>VZRQ01009889.1:2665604-2732797 GCA_013397975.1 Machaerirhynchus nigripectus
AGCAGCGACAACAAACAGGTGTGGCCGGGAGAGTGCCCGGTGAGTGCCGCACGCAGGTCACAGCTGCCGCCCCTCCGCCTGCTGAGCACCGAAACCCCCGGTGGGAATCGCAGCCTGTGTTTCCTGTCCTGGGGTAGCAGAGCGGTTTGGTGTTTGGACCGGCCATGCAGCGGGGGAGGAAGGAAGGAAGGAAGGAAGGATTTGTGGGCTCCCAACTTATATCAGGGTGGAAGTGGGATGAGCAATGGGGAGGTTGGTCTCCTCCCTCCCAGCACTGGTGTTAGCGCTCCTGGGAATGCACTGTGAAAGGTTAGAGGAGCCACGTTATGTCACCTCGCTGATGTGCTGGTCCACGTCTTTGGTGATGGGGGAAGCACTGTGGTAGTGATGAGGAAATGTTCTGGAAAAGAGATCTTTGTTGTTTTTTTTTCTCCCACCGTACTTCATCATTTCGTTGAAGTTGGATGCTTCATTTTTTTAAACAGTCCTTTCTTCCGACCCTTAGTCTTACTTTGCTGTGGGAATCTTTCCAGGGCTGCAGAGCTCCTGCACATGGCACATGGGCAGCAGGTCCTGGCAGACACTTCACAACTGCTTGTTGTCACCAGAGATTTAAGATAGGAACACAAGTACATGAGGCAGCATTGGGTCCCATGAAAGAGGGAAATTTGGCAACAGCAGCTACACACTGTTGTACTTGCACACTTCATTAATACCTCACTCTGTCTTGTGGAATTTTTTTGTGTTTAGGATGTATAAAGGTTAAGTGCCAAGCGCCAAAATGAGCGTGACTTCGTGGTTCTTGGTGAGCAGCACTGGCATTCGCCATCGGCTCCCTCGGGAGATGATATTTGTTGGCAGAGATGACTGTGAACTGATGCTCCAGGTAACATGGCTTTTTTTTTTTTAATTATTTCTCCTGAAGATGCAGTAGATGTGTGTGTAATGCTGGGGATCTGTAGAGATGTTTGATGTTTTCTTCAAGTGACACCTTTTAAAAGGAACTTCCTCTTTTCATCCTGTGTCTGTGTTTCTCGTGAAGACTTCATGTTTGTGACAGTGCAAGTGAGGTTTTCAAATTGCCATGTCATCAGATGGATAGGATCTGTAGTGGTGGGAGATTAATCAAATAGATTAACTGTCTTGATGCTACTAGAAGCAGTAAACAAAGACATACCATTTTGTCCTGATCTGCGATTATGCTGCTGGATTTTTTAGCTTTTAATACATGCGCTGTTTACATGTGATTTGAATGCAGGCAGGGTTTTTTGTTTACCTGTTTTTCCCTTTAGGTTGGATTAAATTATTTATGCTGGTATTTCTCACTTAGTTGTTTTTATCATGGTAGAAAATACTGATGTTTAGCAGAGGAAATCTGTTTTGGTGGAGTGAGTAGGCTGGTGACCTCTTCCCAAAGTAATTGTATTACTTGGGCAAACTTGCAGCTTTTGTCAGTACTTTCCATACCAGCATGTGTGTCTGCTGGACCTAATCCAGCATGTCTGAAGTGTTGACTGTGGTCTGATGTTTGACAGCATAATATAGTAGATGTCACTCCAGACAAATGGAGCTGGACTCTTGCAAAGAGCTTTTGACAGGAGCAGTTTAGCTCAGGAATTTGTAGAAGCTGGGGATTAAATTAGCGCCTCTGCTAGACCCGTGCCATGAGTACTTAAGTGCACAAAAAATGTTTGATTGCACCTGCCTGTCCCCCTTTTGCCCCTTTGTGAAGGTGGCAAACGTTCCTGTTTGTGGCAAAATTAGGAAGCTGCCTGCACAAAATGGAGACTCCCTCCTCATAATTTCCACTGCTGACGTGATCACAGGTATGTCCTAAACGCTGTGCTGATGATCTACTGAGGCAGCTGCATTTGCAGTCGTTGCAGGGATTTTGTATGATTTTTTGTATGATGACCTGTTTAGAGAGGTAGAAGTTCATGTATGAGGTGTACTTGGAGGGCAAGGTGCTGTCTAGCTGTAATAAAAATGTCAGTGTCCACAGAAGGAGAGCTTGCAGTGCTTGTCCTGCTCTGCCTGCTGGCAGTGAATGGCATGGCGGTGCTGCAGTGGTAGAGTCAGAAGCTCCTGCTCCACAGCAGATCGTTTGTTTGGGTTCTCCCATGAATCATACTATCTCTTATTTCATGTTTCTACATGTCTGGCTGGTGAGGCATGTAAAGGTGAGACGTTAAAAATATCCTGATATTTGCTGTACGTCTGCATATGGCTGCTCGGAAACCTGATTGCTGTCTTCTGTCATGACTTGAAGGGAGCAAAGACACAGAGGCCTTGCTTTCCAGAAATGGGCTGAGTTTTAGGCTGCCCATCTTAATATCTTGTGAAGGTACTTGGGTTTTTTTTTTTTTTAATGTCAGGTTTCAGTACTCTGACAATCACATCTCAAGCTGTGCACTCTAAAATAAAAGTACTCAAATATCAGTTATGCTTAAAATGCACAGCTTGTTTCTCTAGTTGGTTATGGGGTTAACTGGATGTCGTGGATTGTGAGCCACTCCATACCAACCAGAGTATTTCATGCTTCTTTGCAAGTCTGAGCTGGCTTGTCAGTGTTGCTTGTGGGGTACCCAACCTTGTGATGCTCTTCATTTTCCATGCACTTTTCTACAAGGTAAATGAATTGAGATTCCTGAAAGAGCCAGGAATATCTGTGAAATTGTTTTATCTGGGGACTCATAGGTGGTAGGTGAGTATTAAAAGAGGCTTCCATTTATTTCACCAGACTGAAGGCTCTGGATTATCTGTAAAAGCCAGTGTTCATGGGGTGTGCTACATGTGACCCTTTATAAACATACTAGTCTGCTATCTCCAGTAATAAAGCTTTTTCTAGGCTCATGTGTAATGTCTTGTTTTGAACAGCACAGCACATTCTTTTCCTAGCCATTTGCTTATAAAGATGTTTTCCAGAGCTACCTGAGGCTCCAAATGAGATGTTTGTAGTAAGACTGAGAGCAGAAGAGAAACTGTGAACAGAGAGACTTGATATCCAAGCAGAATTGTGTGTGAGCAGATGGAGGATGAGATCTAAAAATAGACTTTTTCCCTACTGTGACTGTCCATGTCACAAAATCATTGTGCAGACTGGCACAATCATTTGTCTTGGGGGAAGTTTTAGAAGCAGGGCAGTTATCAGAGCAGATGGACAGAGCTCTTGTGGCAGTTGTTTGCACCTTGTAGTATTTCTGTGGTACTGACCCTGAAACTGTATATTCACAGCACGGTTATTTTCCATATATATTTCAAGATATTGGCATTTAATCCTTTAAAGTGCACAGCTGGGAACAGACTGGCAGTGACTGGGTGACCTGGTCAGTGTTTTTTCATTTCTAAGGCTGTTACTGCTTATTGATTTCATCGTGATATGGTTTGTGGTTCCCTGTTGAGACCATGTTGAGTCCCTGTTGAGACACGGTGCTCAAACATACAACATGGAGATAATCCTTGTCCTGGACACCTGCAGTCTTGCCTTTCTCATTTTACTGTTTTAGGAGTGCCTTGTCTTTCGATATTTTCTTGGAACGCGCTGTCTCAAGGTATCGGATCTCTAAACAGCAAAAAAGGATGGCTTTGTCACCAAACAATCAAGCTTTAGGTTTTTTCTGGTTTTATTACTTCATAATACAAGTAGTGGATTTGCTTTCTGATTAACAGAGAGGTGAGGAAACCCAGAGTCTTTAATCTTAAGTAGGTCTGATAGTGCAGAAACATAATCTATCTTGATATCTTCTGTACCTACTAAGAGGATTAGAAATATTTGAAATGTTTTTGCAACCCTCTAAAGCTTCTAGTACAAGTAAATGCAAGATTTACGTTGGGTTTGAATGTTAATGCATGGGTGAAAATGCCATGTGGTGTAGCTTCAGCTTGGCATGCAGTGTTGCTGCCAGAGCCAAGGGCTCAATTCTGCCCTTCTTCTAAGAAAAGTGCTTGATTTCTTCAACAGCCTCTCTGGTTCCTTCAGGTAACAGCCAGCAAACTGCAGGAGTGTGGAAATCTGGACCTTCATTAACTTGCACTGGTGTGGGTATTTAATGTGAAGCTTGGGGGTGGTAGGAAGTAATGCTCTGAAAAGGCTTACTCTTTTTTTAAAATCAAAAATAAAACAGTTTTTGGATTGTCTTGAAAGAAATAATTTTCCCCTCCCCCAACAACTTTCTTGGGAGGTGTAGCTGCCATTTTTATCAGCTTTGATCACTTGCTTAATGTGATGGGTACTCAGGGGACAAATGTTTTGCAAACTTGAAAATTTCACTTAATCATTAAAATACTTCCCTCTGCTCCTAAACAAAACATTTTTTTGCTTTTTTGCTAAATGTAAATATTTTACAGAATGGAAAGGGTCGTGATTTCCCTGTTTTTGTTTGAGAGTGATGTTTACTGGAAATTTGGGGAATAAAAATGTTTAACCAGTGCTCCCTTGAGTATTTCCCTCCCTTTGGAGTGATGCTCTGGGCATGTGATTGTCCTATGTCGGGTGAGTTTGTACACGAGTGTGAGCAGGGGTAGGTGCAGGCACCATAGTGCTTTCTGTTTTTATTCCTTTATCCTGTGTGCCTTTTGAAGACAGCCTGACATTTCCTATCGGGAGACACTCTTTGCAATTGCTTATAACTCTGCTAAACTTTGTAGCTGTTTGGGATGAGAGTTTATTTTCCAGGCATCTGTTTTAGGCAGTGTGTTCTGGATGCGATCATTTATCTCCCTTCTTTGGTCTTAGCTGTGAGCAACTCTGAGAAAAATGCTGTTTTGTTCAGGTCAATCATTTTAAAGTATATGTAACCTGTTCTTTGAAGTTCTGGCATTGTAGAGCTGGGGCAGTGAAGCTTTTCAAAAGTGAATGACTAGGTTGAAGGTGGTGGTTTGGTTTTTTTTCCCTAATCAATAATCTAAATGTGTTTGACCAAGTTCCAAACCTTTGAATAAAACCTGGAGTTTGAGTGTGGTCAGCAGGGACTTATTTGATATTACTGTCTTAAGTAATTTCATCTGGGAGTGAGTTTGGCAAGGTGATAGAGTGGAGAAGTATCACAAGTTGGGCAAAGAGGAACTAGGTGCAGATATTCACAAGGCTGGGGTGTAGATGTAAGAACAGCTCTGCTAGATTACATCAAGGTGCACCTCGCCTGGCATCCTGACTCAGGCAGTGGTCAAAGCAGCTGTCGAGGAAAGGGCAAGGACAAGCCAAGAGCATAATGATACTTCCAGAGTGCTTGTTCAACCTCTTCACCTGTGTTTCAGGAAGCCAGAGGTCAGATCTTTGCATCTAGTGGTTGGATTTCTACTCTATAAACCTTCACCAAGAGATGAAGATTTGGCCAAGTGAGGAAGTACAAGGATTCTGTTTGTGCAGAGTGAGAGGAGGAGCAGCAGGACTTGGAAAAGTGGAGAGGGTGGTGCACATAGGGCAGAAGCTGCTCAGTGTGGGCTAAGCGGGCATTACAGGATGTGGCTGCTGAGCAGCATTGCCCTTAGGCCTGAGATGGGTCAGGACTTGCTATTATTCTGGTGTCAGCAGAGAACTGTGAAAGCTCCAAGCCAAGCATCTGTCACTGGTCCAGATGGGACTTTGCATGCTGCTTGTGATACCAATTAGTTCAAGTGGTAGGGCCTTGAGAGCTGAACATGTAAGTTCATTCTTCTGGTGAATCCCATAAAGGTAACAATACTGCATTTTCCTCTTTTTAGCTTGCTTTGTTAAAAAGCCAGGGCACGGAATTACAAGCATTCTAGGCACTGAAGGAGTATTCTTATGGCTGCTAAGTCAAGTGTTTATAGCTGCAGAGCAGTTACAACACACTGGTGTGAAGGCTGCTGAAGGCTGCCTGTGTAATCCTGCCTCTGCCCCTGTGTACATAGGCATGAAGATGCAATCTGTTATTGTGTCGTTCCCGGATATTTTTCCCCGCAGGATCTGTTCTGTGTCTGGTATGCAGGGTGCACGGCATGCTCCACAAATAATAGAGTGCAAAGATGAACTCTGCCTGTGTGTGACATCTGGTCAAATTAAGGTTTCACTGACCTGATGTATCCCGCCTTCCCTGGGCCATACTTGATAATACGATGTCTCTCCTATGTAGTTTAGTAACTGCATACATAAACAAGTGTGAATAAGTGTGGTGTATGTTGTCTACATTATTATGCTGGGAAGAAGCAGATGGTGTGAGCTTGGTAGATGATCTTTTTCCTGGTCCTTCTAGGTGAATTCACTACAGTGCAGAAATTGTATCCCTCCATTGCTCATGTATTTCCAGCACTGGGAGCTCCCAGAAGAAGCCGAGGGGAATCTCTGCTGGTTTTTGTGTCTGGACCTCCTTCCCATGGAAGTGCAGGGTTGATGTGGGAAGCTGTAGTTGGGACATGGAGATGCCCCACCCGTGCTGTTTTGCTGCAGTTATCTGGAGGGTGTGAACAAGCACCTAAGTTAGTCCCTGGGTGTTGGGAATTGCCAAGAGTAATTCGTTAGGTGTCACAAAGGAAGTAGGTGTCTTACAGAAGGGAATGGATCTAGCCTTGGGAAGGTGCTGCTTTTTGACAGGCAGTGCTTCCAGGTGCCGGAACAGCAGCTGTGGGAGGAAGGATGCACATCGTGTATTTCCAGGCCTAGAGTTGCTTTTCTGGCTCTTTCTTGTCCCACTGTGTTCTGTTAATGTGCAGCTGATGGGAGGAGGTTACGCTGCCTGATGAGATGTGGGTGTAGGAGGCTGGAGGCATAGCAGGACTGGCAGAGCTTGGAGGGGAGTTCATTGCTGGAGGTATTGTAGGGAGAGAGGTGATGGTGGCACTGGGGGCAGGTGGTTATTAGAGTTGAGGGGGCTTCATGCAGCTGGCAAGGTGCTGGAAGCCTGGACGCCAAGGGAGGGTTTGTCCCACTCTGGAGTGGGCAGAGGAAAAAGGGACCCCTTCCTTGTATGAGATCCTGATCAGGCGATAGCAGCTCAGCTGCACTATAAAAATTTAGGCTTCTGTCCCACCTAAAATGATGCTTTTCCATGCCTCCTGGGTGGCCATGTAAAACAAAGGAAAAGCCAGTGTATCGGTGGGCAGCATGTTCCCTGCCTGTGGTCAGAATCTGACCCTGGGTTACTTGAACCAGTTCACTTTGGGACTGGGGAACCAGCAACCAAAAACCCATTTTACCCCAAAATAACGGGTTAAGTTTTTATGGGAACCATGCCAGCCTCCAAATCCCTTTGCCAAGCTGTGGGGATTACAGTTTCATTTTCCTGGGGGATTTCTCTCTTCTGTTCAGTGCTTTATTTTTTGCTTGAATTCTCAGGCCCTGGTTCAGCCACAGATCTGCAAAGCCAATGATCTTGGCTACAGCAAAGCTGAAGGCAGGAGCCTCTGCAGCCTGGGAGCTGTAAAGCAAGTGAGCTCCAGGATGAGGTGGCTGCACTTGCTGAAGAGATTTGTCTGCTTAGGCAGAGCCACTAGAAGCTGGCAGCACCTGCCCTGGGAGCGATCAGGCTGCCACAGGGGTGGCACACTTGCAGCCAGCCTGGGGCAGGAGGGAGCATTCACTGATAGTCTGGAAAAGTACTGAAGGGGCCAATGCACACAACACGGTGAAATGCTTTGTGGTGAAAGAGGGAGACCCAGTGTTCACATCTGTCATTAAATGTTATCCAGCTTCTTACTTTTGAGGAGCAAAATTCACATCTCAGGCCAGAATGCAAGGGATTTTTTTTTTTAAATTTGGTTTTGTCTGTCTTCACTCTAAAGTGGGACACCAGCAGAGGTTTGTATTTCCTTACTGGGACACTTGTGCAGAGCACAGTACTGGCAGAAATGTAACCTGTTCACTATGGAAAGTATTTGAGCAACTGTTTTATTGCATGCTGCCACCAGAACGCTGCAGTTATTTTGTGCCAGAAGTGCACAGCAGACTGCAGCGAGGAACAGGGAAACTGCTCGTGTTTGTTTATTTTATCTCCAGTACCACGATGCCTCACGGCACTGAGGCTGAGGTCCAAATCCCAACCCCAACCAGTACGTTTTCACCCATGGTAATTCTCCTGAGAAAAAAGTAGCATCTGTATCTACACAGACAGCTGAGCTGCGTCTGCTCCCTGGCCCTGTGGGGAAACGCAGGCTGTCTGGCTGTGTTTCTCCTCCTGCCTTCCTAAGCAGGTCTTTTTTTCCTGGTGGATTTTGCTTGGCATCTCTGCAGCTGATGCTTTCTTCCTGAGTGCCCTGTTCTGTGGATCAGACCCTTCACAAAACACAAAGCTGTAGGGTATGTGCAGCACATGTAGCCAGTGTGATTTGTGCCTCCGTGGAGATTCCTGCAGGCTTTTGGAGCTGGTTTTGCTGATTTGCTGATGTGCGCAGTTTTGAGAATCACAAGTGAGCTGCCTGGTTGCACGGCTGATTGGAGACTGGTGATCCAAGGTGTCGGTACCACTGTGGGACCTGCAGACCCACAGGTACCACTCATATGTTTTGGACTATCTGCTTAATATGGTCTTGGAAGAAAGAAGAACTATACATAAAGTATCTCCATCCTCAGTTATATGCTGTGTGTGCATTTTGTCTACTAGGTATTTAAAACATGATGCATGGTAGGTAGTATGACAGAAAAGCAACACAACCTTATATTAGGAAGTGATTTGAATGTCTGGAAATTCCAGCCCTGGGTGAGGGCTGAGTGTAGTAACAAATCAGTGTCCATGTTTTCCCTGCAGAGAAGTGTAAATGTTCTTAATCAGAAAAGCACACGTGTTTTCCTGAGAGTTGGTTTCATTTGATAACAGCTCCGGTGTTGGGACATGGTGAGAATGCTATGTTCTTCCTTCATTCCCAGCCTCTCAGAGTGTAGCCTTGTTTCTTGCCTCCAGATCACCAGTGCTTAAGAGAATACCTCCCTTCCTTGCCTTCTTTTCCCCTTCTCAACCTTCTCTGAGGTGCTCCCACTTCAGTTTCGTTGTTTGGATCTCTTACCCATAGCTCAGGACTGCTGCTCACCCCATCACATTGCTTTTCTGTTGCAACAGCTTAACTGCAAGGATGGACTGTTTTTTTTTTTTGCTTTTGATATCTGGATAGGTAATTGAGGTTTCTTATTAACACTTTATTGGAAATCCTGTTGGGTTTTTTTTGTCTTGGACCCCCGTATCCTCTCCTGACAGATGGATCAGTCTTGCCTTTTGTTGGTGGAGGTCACGGCTGATCACTAAGCAAGACACAGTATTTGGTGCATATGTGCATTTAGGCTAGGAAGTCCTCTTATATTAGTGATTCAGTCAACTTAATTGCAGTTTTTCAATGTATAGATGCCTAAAATCTTTACAGTGAAGTTGCAGATGGCTGGGAGCTCTGCACCCATGGGCAGCTCGGTAATGTGTTGACTCAGGCTTCTTAAATCACTTTCTGTGATTCAGCGGGTCACTCCTAAGAAACCACTGGCCTGCTGGGCTGAAATGGCTTCTGCAGGACTGTTCTTGGGCTCTCAGCTGTTAGCAGCATGGAAGCTGGTTAGTCTCCTCTTGGGAAGTGGGATTGAGGCAGCCTGCTCCTCTCTGAGGCAAAAGCACCGTCGGCCGCCGGCTTGCTGCTGCCACTGCACACAAGAACAGTTTATGTTAAATGTGACTGATGTTGAAATAAACCACACCTCAGTTCTCAAGTAAGAGTGACCTTTGGCAAGTCTGCATCAAAATAAATAAGGTGTGATTTTAGTTATTTCAAGTTGAGTTTCCTTGGAGACAGGCCTCTAGGAACTCCTGCTGCCAGTTCCTGTGATGTTTGCTAGCATAACATAAACAAAACTAAGAAAATTCTCTCTTCTCCACAAAAGCATGAAATTTCACAGAAGTGCAATCAGTGTAACAGTTTGCCTTGTTCTTGATGTGCTCTTAAAGAGATGCTGAGAGGTTGTATGAAGGCTCTAGGTCAGATTTTGCATGTTGTTTTGACTCCTTTTGCCATGGGCTTTCTTGAACACAGCTGAAACTTCTGTGAAAAACAGGGTGGCATAAATGGGCTCCTTTGGTGACCTCTTCCTGCATTTATGTAGGGGAATATCATGTTGCTAGAATACATGTCTGCTCCCCTGAGATGACCCCCATCTGACTGGGGACCCCTGAGTGGCTGAAGTCAGCTGTTGCAGAACACAGCAGACCAAAGGCTGTGCTCACTTACATCAGGGTCAGATGCAGGGCAAATTGAATTTTTCGGAGACAGCTGGTTCCCAGAAATAAACTTCTTTTTAAATGACCTGTGATTCATTTAAAATCAGATACCAGATGAAATCTACCCCAGTTTTTTGTCTGGGTTAACTTTATGGGGTAGAAACCTTTCTGCCCTTTGGAAGGGAGCTAAATGGTTTGTTCTGCCTTTAGAATCTGTTAATCTTTAAATGAGCCTCCATGATGTGCTGTAAAAAGCTAAAGCAAACACTGCTGCACCAGTTAATCAACATTCCCTCGCATCTCGTTGGGAGCAGTGAGCAGTGACATCCACAATTTTGAGTAGCAGAGGGATCACAGGGAAGACAGACCACGTCTGTGCTGTGCAGGCACGGTCCCCTGTGCATGGTTGTCTTTGACTCCAGTGGGATGAAGCACAGTACATAAATGCCCATGGATAGGGAGAGGGGATGGTCTCCCCCCTCTGCTTTGTGAGGTGAGGTGAGGTGAGCCCTCCAGGAGCCCCAGTCCAGGTGCAGTGCTCACACAGCCAGGTTGTTGTGGGGACAGACTCTGAGCCCGCATCCCTCCAAAGCATGTGAGGGGCCATGTGGCAGGTCAGGAACAACACCAGCTTGTGTAGTATCAGCTGCTGTGATACCTGAGGCTGTGACTGGAGACACTCCTGTCCTCAGGGCCATGTGCTGAGGTGCAGGGCCTGGGCAACATCCCTCAGCTATCCTTACCTGGACCATCCTTACCTCACACTGCACACACCTGCCACAGCCACTTGGGTCATTGAAAAATGGACGGAGGAGCTGCATCTGGTGTGAATAATAAGAGAAGCAGCAGCTTCACACTGCAGATGCTTAAGACCTGCCCTGCCTTGAGGTCAGGGGTCGGACACCAAGTGTGGGGATGGCATGGGGTGAGGGGTTTGTGTGTGCCCCTCCTGGGAGGGCATTGCTGTGTCTTGCTTCTCATGTTTAGTGCTCGGCATAGCAGGAGACACAGGTGGGGTGTCCCCAACCACATTGTCTCTGCCTGTCCCACCAGCTGTTGGTTTCTGGGGGGGCAATTGCTGTCTGAGCAGCATCATTTGGGCAGCAAACATGAAGTGCTTCCTTCTCAGTCCAGCAGCATGTAGATAATTATATTAGTGAGGGAGCTGGAGGCAATGGGTCACTTACTCCTCTCCTCACTTCTTCTGCTTGGGGTGATGTGTCATGAATAGTGTGAGGGACATTGTGAGGTGGAAGGGCAAGCTTCTGGCCATGTATGTGCTTGCTTCATGTTGGTACTTCAGGGTTATTCTGGAGGATGTGTCTCCTGGGCTGATGGATGCTCTGCAGGGGAAGGAGGTGCCATTTCTCAGGTGTTGTGGTATTTCCAGTGTGCTTGACATTGGCAGGGCCAGAAGAAATTCCTGAGAATAGTAGCAGTTTGTCTGAAAAAAGCCTCTTTTGTTTTCACCAAGGAATTCCCTGAAACAATCTTTGCCTCTGCATGCTTGCAAAAAGCCAGATAATGGCTTGCTGAGAGCAGTGCTGTGGAAACCAGCGTGTCTACACTTGGCAAAAGGGATGGACTTTTCAGCAAGAACTTGTTGGTTGGTGCCCAGGAAGATGAGGATTAGCTGACTTGGAGCCTTGCTGGTCTCCCTGCTCTGGTAGCATACCCTCCCCTCCCCTGGCCTGAGATACCAGGGAGGTCTCATTGCTGCATGTACGTGCTGATGGAGTGACTGCTGGTGGTCAACTGCCTGGGGTCAACTGCAGCAAGGATTCAAGTTACGAGAGGCAGCAGGTCTAAATACAGACAGTCTGGTGTCTTTTTAGCTGTAACACACCATATTTCAAAATTATTCATAGATCTTGTTCTAGCACTTCTTCAGAAGTCTGACACCGTGCCTGCTCAAGTGTCATACTCTGTTTTGAAGATAAGGAGCATTACTTGTGCATTGTGACAAAGCACAAGCAGTTGCAGTAGAGCATTGTCAGGTTCAGTGTTCTCAAACCCAGCTTACAATTTAAATTTTCCTGGAGTTGCTTTCTTTCTCATTCCAGGTTTACTAACCTCTCTCCAACTTGGAACACATCCTAGAATCGAAATAAATTCCAGGACATAATCCTGGGAGCCATGTAAATTTTTGGGAATAAGTTTGGTTTGTAATGTAAAGAAATGATTTTTTTCATTTGAAAAACAGGAAGAAATGATCCCAAGTAGGACCATCCCTAGTGATGAGGCCATTGGCCTCAGCAGTTGAAAAATGGAGCTCTACTAGCTCATGCTGGCTCAGATCCTGGCCCCCAGGCTTTCACTTTGACTGGTTTTGTTCAGTGTGTATTGATATAATTTATTGAAATTACGGCATAGTCTTGACAGCCTTCAGCGATTTTTTAAAAAACTTTTTCTTTTCTCTTCTCCATGCAAATAATGTATTGTCTTCAAACTCTGCAAACAACCGTGGAAGTATTTACTGCTTATCCTTCAATTATTTATGGTAGTAAATAGTACTTAATCCTTCCTGCTTTCCCTCTCTGCCCCCCTACCCCATATCAAGTCATTTTAATGTCTCAATGTTGCTCTGATTAACAGTGTCTCTTATGCCTGACCGGTCTCACACTCATTGTGCTTCCATTGCCAGTCCCGCAGTGTGGATAAGCAGCACGCTGTAATCAACTATGACAAGGAGAAGGATGAGCACTGGGTGAAGGATCTCGGGAGCTTGAACGGGGTAAGTACCAAAGCTCCCAGCTGGCAGGGGCGGCCTTGCTGTGTGCTGAGTCTGCAGGCGCTCCTGCGCTCGCTGAATCCTGCTCTCGCTGAATCCTGCTCTCGGACCCTTTTGGGTCACTGCAGCTGTTGGCACGAGTTAAGCCAAACATGCATAATTACTTGCAAGGCCTGAGGTGGAGGTCATGTAGCATCTCGTCTTGGGAGGGGGAAGCTTTGGTGAATATTGTATTTCTTTCTCCCTCTCTACTGGTGTCCTTGCAGAATGCTTCAGGGCTCACAAAATCATAAAGCCTCTTGCAAAAGGGGAGGAAATAAATTAATGTTGGGGATGTTAACTTTAAACTGGTGGAGATTTTGGAGCAGCTATTCAGCATGAGCAGGGTGACCTTTTGGTGGTTCAATTGTCTGTGCATGGAGTGATTTATGGGATGGTGAGACATTTAATTTCGTTGGGGAGAAACTACTTAAAACCACCTCTTTTTTTTTTTTTTTTTTTTTAAATAATAAAAATTGCTCTTTTGCCTGCCTTGAGCCTGGTTTGCATGAAGACCAAGGAATAATGTGAGCACAGAAGAGGGAACTGAGACGGACTGAATCTTAACCCTTGCTCTGGTCTGACTCATGCAGTGGACTTAGGCACCTGAGTTCCATGATTTTTAAATACAGCATTGTTTTTAAAAATGTCCTAGTGTCATAGCATGCCTCTGTTTTGGCAGTTTCTTCATACAAGTGGAGCTATTCTTCTGCTGGAGCAGGCCTAAGCTAGATTCACATAATTGTCTTCCCAGTGGGGGTTTTACTGCAGCCATTGTTTTGGACTTAGAAGCCCTCCACCATCACAACCACAAAACCACAAGACGAGCCCAGAAATTTGTACAAAAACAGTGGCTAAAGCAGCCCTCAACCGTTCTGCCTCTTCTGGCATCTGAACACAGCAAGAGTGAGTGCTAATCCTTCTCAGCCTGATAGCTGAAGGCACAGAGCCCTGCTAAAATGGGAATATTTCCAGTAACTGGTCTGGACTCTAGCTGGATCCCTGGTTCAAAACTTGTGGTATTTAACTCATGGTGGCAAAATAGCAGCTGAGGATTCTGCTTGCAAGGGAGGGAAGGCTTGTGCCACTAATTATTTTCTATCTTCACATGCTAAAGCATATGAATTTACAACATTTTAATGGTAGATTTATGCTTAGAGAGGCAGTGGAGTAAAAGGAGTTACAGTGGTGCCTGTCTTCTGCAGCTGATTAAACACTTCTGTTGAAAAAGACTGTTGTGGCCAAACCAAATTTTGCATGCACGAACATGTCTTCATTTGAAAATTGTCACAAGAACTTGTTTTCTCCTCTGAAACGAAAGAAATCACTTTTGAGGACCTTGAATTTAAATCCCTTTTCAGAATTTCCTTTTATCTTGTATTTAACTTTCAGTAGTCAGCAATGCTTTATATAGCTTTGCTGGATAATCTGGTTCGTATTAATTGTCAAAGTGTTTTGTATTGTTTTTATTATAATTTTATTATTGTTCTTATTATAATTATAATCGTTTTTATACAAGTAATTTTGCAGTCTCTATTCAGAAGTTTTTGTTTTTAAACGTAGCATTTCTATCTGCATTAAGCATTTTACTGAGGTTATTTTATCTGAAGTAACCATGGACAAATAGGTAACTATCAAAATGGGTTCTTGCAGACTTTTGTTTTGAAGAAAATTCAGCAAACAAGTATTCCTGTTCCAGATGCGACTGTTGTGGGTTTTTTTAAATATTACAAACTTGAATGCAAATTGGAATTCTGTGCCTTTTAACTAGCTTCACTGTTTTTATTCTGAAATTACAGGCCTGTTTCGAAGCTCTTCTGTAAATTGCCAGGAAACTGGAGGCTGTTGTCTGCTGAGGTTCTAGTTTCCTACTCTAGCATTTATTTTTCCTCTGTGGTTAATGCTAGGCCTTATCATGCATGTTTGGCTTGGCTGAGGTGAGAAGGTAGAAGGAAAAGACTGTGCTGCAGTCGTGAAAACATGTAAATTCATTTTCTAGCATGATTTTGTTTCCTCAGCTGCATTTCCATTAATGGTACAAAGCCCCAGCAGCAGTTTCCTGGGCTGAGAGGCTGGGTGAATCCCACCTTGCCAAGTAGGGTAACTCCTGGTGTCCGACTGCCTCAGATCCAACTGTGGGAGTGGCTAATCCCCATCAGCACCCTAGGGCTTCTTCAGCCCCTTCATATTTTATTTGGCCCAGGTCATTGCAAAAGTACATGGGTTTATTTGTGAAAGATGTCCATGCATGCTTGATTTGATCCTCGGCTGGTCTGTGAGAATTGTTTCATAGTGGGTCCCCTCAGAAAGCAGAGATATCAAAGACATTTATTCACAGCTGTGAAATACATTTCTTGCACCTTTAGAAGGATGTTAGTTTCTTTCGGCCTCAATTAACTGCCTGGGGCATGGGAAAAAGGAGTGTGTGAATTTTTAGCACAAATGGTTTGGTTATCTTGGACAGCGTGGCCTCAGGTGTCATGGTGATGCTGCTGCGAATTTTTTTCCCATTTCCCTGTGCATTTTCTTTTCCCCTTCCTCTGTGATAGGCTTTGCTTGTTAAATTATCAGGCCTTGGGGCTGACACCAGTTTTGTTTGCCATCCAGCAGAAAGCTGATTCCTAGCTCAGTAATTACGAGCATGAGTTGCAGCTGTTTGCTGGTTGAGACGGGTGTAGGGGAGCCGAGAGCATTTGAAGTTCCTCACTTCAGGCACCTCATTTACCTGTTCAAGTCGGGGACTGAAATTGCATTTGCAGTTGGTGCAAAGGTAAATCTCCCTAGAGGTCCCTTCACAGCACCTTGCTTTGAAGCATAATTGGGGTGCTCTGACTTCCCCATGGGAGCTACTTGCTGGTGTTGATTTTTCCAGGGAGCTTGGCTCCTAGCTCCTGCCTTGGTGCTGGCACACCCTGAGTATGTGCAGTGCCATCGGCAGATGGACATGGGTGCCCTCCAGGAACACTGTCCTTCTGAGATCCATCACCCTGATACCCTCAGTCAAAACCCATTCCTGTGCTTCTCTCCTGCAGACATTTGTCAATGATGTGAGGATTCCTGACCAGAAGTACATCACCCTGAAACTGAATGATGTCATTCGCTTTGGCTATGATATCCTTTCTGAAGAGGATTTGGACTTGGTCTTTGTTTGGGTTTTGTGCTGTTTGCTGCATGAAGAGGTACCAGGGCTAATTGTGACTACTGAGTTAAGTGTTTGTTTTGCCTCTTGGAGCCTTTGGATGGATCATAAGTTTGTGTTTCTCCACGATGAATCTGATTCAGAGCACATTAATCATGGTGCCTGCTTTTTTATTGGACTTTGGATCAGGCCCTGCACTGGCAGTAGTGACTGTGGAGGTGCCTTTTCAGTCTCCTCCTAAGGAAGGGTTGCATTTTTTTCTTTTTATTTGGGTGACAACTGTAGCTGGTACCAGCCAGGAGCAAACATAGTTCATATGTTTTTGTATGAACTAACATCTTCCTATTTTTTTTCATTCACCTTGTGTTGTTTTGTTAGTCATTTCACCCAGATGCTTTCTCTCAGACAATTTTCAGGCCTTCAGCCTTCAATATTTAGCTGTGGAGCTTGTGGCCAGACCCTTGACTCTGTATTGATTAAAGTTTACCTGTGCCAATTGCTTCTGCCACAAAATGCAAGAGTAAATCTCTCTTTAGCAATAGCACATTTCACCTCTAGCAAGGGAAGCTAGGTTGCAGTTACTGCTTTATTTACAGACCTCAAATCCTGCTTGTGTCTGCTAAAACACCTTTTCTTTCATCCACTTCCTTTCTTATCCTGATGTGACTGTATGACTGGCTATAAGCATAGATGTTGGCATGCCTTTCTGAGCCTGCAGAGCCACAGTGGTAAGTAGAGGCTCCTATTGCTGTCTTTTCATGTAATCTAATACTTTTTTCAATTTTTTTCAGTTGCTTCTATCTGCCAAACTTTGCCCACTCAAGCTGAATTTAGAAGTAGCAAGTGCCTTCTCCAGGTTTTTTTTTTCTTTTCTGGGGAAATGTCAGTTAAAACAGTCCAGACATTTCTGAGAATAGAGGCAGAGACAAAGTTTTACCATTTGGTGGGGGGAAATGTTTGGCTGGAAAACTCTTGTGCATCCTTGACCCTGAGGCCACATTCTTCTGCCTTTTGCTGTCCCCATGATAATCCGTTTGTGCTTGGCCATGCTTTAGCCCTCAAAATATTCCAAACCTTGAGCCTCACTGGTTTTCCAGGGTACTGGGTACTCGAGCTCTCAACAGTGACAGTGCAGGAGCACTCACTGTTGCAACCAAGATTGCTGAAACTTACATGTGTGCCAGAAAAAGAGGGTTTTCTGGGCCATGTGTAAGATCATACTTCGGGTCTTGGTCACTGTCATCTGGGATCTTGTCATTAAAGGTGGTGTCTTGCTGCACATGTGATGAAATCTGTTACAGTCCCATAGGCAATCTCAGCTGTAGCTTTTCTTAACTTTGCAAATGTTTTTTTTGATGTAGCTGCTTATGTATGTTCTGGTCTCTTGATGTGTGGGGAAATGCACAAAAGACTTGGCTGTGAACGCCAGTCCTGGGAAGGCAAAAATCAGTGCCTGGAGCATGGGCAGGTTTTAATGGTTGTGATACAGGTTTAAACTTTTTATAGAAAGCAATTCCCAGCAATGAGCAGCTGAGCTGAAGTATTTAGTCCTGCAGCCCTTACATGGATATTCAAGTGAAATGAATAATTGTATTTACGAGTTGCAGAATTATTGCCCTCAACAGGAAAATTTTTAAGAATGTAGGTTTTAGAGTAATCCCTGTACTATGGCTATGGCAGCTATAATGTCTTCCTCTGCTTTGCCACTTCGGTGCCACTCTGTTTAGCAGAGCTTTCTGTGGACACTGCAGTCAGCCTGGTGTGGATGGCAGCATCTCCTGAGGTCTCTGAGTCAGCTGTGTCCCATTGCACGAGAGCATTTCTCTTTTCCATTTACAGTTTCACTTACAGGCTGTGCAGTTTCCCTGCTAGGCCAGTATCACTTGGTTTATTTTTAGTCTAACATTTTCCATCTTCCCTTTTTCCTCCTCTTTGCTTTCTGCTGTGCTGATTGGGTTGTTCATGATGACATTCCAGATGATAGCTTTTTTTTTTTTTTTTTAAATACAGCTTTGCTGAGGATTATTGCCTGGGCTGAACCATGTGAATGCCTCCCTTCCTAAGAGGTCACAGCAGCTCATGACCTGATTTACTTTTCATCTGGAAAACTGCAGTGACTGAAGGGCCTCTCTCAGGGCAAGAGAGCCCCATAGTCCCAAGCATTTGGGCAAGGAGCTGAACTCTGCTGCTCCCTTATCCCGAGTGTGAGACTGGCCCATCTTGGCCGGGATACTGAGTGGTCTGCCTGAAGCTGCCAGCCAGGTGGAGAGAAGCAGAGCTGGGCTGGGGCTCTGGTTGCTCCCCCAGGTCCTGCTCAGAGTTGCTGGTGTTCCTCCAGGCTTCTCCTGCTCAGGTCCCCTTGTCTGCTGCCCCTCAGCTGTTGTGTGTCTGGCCAGCAAACGTGATTGCACACTGTGTCACAAATTGTGCACGACAAAGACCTTGCTGGGCTGCAGCACAGGCAACTTTCACTACCCTGCGTATTTTAAGATTTACGGGTTTTATGATCTTGCTTTCATTTTGTGACTAAATGCTAGATTTCTTTGTCCATCCAATTCCTTTGTCTTTCCCTTAACAAGTTCTGTACATTCAAACATGTATGTCCTGGAACAAATTCAACACAAAGTCCCAGAAGAAGCATTAAAGGTAAGAGTGGATGGTGTGGTAAATTTATTTTTTTTTTTAAATTTAAGTACGCTAGTGATCGTCAAGCAGAGTGAAATATTAAAATACTCTTGATGGCAGTGAAATGTTTCAAAATGTGAGGCTCTCCTTGGATTTGGACTTAATAAAACCCTCCTTTGAGGAGAGATACATTTCCCAGTTATCTCAATTCTGATCTCTCATATCCCTGTGCTAACATGTAGATCAACTTATTTCTGTTTCACGACTGCCAAAATAAAGAAAGGTTACTTAAAGCTGTAACATATTAAAGAACAACCACACAGGAACTTGTAGGTGAAGCACAGCAGAACTTACTCCCTCCCAGAAGTGGAGCACAGATGTCTTTTCTGAGCATGGTGACTTAGGCCAGCTCCACCACACCTCCTCCATCAGGCTGAAGTTTGCTTAATTTATTCATATGTACCATCTCATTTTTGCCTTCAAGCTCCCAGTTTTTACTTACTGAGCAGTCAGTCCTCTTATGAGTGAGGTGTTCTAAACACTGTTCAGTAGCAGGTAAGAAATATTCAAGCATCCTCTTATCTAAGGCAGAAGAGCAAGCCCCTCTAGGCGAGAAAGCTGTAATGTTCAGCTGTGGAACTGAGCTATCAGTGCCATGCATCAGCCCTTGGCTAGTAGATACTGCCTTTTTAGCCCTAGTTCCATATTTAGGACTTGGTGAGGATAGGAAATCTAACAGCTAGAATTAGGCAAATGATTAATTGAGTTTACTCAGGGATAATCTGGATGGATTCACCCTTTTATTAATTTACTTGTAATAAACTAACTTCTAAATACTTCATTTACTGTGTTAATATGTAGCCTGTTTCAAGGTAGAATCACTTTCCTAGCTGGAGAGAGGATTTGGAAAAAATAACTAAAATAGACTCCAATTGCCTCTGCTGAAAAACTGAAATAATGTAGATGAGTGCCCTGAAATAATTTATAATGTTCCTTTAAGAACAAAGGGGATTTCAGGATTTGAATCCTGAATGGAAAATGGCCTGAGTTCTGATTCTTCTCAATTTATTCGTTAAAGGATTTTCTGATTAGTTATTTTGCAGAGCTAAGTCACAGTGACCTTCTCAGGTACTAGAATTGTCACTTAATGGCTTCCAAATGGGGTATTTCTGCTGTGCTGTAGCTTCTACTCAGGTATGCATGCTTCTTGTTGAAGGACACAGCTGCAGTACAGCCTTTGGGTGATTCTCTTGGTGGGGAAGAGGGGCTCACTGCTGCTTGTGTCTCTGCAGCATGAGAAGTACACCAGCCAACTCCAGATGAATTACAAAGGCACGGCCATGAAGAGGGCGGAGCAGCCCATGGAGCACGGTGTCTACACAGAGTCCCCACAAGCAAAGCTGGAGAAAGGAGAGAGGAAAGCAATTATAGGTACCTGCTTGGGAACCAGTTAATCAGGATTCTGATCAAAGTGCAGCTTGAGCCCTGTGCTGGGTTATGATTCTAGCAGTAGAGTCCTGTGGGTTGCATTTGGGAGCAGTTCTGGAAGGATCATCTTTCTAAAATCCTGGAGTATTCCAGACTCTCGGTTTTTGGAGATTCAGCCTCCAAAAAAAATCATCTGATGTGATGGCTCCTACATGCCTTGTCGTTGTGTGTGTTCTGGAAAACCTGTGGGCTGAGCAGGTTTGGTGAGTTCTCTGGCACCTGTCTGGTCTATTTTTAATTTCCTAATCGTGAGCTGGTGTTTGAACAGAGAGGGTGACTCAGAGCAGAAAATGTGTGACTGCTGTGGTGTGGTGCTGGCAAGCAGGCGAAGAAGCAGCAAGCCTTTCTTTCACAAAACCCTGGATGGTTTTAAATGGCTGTATTTCCTAATGTGCCAATATGTGGGATTGAAACCGACTGCCAAACTGGGAGATGTGTGCTTCAGGTTCACTGTTCCCCAGCTTCAAACCTTTTCTATTTGAGTTACTCCTTCTGTTCTCCATTTTGTTACCAACTGCTGCCTTCCTTTAAAGACTCTTTGTCAATCTTGGTTCCTCTGTGTTCCCCATTACGGTTTGCCAAGACCTCCCCAGCAGTCTTGTCTCACCCATCTCACCCAAATTCCTGCTTCCTGTGTGTACTGTCCTAATGGGTCTCTCAGTTTTGCTCAGGTATCAGTTCATGGCTTTCTGGAGCTTGCTGGTGCATGGGAGGAACAAATACGGTTTTAAAGCATACTGGTAACATGATTGGTAGTGGTGGTGGTCTTGTGGCTCCAGGACGGCAGAGCAATTGGAAAGCTTTAGGGTTTAGCAGGGAGAGTTGCCCACTCTCTGTTGGAAGAAGAATCAGGGAGGTGAATGGAGGGAAGGGGATGGGCAGGTAACAGAGTGAGGTAAACATCTTTGGTGAGTTCACCTAGAGACAGGTACAGCAGCTTTCTAAAAAAATGTACAGCTTTGGGTTAATCTGTTAAAGCTTTAGGACAACTAATTGGAGTGGGCTGATTTACCTTAATCTCCCGTGTATTGTCCTTAGGAAAATCCCCATAAGCTGACAAAGTGCACTAACACGGTGTAATGTTCCTCGGTCTCCTCGCTGTCTCCAGCTGTGTGTGGAAGCACATGCACCCGTGTGCCTGACTCCCATTTTTTGCACCAGAAAACCTTTGTTTGTGTTGCTTTGGCTGTGTGTGTGTGGCTGTGTTTGGGACTGAGCCTGACAAACGTGAATTTAAAGGGATGGAATTGTGCATGATTAAGTGTGACACTGGGGAGGGTGAGAAGAGGTGGAAGAGCTCTCCAGCTGCCTTTCAAGGGGCAGGAGGTTCTTGGAAAGCATTGCCAGTAACTGGAACCACTTCGTGTTTGCTACTGCATGGTTCCATGAACACTCCAGTTTTTATTCTTGCCACCTTCCAAAATACACTCTCATTGATTTTAACCTACATAGTGTAAGCAGTTGATATTTGGAACACCTTCAAAGCCAGGACGCTGAGTAACTCTTCAGCAAGGTGACCCGTTTCTCTAGCCTGTGATTCGCAGACCTGCATTGTGATTCTGTCATCTTTAGTGGGCACAGACCAGAGGTCTAAGGCAAAACGGGCTCTGTGTTCTTGCTGGGGACCAGCACTGAAGTATGTCACATGCAGTGGGACTGATGGGTAGAGCTAAAAAAGTCTGTAAAGTGCTGCTAACCGACAGAGGAAATCAGGACTTCTTGTTTGAAGTATTTTGCTGGATTGGACTGAAGCCTGTGGAAGCAAGAGAGGGAGCATTAAATCAGTACCTCGCTCTCCCAAAAGCATCTCTGTCACGTGAGCAGAATGATCAGTGGATCCCTTTCTCATCTGCGATGTGACTAATTCACCTTGTCCTCAGCTGCACGCATGCACCGTTTCTCCGGGCTGCTGGGAGGAGTGGCAGCAATTTGAAATGATTAGTGAAAAGAAGAATGTAGTGTTCTTACGGGGGGTGGGCTTGCTTAGTGGCAGCAGAAAGAGGCTTTAGGGAAAGAGCTGTTTTGCTAAGCCTGTAGGTATTTAGGAATTTGCATTGACTAATTAAAGCACGTTCTGGGCTGACAAAAGCCTTTAGAGGGATCGGTTCCCAGGGCCCGGGTGGAAAAGAGGCAGAGGGAATGCAGGCTTTCAGGGAAGAGGTTTAACAAAACAATGTGAACAATTAGAGCTGCTTAGAAATGGGAGGAGGTGAGGGGCTGAGGATAAAGGGATCCAGGGGTGTGAATGGGAAACAGTCGATTTAGTCTTTATGCTGTTGAACTCGCAGCTTTCGGGTGTATGTTGCCTGTAAGCAGAAAATCATCAGTCTGTGAAATGTTTGAAGCAAGGAGCTTGGTTAATCGTATGGGTTGGAGATGGATATGAATAAGTGTTCACAGTTTGGCTAGTTAATGCTAAAAATAGCTATTAGCTCTCATGTTTAAAGCCTTAAGTGATCAGGAAGCCAGGTAGAGAGCCTTAAACTGAGCATATTTCAAGATGGTCACAATCCCTATTCCCATCTGTTGCTACCTGAGTTGAGGTACTTGATGAAATAAGCTACTTTGTGGTCTTCTGTTCTCAGCACATACTTAATCCTCAGGCTGATCTTAATTTTTTGTTTTTTCAAAGCTGCCACAGCCTGATGGGACTCGGTAATCCCGAATCTGTTGACTAACCTCTGAATAACTGCTGCAGGCCTAACTGCTCCAGGGGTGGAGGCTGCTTGCAGTGGCCACTTGAAATGGGCATCATCACTGGCAGGAGTAGGACCAATGGCGGGAGCTTCTCCTGGGATCTGCGAAATAGGTTGGCTCACCAGGTTAGCGTCCCTGTCATTAGTAAGTCCTCTCAACAGAGTGGACGACTTGAAAGGCTTGCTGATGTCCAGGGCTGAGGTCAGCAGGCAGCGAGGATGGAGGCAGTGGGAGCTGTGCCCAGTTGTGAAGTGGTTTCCATGGTCTTTGGCTGCTTTCCCCATGAGATCATGGCAATAGCTATTTAGACACACAGCTCTGCCCTAGCCTTTAATTTAAGGGAGTGGTGTTGTATCTGCTTTTTTGCCTGAACTAGAGTGGTGGTAACTGCAGCATGTTTAAGGTTTGATCATGTAATTGATACAAATTTGTGATTGTCAGCTTGATTTGAAAGTCCCTGGGATCTGTGTATGTTCACAGAAGGTACAAAAGACCAGGGCTTAAATTAGCCATGCACATATGAAATAAATAGTGTGGCAAAGGGAGAATTGCTTTATGATTGTTCCTACTAGGTCTGAATTCCCTGCTTTTGGAGAGGAGTTAAAAAGCAGAGATGTAAGGAATTAATTTTAAAATGTTGTAGCTAGATCATCTTCTTTTCCCTAAGGCTTCTGCTGTAGGAAGCCTACTCCACATCTTCTGGAGATGGACATTATTGTTATTAATAATGAATCAAAAACAGTTTGACTTAAAGTAAGCTGGATTTCTCATGCTTTTGTTATGACTTGCAGTAGAGAGCTTCAAAGCTGTGTGCTTCTGTGAGCAAAGAAATTTGCTGTTGCTGACTGTCTCTCTCCCATGATAGTGTGAAGCTTTGTGGAGGTTTGGGCAAAGCACAGCCCTCGGTCCTTTCCTGACCACAGGGGACACCTTCAAGGTGTCCCTTTGTTTCGTGGGAGCTGTGTGCTTGTCTTGAAAGCTCTTCTTCCTGCTTGATGATGGAAAGCAGCTTTAACATAGTATTTCTCCTTTGCCTTTCATCACCCAGACTGTATTTTTGGTTGTGCCCTTGTGTTCTGTGTGATTCACTTCTCCGTAAATACATCCTTTGTATTGACATGTCTCATTCTCTCTTTTGGTGCCTCTCCTTCAGATGATCAATAGCTCTGTATTAATTTAACATTTTTTTTTCATACTGTTAAGCAAATGGACTTCCCTTGTTCTGTGGTCAAACAGCCTTCATTTTCCCTTTTGAGTGACTGCCCCAAAGACTGAAATACAGGAGCAGAACATGTGTATGTCAGTGGTCTTCCCTGTATTACACCCATCACTGGTAGCTCAGTTTTTATCTGGCTGAATGCTTGTGCTGACCTCAATTCAGTTATCTAAAAGGATGGTTTTCGGGCTGCCTGCCTGAATTGATGAGCCAAGAAATACGTCTAAATGAATTGGCACCATCTGGGCAGCCTGGCACGGAGTGGAGAGAGGTGGTAATGAGCTGCCATCAATTGGAGGAAGTCTCATGTCATTAAAATGACTGAGCAGTTCGTTTTCATTGGTGTTCCTCCCTTCACTGCTGACTCGAGCGAGCCCCAAATTTCTCTGTTCTCGCAAGAGCATCCATCTTACACTAAAAGAGAACAGACAGGAGGTGGCTTCAGGGTGCTTTGCATGTCTCAGGACACAGGCAGACATGCTGCTCTGGATGCTGCAGGTTCAGGTTGAGGTTGCTACCCAAAATGGATCCCAGCTGGTGAAGAGCAATGCCCGCTGGCACAACTGCATGTGTAGCTGCTCCCTGGCCCACTTCTGTCACAGCCATCTGTTTTAGCTGCCTTCCCGTCGTGCTTTTTTTTTCCCTCTCCCCTTTTTCTACAATATTGTTGTGTTAGAGCTGGAGCTGTGAGAAGTGTCAGTTGTGCTGGCAAATAAGAAGGGACAGAAGCTTCTGACATGAGCAGGGCAGCAAATTCATGTAGCTCTTTGTGCTGGTTTTGGCTGGGGTAGAGTTAATTTTCTTCACAGTGGCCGGTATGGAGCTGTGTTTTGGATTTTTGCTGAACACAGAGTTGTTAATATAGAGATGTTTTTGTTATTGCTGAGCAGGGCTTACACAGAGCCAAGGCCTTTTCTGCTTTCCATACTGCCACGCTGGCAAGGAGGCTGGGGCTGCATGGGAGACTGGGAGGAGACACAGCCAGGACAGGTGACCCAAACTGACCAAAGGGATATTCCAGACTGTATCACATGCTCAGTATATAATACAGGGGGAAGAAGGAGGAAGTGGGAGGGGATGTTTGGAGTGATGGTGTTTGTCTTCCCAAGTCACTATTACATGTAATGGAGTCCTGTTTTCCTGGAGATGGCTGAACACCTGCCTGCCCATGGGAAGTGGTGAATGAGTTCCTTGTTTGGCTTTGCTTCTGTGCATGGCTTTTGCTTTCCTTATTAAACTGTCTTTATCTCAACCCATGAGTTTTCTGCCTTTTACCCTTCTGATTCTTTCCATGATCTTGCTGGTGTGGGAGCGAGTGAGTGGCTGTGTGGGGCTTGACTGCTGGCTGGGGTTAAACCACAACACTCTTCTGAAGTCAGAGAAATTTGGCTTAGGATCTGGCTGCTTTTAGCAGTAGCCAAGAATGACGGTGACTGTGTCACTTGACAATGTTATTCAAAATGCAAATTAATATGAATGCTCAGTGGAAACATTAATTGCTCTTAAAAATTGAAACTGTTCCCGAATAGCAAGATACTGACTCTTCAGCTTTCCATCTGTGCTTTTTGCAGTTTTAAAATGAACTTCCAGTTTATTGTGGAGGCTGGGAGAGGAAAGGAATTAAACTCCACACACACAAATGTGCAGCTTTGTCACAGATGCTGTAACAGGCATTGCAGGTGGGGCCATGTGAGCTCTGTGTCATGGGGCACGAGGAACCTTCTGCTGCTGTGCAGTGAGTGCAGTGCAGTGTCTCCCACCCTGATGGCCCCCGATCTCTGCACTCTGGCCAACCTGATGCACTCCTTTTAGGTATTCCTAGGCCTGCCCTGGGGTTTTGACTTCGTGCTAGCTTTTGTCAGAGGGGCAGTTAGGGGAATTTCCAAGTACCTGTTAGGGCCCTGGGAAATTTTAGCAGAGGAGCTGGCTCATTATTCTTTATAAATCCTTTTTTTTTCCCTTCAGCTTCAATTGCAATCCCAAAGTTCCTCATCAACAGAAAAGGTCTGACCAGAAGTCTGACTTACTCCCCTGGCTGCCTTTTCCCTGTAGAAGAAAAGCTCCTGGGTGACAAAGGCAGAAGCTCATGTGTTCGCACACAGATGGGACACAGATCTTGGAGCAGTTTCTGGGAAGACTTCTGTACTGCAGGATGGGTGTGAGCTCTCTTAGCTCACTTCTGCCCCTCTGGGCACAAAATCGCCTTGGAATAGATCACTGGTGTCTTTTAGACTGGGGTCCTTTGGAATCCCTTTGGGGCTGGGATGTGCTGGAGAGATGAGTTGTAATGAGGCCACTCCTTCCAAGATGCAAGCAGTAGCAGCACCCATCCTTGGGAAAGATGCTGCTTGTGCAACAGTTGAGTGCAGGTGGTCTTTGCATTTCATCTATGGGGTAGTTGATCCCTTTAGGCACAAGTTACCTCAGACATAACTGGCTTTTGCTAATGGATTTGTGTTAAAGTGTTCATCTCCTTCCCCTGGCTTCTCCCAGATAGCTGCTTCTTGGCCATCAACCCTAAGATCTGTACTGCAAGTCAGAGAATAGTAATCCATTGTGTGTCCAAAAGAAGTGTCTGACGTTGGTGGAGCAGATCCTGCATGGCTGGGGTGGGGTCTAGTGGGCAAGTTAGAGCATGAAAACAGGATGGTAGGTTTCTGCTGGGCTGTGTGACAGAGGCTTTCAGCCTAGCAGAAACCAAACCCTACACTGGAGTACCTCTGTTCACTGACAACCTTGTGAGTAGGTTTTTTAACTTCCCCCCCCTCCCATGGGTGGTTTAACCTTCATCAGTTATGAAACATATTGCTTGGCAATTCCAATTTATCATGGTGAGAAATGCTTCCTCCTTTGAACTTTCAAAGGCCGCCTACATAATAGGAACATGGTTTATCTTCCACGCACCCTAGGCAGGGAGGAGAGTAATACTTTCAGCCTCTTTTGATCCTTAGTGTGAAGGGAGGCTGCGTGGTTAACTTTGAAACACGAGGAAGGTCTCCTGAAAAGGGCCTGTGGGCTGCAGCTGTAAAGCAAAATTTGTGCCTGTGGACTGTCAATATATGAGCTTATGTATCTGGAATGATTCCAGAACAAAAATATCTGAAGTAGTGGCCACTGGGTCTGTGTAGTTTTAGAAACAGCAGCATAAAATCAGGCTTATTTAAGAATTTATTTAATTCCCCTTCCTCTCATGACTTCCCTTATGCTAACCACTGCTTTCTGTCATGTCCCTATTAAAACAGGGAATGCAAAACTGCAGGACTGCTTGAGAGCTGCTTTGCACAGAGCAGTGTGTGGTTTGAAAACCACAAGCCGAGCAGCAGCTGGCAGTAGAAGCCCAGCTATGGCTCTGGAGCTGGAGCCAGCGTATAAGACATGGCCAGTTATGGCTGCTATGAGCAGAAGCAGCGCAGCAGAGCTGGATCTTAACCTCAGCCCCTGACCTATCCTGGTGTTTCTGTCACCTCTAGATGAAAGAACAAAAGCTACTTTATTTGCTTCTCTTAAACTGTGAAAAAACCATAGTATTAACTGTACCACAGGCAAATTGGGTGTATTCTTTTTGTTTGTTGCATAAACAGCAGCAGCCCAGGGCACTGGCAAAACACAATCTTGTTTTGTGGGATACGAAACGAGAAGCAGTGGATCAGCTCCACTGAGTGGGTGCCAGTTGTTGCAGTGAAGCCCTGATTTCTCAGTGAGTTCTCACTGAGCAGAGAAATAATGTAAGTCTGGCTCTTCTAGGGAAATTCTCCGTGAGAAAAACCTCTGTCCTACAACTCTGAACTCCCTTGGTTTACTATAAGCTTTAGAGAGCAAGAGTTTATTACGTCTTTATGAATGTGTAAGGAGATGGCTTTTTCCTAAGTTTATAATGCTTTGAGAATTTCCTGTTGGGGAATGTGTGTCGCTTAGAGTGGGAGTGGTAGATAGTGGATAAATCCCTAGCTTGGACACATCCAAGGAATGGTGGGGCAAAAAAAGGTAGAGCTAAAGTCTTCCCATTTTAGGTGAGGGAAAAAGTCAGATTTTCACCTGAATTGCAGGTGAGTTGAAGACAGTTTTGTGGTTAGTGTTTTGTAGTCTGTCCTGCCAAAAATCTTCCACTTTGTGTGACTAATAAGGCTAGAAAGGGACAAAAGCCAGTATCTGGGAAACACAGTTATGAAAGACAAGGAAGGGAGGTGGAGTTAGTATCTTGCAATAGAATGTAGAAAGGAAAAAAGGGTGAAACAAAGAAAAGCCTGAACATATTATTACTTATAATTTGCTGTTGTTATAACCATGGTGTAACAGGTTCATGGTCTCATCTGGCCTTGCTGTTTTTCCCCTTTTGACGTGTGGTTGAACCTGGTAAATTGATATTTTCTGTGTTGAAGTATTTGCTTGTCTTCTTCCTAGAAACGAATACTTACCGCACCCCTCTCTATGGGCAGCCCTCCTGGTGGGGGGAAGATGATGCAAATAACAAGGAGGAGAGAAGGCAAGAGGAACATTACTCAGGTAAGGAGGTGATGTGGGGTGGGACAAGATAGGGGACACAAAATTTTGGCGCGCTTTTGGTATTTACTGTGTGAAGCCATCCTGTTTCAAGACTTTAATTACCACTTCTTTATTGTGCTTGTATTTGCACATTCCTGTGTTTAGGTTGCTGCTGCTGAAACTGGAATAAGGGAGAGTGAAAATGTTTTCCCTAAAATATTTGACCATTAGAAACAGCAGTTGTGGAGTAAATAAATAATCTTATATGAGAACTAGTTACATGGCAGTGCTGTATCTGTTTCTCACCTCATCATCCTTGGGAGCCATTTAGTCTTAATACTCCTGTTGTCAATCTGTGTGTATGGAAGAGGCATCTTATTTTCACTTCTGCAGTAAACCTGATGTTTCTATCAAGAATATGCTCTACTGCACAAAGAAGTGTTTTATTTCAATGCACACACGGTGTATCTGTGTTCTAGCAGAGAGGGGTTGTGATTTGTAGCCTTTTCAAGAAGTTGAGACAATTGAGTTGAGTAGTACTGAAAAAATGTGATTTTTATCCTTTTTTCCCCCCCTTTTGTAGAGAGATCAAAAGAGATAACCCAACATGAAGAGGAACTGAATGGGAATATTTCTACTTATAGAGATGCCCAAGAACAATCTGTGTTTGCCTTCCGGAGAGAGCCAAGTTATTTTGAGATTCCAACTAAAGAATTTCAGCAGCCATCAAAATCTCCAGAAACACAGGTCCATGAGATCCCAACAAAGGATGTTGATGCTGTGGTAGCCCCTGTTGTACAGAGTCATGCCTCTTTCACCATTGAATTTGATGATGGTACCCCTGGTAAAATAAAAATAAAAGACCACGTAACTAAATTTTCACTCAGACAGAGAAGACCCTACAGTAAGGAACCAGCTCATACAGAAGTGATGTCAGCAGAGAGCAAAGTGGCTGACTGGCTTGTCCAGAATGACCCAAGCCTGATGAGAAGGCAGTCTGCAGGAGATGATGTTTACAGTACCAAGAGTGACCTGCCAGTTCATGTAAGGACGCTTAAAGGTGAGTGAATGTCTTGTCATGTGGACATAGTGCTCTGTTGGCCATGCAAATGCAGCATAATAAAAGATGAAAACCCTTCTCCTGTCAAGGAGAACTGGACTTAATTATCTCTGCTCCAAATTTGCAAGATTAAGAATATTACTTTAATGACTGTTAATATTTTGAATGCAGCTAGCATGCTCTTCACCTGGCCCTGAAGTCATGTGTGATGTTGGCTTGAGAACACTCTAATGTGATTCCTCTACATCTGTCTATAATGCCAGCTCAGCAGTAACTGGTTGAAAAAAGGGTTTTAAATGTCTAAAACAATTTCCACGCAGTCAGGCAGGCTGATAAACACAGGTATTTCAGTGAATTTTGTTCTCTTGGCTTCTCCTAGCTGATGGGTGATAATAATGAATTAACTGTAGTCCAGAGGAGTCTAAGCGTGATCATCCTGTTGTACTAAGTCTAAGTGTGATCATCTGGTAATGACCAGAGCCAGTTGGTTGGATGACAAAAGGTCCTGACACAGAGACTACTGGTAGAGTTGGGATACACGTGATCCTCAATAGAGGAAGTAGTTGTGCTTATAGGTAAAGTTTTTTTCTCTTAACCTAAAGCTTGTCTGAAATCCTCTGTTCAAAACCATCAGATTTCATGGACCTGTATCTTGTTAAGTCTGCCACTGAGGAATTCTTTGGGGATTTTCAAAGGTCTGAGGTGAAGTTTGGAGCCCAGTTCTTACTGCAGCTAGTGGGACTTAGATGATTCTGATGAAACTTTGAATACATTTTGAAAGATTTAGGCTCGGGTTCCCTCTTGGGCCATGCACTGAACAGCTTGGAGGAGACCACTGATTCCTGCATTCTCACTGCCTTGCCTATGGAAAAGCTATGTTTGAACTGCAGCTTGAGCTGATGAAGTCATATGGAAGGTTACCAGACCTAGTTGTGCCTGAGGTCCTACTTAAATGAGAGCTGTACCTTGTTTTCTCTTAAAGGAATATTTGCTTTGACCTTCTTGGAAAAAAACCCCAAACCTTGTCGTAATATGAAGAGTTTTACATATTACACCTCCAAAGAGCTGTTTTGGGTACATATTTTTGGGAGCCCTGTATGGTCGTAAAGGTCTCATATTCAGCCACAGGGTTTGGCGTGGCATGGAAATTGAACTACTTCATTGCCAGTGCTTGGTTCAAGTCCTTCCCAGTAAGGGACAGGGTTGAGGTGCCCTGTTTGGTTATTTAGGGTCATATTTCCAGTGTACTGTGACTGTGTGATGAAAGGGTTTGTGTTGGGATTTTTATGTTATTGTCATACTGGATTTTGTTGACTTACTGGAAAACAGGGATTTCTGTCCCTTATTGTCAGGGATAGAAATGTGCTTCAGTGATTTTGCTCTTTCCTCTTGGGGAAAACGAGAGAGTTGGGCAACTGTTGCTGTTGTGATGCACAGGAAAACTAGAGACTGGCTTCATTTGCCTCTCTACAGTGTATAAGGCCTGAAAAGGAGCTGAGGTAATTCAGTGCATAATTTGCATATCAAGAAATCAATGCTGGACATTTGATTAAAACATACAGTGTTGATGGCCTGAGGAGTTGTTCCACCTCTACTTTGGCAGGTGTCATTTATCTGCGATAGCTGTGCAACGTGTTCTTCTGGCAGGGCTAATTTTGAAGATGTCTTGGAGGCTACTGCTGGCTGCCTACCAGGTTTGGGTCTCCAGGATCAGAGATGCTCACCACTGGGGCTCTCTAGTAACATTTGTTCACTTCCAGGAAAAATGTGGTGAATGTAAAGCCTTGTATCAAGACTGCAGGGTTCAGGTCTTAGCACCTTGAGGGGATGTGCATGGTGTTCTGCTCGGGCATCCATGAGCATGGTGCATGTTTTCCTTGTGTCCTCACTGTTTTGCATTCATCAGAGCTCTTAGCCAAGACCTTTAATTTAAGAACTTTCCCTTCCAAGGGTGAAGCTTATCAGCCCTCAGGGCATAATGCAAAGTTTGCTGGCTTTCTTCATGAGTATGTTAGGAAACTCTTCACAGAACTGACTCCTGGGTTGAATGGACCTTGCATTAAATTCTAATCTTTTGCAGTTAACTTGATGTAATAAATGGTCTTCACCCATGAGTCTGGAGAACTTGCCAAGTAGGTTTGAGCAGTTTTCCTTTCAAACACGTGGTGTTTTAGCCAGTATATCTTGCTACATATTACAGTCTAGAGCGCAGAGACCTCTTTCCCCGTTCTCCCGATGACAGGTTCCTGGTCGTTGACTGAATCGTGTTGTGTGCCTTCACACCCGTTTCCTTCTCCAAAAAAAGGTTTGTTTTTTGTTTTACTTTTAACTTTTTGTTTTAATTTTAACTTTCTGTTTTACTTCAACTTACTTTCTGAGTGTCCTGAGTTAAGGTGCTGAGGGGCAGGCTGGCACTGATACATAGAGACAGTTGTAAAGATGGTTGTCGCTAACATAAGTGAAAATAATTATAAACTTAGTTTAAGCTTAGTGAACTCTTAAGTAATGATTTAACCTTTGCTTGGCTGGTGATAGGATGGTGTAAGTCATGGAGGTGTCATGGTGTGATTCTTAAATCTCCAGGAAAAGGAAAGAATCCTGCAAAATCACTTTTCTGTTAGCCTCTGGTTTGTTTTCCCTTGTGGAGGGTAACGTGGGTGCTCAGAGATGCATGTACTTGTAACGCACTGATCTGGTCTTTCATCATGGAGGTTTGATTTCATGGGATGCAGTGAGAGGGTTTGATTTCCTGATCCTGCAGATATTTCTGCTCTGTAACAGAGAGAACCCAGTGAGGTGGTCTTGGACTACAGTAATTGGATAGAATGGCAAAACAATCTCATCATTTTAATGATGATTTTATGATGATAATTGAAAAAAGAAGGAAACAAAACATTAGGTATGTGAACCAATCACCATTACAAAATCAGAAATCCATGAGGTTGAAAGTACTTCTTGAATTCTCTTTAAATAAATAATTAACTTGGTAGCCAAGTAGTGGTGAAAAGTGGGGTCAGGAGTGAGCTGCTTTCTCTTTTATTTTTTCTGATGGGGTGCAATCCCTGTACCACAGAGATGTCTTTGCATTCTTTTGATCTTATAGAATGCTTTTCTTGTATCTGAAATGGTAAAATTCAACTGGGAGGTAATGACAGGGCCGCAGTAACTGAGAGTATGAAGGTCAAATGTACATACCTTGTTTCCAGGCAATAGGCACGAGGACGGGACGCAGAGCGACACCGAAGACCCCAAGGCAGAGAAGGAGACGACGACGGGAGGCGAGCGTCCGACAGAGCAGACGAGGCTGCAGCGCCAGATGAGGCGTGACCCCCACGAGATGCTGCACAACAAGCAGGCCTTCGTCATCGAGTTCTTTGAGGACACGCCGCGGAAGAAGCGGTCGCAGTCCTTCACGCACAGTGCTCACTCATCCCAGAGCGACACAGATCCGGGGCTGAAGAGCAAGGTTGAAAAGCGCAAGAACGCGTTGCCGGCGGAGAAGCCGGGAAATTTAGTGCCGCCATCCCACCTCACAGCCCCGGCGGGCAAACCCGCCAACAACTCCTGCGGGACCCAAAGAACAAGCTCCTTCAAGAGGGAGAAGACGGAGGATCGGATCAACTCTTCATCCTCCTCTGCTCCCAGAGCCAAAAGTTATGGGAGTGTTGGGAGGAAGTCTAAAATGGCTCAGGATTTTATGGCAGAGTACTTGCGTGAGACTGCTCAGTCTGGGAAGCCAAGCGCTGAGAAACCAGCCCCTCTGCCCATGCCAGTTGCTCCACGCGTGGTTATATCCTCGGAACCAGAGCCTGCTTCTGCTCCACCTCCAGAGGTGAAGTCTGCCCAGGGCAGGAGGAATGATGAGGAAGACAGTGTAAGCGAGACTGGCACATACACCATTGAGACAGAGTCGCAGGACAAAGAGGTGGAGGAAGCGCGAAAAATGATAGATCAGGTAAATGCTGCTTTTCTGTGCTTGGCCAGTGAGCTTAGGGCTGAAGGCTTGGAGGGCCTAAATTAACTTGCCATGAAGGGATGCAATTGGGTGCAGCAGAGGGTTTTGGTTAGGGGTGGAAAATCATCCTGGGTGACCTGTGCTAAGGATAGGCCCCAGCAAAATGTGAGGCTTGTCTTTAAAAAATCCCATCAAAACAACAGAATTACAAACAAACAAAGAACCGCAGAGTAAAAGAAGGCAAGATATGCCCACAGCAAAGAGCTGCCTTGCTTAAAAATGGAATTTGGATGCAAAAGTGAAAGAGTGGGTTTGCCATCTGTTTAGAGGAAAGGCAACACCTGAATAAAGATCAGGCTGATCCTGCTGACAGCTGTGGCTGGGAGCAGCTCTGCTCTCTAGGACTGCTCCCCAGCCTTTGCCTTGGCATTGCATCACCTCCTGCCCACTGTTAGGAAGAAGGGAGCTGCAGCCCTTCACTGATTCATCATCCCATGGTAGGCCACCGGAAATGCCAAGGGCTGGTGCTTACAAGCCTTGGTGGCAGATGTTTATGTATTTGGCCGTGCCTGATTAGAAAGGCACTGCTTGCTGTCAGGGCAAGCGGCAGCTGGCTGAGATAGCAAAGGGTGTGATCTAGGGCAGAGGCAATCCCAGATGGATCTGTACTTGTTTGGATTTTGCAGAGTGAATGATAGCCTAAAAACAAAACTACAGAAATGAGGGAGGCTTAAGAAGAACCCACCCAACTAAGCAACCGCAGGGCAAACCAAAGTTTGGCTGATTTTCAGGTTTAACTCTCATCTGTGGTCTATTATGAAAACAAAACTGGCAAGTTGTTATGAAGATTTAGTGAAATGTAGTCAGGAGGATGGCAAGGTTTAAAGGAAGCCTTAATTGAACCTGGCTTTAGAGCTTTGTATACAGTGTTTATGAGCCTGGATCTAGCTTCTGTCTCTTGTTTTTTATTACATTTGTTTCTTACATGTTGTTTGAAATGTGATCGGAAGCTTTCAGGGCATGGTATTTAAGCCACAGCAAGGTCCTAGTCCTGACTTTAGATGACTAATTGTTCTGGTGGGGAAGTATAAGGGAAGATGCCACAAAAGTTAGGAACTGTATGGCAGCAGGAGCTGCCTGAAAGCACACACCTTGAAGCTGTCTTGCTACTGGGCTTAACTAGGCAATCTGAAGAATTTTATGAGGAATTTCTTCCTATTTTCACCCGGTCCGTTTTTACCAAAGCCTGGCTGAATTTACCCTTCCTCACACGATGTTGATAACCACCTCCGGGATCACGGTTTGTATTTTCATTTTTTTTTCTCCTCTTGGACTCTGAATCACGTTGTTTTCCACCACCGGAATGAAGTTCACACAACCTGAGGGGAAAATCCTCTCCTGAAGGCTGGTGGGGAGCAGAGGCTGTTTTGGGGTGGAAATGGGGCATTTCGGGGGGGAGCAGAAGCTGTTTTGGGGTGGAAACGGGGCATTGGGGGGCAGCCTCCCCCTCACCGCTGCCATGAGATATTTTTGGGGAGTAGTCTTGGCAGCCATGTAGCTTGGGCAAGCACACTGACCAGCTTCTGGTACTGAGTGTCCCGTGGACTTGGTGCAGTGCAGACCTGCCATTTGTGAAACAGCTGATAGCTGAACCTCAGTGCTCCTGTCCAGGAAGAAAGAAAATGAATTCTGGACTTGCTTAGGTTCTGAGGTGTCTCTGCTCTGTATTCCCCCACCATTGCCCGCACATTTTTTTAACAGAAGGGAAAGCGGAGATCTTTATGGCTGTCTGTGTTCAGCCTTTGTGGTGGTGTCTTCCTCTAAACTTCTTTCAGTCAAGTGAGACGAACAAGCCCTTCTGAGGCATGAGTCTTTGTCACCCCCCATAGGAAGGCCTGCTTATCTTCAGGGGGAGTCTGTCCAATGAGCTCAAACACTCACCCATCTCAGAGGTGCATCCTTTCCCAGTTCCTTGTGGCAGTGCAGGGCTGCTTTGCTCAGCCCACTCACAGCTACAGCCTGTGAAAGGCACTAGGGATGGAGCTTTCCCATTTTCTCTGTCTAATTCTTCATGAATGAGCTGGTAAATAGCTTTTCTGACACTCATCCTAAATTTCTCTGGGCTGAAAAGGAACTCCTTTTCAGTGAAAGTTACTGTTGTTAAAGACAACACCCCTAAATAATGGGAGTGAGAGGAAAGGTGGGTGTGAGTGAAATTCTATGATAAAGTATATTTAAAGCTGCTACTGTGGAGTGCAGAAGAAAATGATTTACATAGTTTGCATGGAAGCATTAGCAAGTGTTTCTGGCCCCTTGGGATCATAGTTTGTGTGTGACTAATGTTTCACAGATGTGGATTTTTGGCTAATGTTTTTCTGTTTTCTTGCATTTTAATATTCCCATGCAAACATCTTTTCAGGTTTTTGGTGTTCTTGAGTCGCCTGAATTTTCCAGAATCTCTTCAGCCTTTAGACCAATAATTAAAGGTGAAAAAGATGACTCCGGTTCTCAGCATCTAATCAGTGAAAATGGCACTAGTCAGAAGTCACCCTTGCTCCAGGCATTTTCCTCAAAAGCTGTGAATGGGTCTCCTGCTGAAGCGCAGGTACGGGCAGTCCAGGTGGATTTCCTGGGATGGTGGAGGTGTAGATGGGTTTTCTGTCTGGATGTAAATGTGATGTGTAGCTTGATTTCCATTTTGAGCAGACCGAGTGATGTCTGTATGAGAGATTTTGTGGCTAGGATTTGGTGTACAAACCCTCCTTCTGACCTAGTCTTCCCCACCTTGTTGTAGATGTCTGCAGCATCTCAAGGGAGTCAGAAGTGGGTGTCGAGGTGGGCGAGCCTTGCGGACAGTTACTCTGACTCTGGATCTATCTCTGGGCAGGGTGATGGAAGTGCAGGTAAGTCTCATCTGACACTGCTGTTTGAGGGTAGCTGAATCTAAACCAGGATGACAGAAAAAACAGAAATTAGGGGCATCTGTGCATCTGGCTGTAGCTTATTTTCTGTTTTAGCTACAGTAGTTGGAGATGGGAAGCACTGAGGGAATTGTTCCCAGTGGATTGAAGATAGAGAGAGCCTCTGGTTTGCATTTTGGAGTTATTCAAGAGGTTCTTAAATGTTAGGTCTGACATGACTCAAGGGAACCTGGGAAAGAGAAAGCTTGTAAGGGCTTTGGGTGTTAACTCGCCCCAAGCTGTGATTCCTTAGACTGCCTTATGATACCAGATGAGAACCCTCTGCACGTAGCCTTGGAGTTAGTTCCTGGCTTGCATGTTTTTTGTGTGCTTCTCCCATGTCTGTCTGTGCTGAGAATTTAGGCTGTTCTGGGATTTGGTGTTGAGTGGCAGCTTTAAAGGGTGGAGATCAGCCTGGAAAACTAGATATGGTGGTGGAGAAAGGAAATTGGAGGACATCAGACTCCCATCATAACTTGGAAGACACCTTGCAGACCCTGTGGTCCTCTTGTTGTGTGAGAAAAGGAGAAAAGCACTTTGTTGGTCTTTGAAAATATTTTCTTTTTTTTTTTTGGTTGGGATTACTTGTCATGCCTTCTTGCCATCGACAGCTATAGATAGATCCAATAAAGATTAGAAGAACCCTTTGTTTCAGAGATCACTGCCACTGTTTTCACACCGTGTAGGGTACCTGACTCCTGGAGTGCCTGTAATATTACCATAGCCAAAAAACCAGTTATCCTGGTATTTGAAAGTGGTATCAGATACGGAGGCCTGGCCGTCAGCATGGGAGAAATAGGAGCACTCTTCCTGTGGAGTGTGTCCCTGCTGATAAGCCCACACATGCTGGGGCAGTGAGCTCTAATTCAGAGCCTCTTGATTATTACAGGGTCTTTCTCCTGGGACTTTGCTCTGGGATATGAGTGTAGGAGAACTTGTACTGTGAAAAACACTATCTGTTTAGTGAAATGGACAATGTTGTTCAGAATGACACTTAAAACACAGCATCACTGATATCTGATGGCTTTTCATCTCATTCCTGTGGCATGATTGATGCTAGATGCCAGCAATGTCATTATCCTCTATAGTGCTTGTACTGAGAGGTAGATTATGGGAGAATGAATCTGACATACTGCCTTGAGAAGGGAAGGTGTTGAGCAGAGTGATTCAGCAAAGGAATTAAGTTTAATGTCTGTGTTAATGAATCCGAGAGAGCAGGGACCAGCGAGGCCCTGCTGATGTTCATATTACATAAAACCTTAGTTCTAAGCACATCTTGTGAGTGTTTTTGTGGACTTGCACTTTGCAGGATCAAGCTCTTCCTAAACAAATAAATAAGTGACACAGTTTTACAGTAGTTGATTCTTTTCCACTTAACTCTCCTCAGAAAGCGGGGTACCCCCAAAACCTGGGGAAACAGAAAACTCTGTGCCCTCGAGAACAAGACGCCTTCTTCCCCAACTCCCACCAAGCGATAAATCAGACAGCCCCACTCCCACGGTCCTGGTGTGCCAAGAGTCCTATTCTGAGGTTACCAAGAGAACCATTGTGAAGGACCACTGCGTGGAAGCCTATGGCGATTCCAGCAGCCGCCTTTTCATCCAAGAAGACCTGGATCCGGATAGCCTCAGTGATGCCAGCAGATCTGATGATGGCTTCAGCATGGAAAAAGGCAAGAAATACAAAGAGAACAGCAAAATGCCAGAGCAGATGGGGGAAGACAATAGATCAGAGAGCCGGCAGCCAGGAGCCTCCCGGATCTCTCACGTGAGAGCTGTGAGTGAGCCAGTTTCTACTTCGTTCTACATTGGTGATGACAGCAGTGATGCAGCGGTTCCCTCCAAGCTCTCTCTGAGTGTGTCCCACGCTCGAGCAGACAAGGACACCAAGGATCCGGAGTTTTCCTTCAAGTGTGCTGGCACACCAGTTTCTGGAAAGCCGCCGGTCAAAGATGTTAGTGCTTATATAAACGCGGCTGGAAAAGTTGTTATTTCCCTTCATCAGAGTCTTCCTCAAGATCAAGAAAACATGTCAGGAAAGGAAACGGCATCTTTTGTTAGACAGGAAAGTTTTACCAAAGATAAATCAAGCAGTGGTGTTCCTCAAAATAAACTCCCACATATTTCAAGTCACCCTCTGCTTAAGGATTTAGAGGCTGTTCGGTCCACTCGTATGGACTTTAATCAGGACACTCATCTTCTGCTTAAGGACACTGAAACTGCCTTGGCAGCACTGGAAGCCAAATTGCTTGGTCAAAACCAACAGCTGGAGCCCTCAGAAACTGCTGGTCAGCTGGAGGACTCCTTGTCAGGGGACTCGGATGTAGACACTGCCAGCACAGTCAGCTTGGTGAGTGGCAAAAACGTCCCAGCAAGTGCCCCGAAACGCAAAGCAGTCGCAAGCTTGCAGAAGGAGAAATCTTCCTCGACACCGTCCATCCAGGACCAGTGTGGGCAGCCCAGCGCTAGGGACAGGCTGACGGAGAAGCGGAAAACACAAGCACCAGAGGCACCGAACCGAGCAGAGGCTGCCAAACGCTTCCAGATGAAGCGGAGCGCTGGGACTCGAGGGTCACTTGACTTCACAGATGATGAGAGAAGTTCAAACTCGCCCTACTTGCCAGTCCCGGATGCGGTTGTGTCTGACCATGAGCACTCGGTAACCCGGCCAGTTCCCAGGAGGAAACCTTACACTCAGGCCACCAAGGAGGACCAGAGCAAAACGACCTCAAATGTGCAGAAAATCCAGCAGGTTCTCACCCGGTCCAACAGTTTATCCACCCCGCGACCCACAAGGGCCTCAAAGCTACGCCGTGCCCGGCTGGGAGATGCTTCGGACAATGAATGCGTGGATGCCGAGAAAACAGCCTCCAATCCTGACACCACCGCTCAGGGCACCAAGCAGCCCACGGAGACAAAGAAGCTGTCCCGGCTGGACATCCTGGCCATGCCCAGGAAACGGGCAGGTTCATTTACAGTACCCAGTGACTCGGAGACAGCGCAGTCGAGGACAGGGTTTTCGGGCCGCAGCGCCGAGTCCTATCGGAAGATGGGCGTTTCGGAGGTGAGAGCTGCAGCCAGGAAAACAGCGGCCGCTGCCTCTGCCAAGCAGCCTTTCAGCAGGACCCGTTCAAGCAGTGTCAAGTATTCCTCCTCGTCATCCTGTAAGTGCCCCTGCTTTATATTTCTCCCCTCTTCCCTGTTTTTGACTTACAGGCTGCGCATGGCTGCCAAGGATTAGTATCACAGTAGTACAGGGGCTGCCTTGGTGAGTACAAAAGTCTGCATTAATGAGCAGCACGGATGTTGAGATTTCCTTTGGGTTTGGAGACAGCAGAGCACTCTCATAGTCAGATGGTATTGTGGTGATGTCTGTGAGGATACAACAAATAGCTACTTTTTTTCTCCGGTGGTTTTTTTTTTTTTGAACAACCAGTTGCCATTTGACAGTTGGCCATATTTTTATCTGAAAGATAGAGTTTAATCCCTTTCTAATGCTACAAGAAATTCTGTTCTGTTTTACTTGAAAGATTCAAAGTTTTCTCACAGAGAGCTTATAATGGTGTTGGTGACAGCTGATGTCCAAGGTAGCCGGTTTGAAGGCATCTGAAACAGAATAAGAAATAAATGTCCCTATGTTGTGAAAGCTGTTTCCTTGTTATTCGTGTAAATGTAAATACAGAGCTGGACACTGCAGTGATTATCCCAAGAGATTGACACTTCTGTGTATTTTCACTCACTTCTTGCCCTAGCTAAGGCAGGTTTGCAGGCGTGATTCGCAGGAGGCAGAGGTGTGGGGACTACATTGCCCTGTAGCTGAGCACTCAACAAACCCTTGAAATACCAGCATTTGTCGTATCGAAATCAGCATTCAGTTAAGAAAGAGATGGGGACAATTCGGATGACAACTTTAGGATGGTAATTGGTAATGGGAGATTGTCCCTGAAACCTTTGGTCTAAGTTCAGGCCTATGCTTGTAGTCCTTGACCTACCACGGATGTGCAAAGCAGATGTGTTTGCTTAGGATTTTAGGAATGATTGGTAGCCAAAGGGACAGGAAGGACCCCTTTGACTGGATTTCTTAGTCCTGATGAGAGGAATGCTATTTTCAGCAGTTTCGTGATTTTGTAAGGGGTCTTGGAGTTCTGGATGTGTGTGTCCTTTAATATATTTTCATACAGCTGAAGTATTTATCCTTCTTGCAGAATTCATTTTTATTGCATGCTAAAAATGTTATTTGCTGCTTGTTTTGATTTGGATTGTTTTAGTGCATTCAGCTTGACCTTTAATTTTAGTGATTTTTTTTCTTACACACGTGTATATGCATGTAAATCAGAATGTGATTAAGCTAAAAGAGTATGTACAGTCTCTTCTCTCGCCTTTTTTGAGATGATGCTATTATTAACTTCTTGTTACACAATAACAATTTTAAAGCAAGATAATGTGGTCAGAGTTTTCCAAACAGGAGGCGCTCTTTGCACTCCCTCTGCCTTTGGACCACAGGCTTCAAATCATTCGGAGAAAAATGATAAGTGTTGGCCAGTTCTTTATTTAAATGAATTGGTTTTTGATTTCCACAGCTCTGTAGCAGCATGCTAACACCTTTCCTTGTCCGTAGTTACAGCAGATGATGCTAATCCTTCCTCTGAATTAGTTACTCTTAAAATATTAACCTCCTAATTCCTTGATAGGATTGTGAACCTTGTGCGAGCTCTAACTACACGCTGGTGTATTTTGTGCTTCATCATGCTTGCTGTCGTGTGATGCATGTTCCTGTACTAATGCTGTTATAGATATAGCAAATCAGCAGCTAGAACTCCCTTCCTGCAGCGAGCGTGACATGTTGTTAGACTGGACTATTGCACTGTGCCATCAAGACTTTTTTTAGCATGATACAACAGCCCTTGAAAGCTTTGAGTGTCAAGCCTAGGGGATAAGGAGTCAGATGTGGCTGATTTATTCCAGGAGTTCTCAGTGTTTAGGTGACCACAGGAGTTCCCAGCTCTCCCAGTGGGAGAAAGTTAATCTTGCTAGCGGAGGAACAGCATGAACTGTCTGGCCATGAGACAAGAAATGCCAGTATATTGTTGGGCCATATGAAGTAGCTTTCTGTGAAAGTCACAGATAACATCAGGATAATCCAAGTTACCAGTTCTGAAAGCTAAGGGCCTGTCTTCCCTGCTCCTCTGTGTACATGATTTGTGTACTCAGGGTAATTGAAATGATGCTGAAGGAGCTGATTCTGATTTCCCTTGGCGTACAGAGATGGAAAATCAGTCTCATTTTTTTAAAATTCCTGTTCAGTGACTGGGTGACCTCTTGATTCTAAAACTGCATTAAAAAAAAAAGAGATGCAACAGAGATAAAAAAGAGATACAAAAAGAGATACAAATCTACTAATTGAATATGAGCAAATTTATTTTTTCTGTGTGTATATATATATATATATCTTCTCACCCAAGGCATTTTTATAGCTGTGGGTGAGATAGCAATGTCTAGGAATTCTTCTTTCACTATATAGTAATTATGTATATTTTTTACCTGCATCTTACACGCCAAATTAGTTGGTTTTGTTTGTATGATGTATGATGCTGGTTTAATTCACTTGTAGTGTTTCAGTGTTAGGATAGTCTTGGTAACACAGTGAAGCCTTTCAGTGTTGTAATTCTAAATAACTTGTCTGGTTCTGTGTTTGGTGGGTCTTCATTCTCCTGGGAAGGACAGAAGGGAATGAAGCAGTACCCTAGAGACTACAGTGAGGCAGCAAACACTGGGAGCCCAGTTTTCAAATAAGGACACCTTGACATTTCCCATGCAAGGGGCACCTGGATGTCTGCAGATCTGCAGAACAAGTTGGGATAAGTGGGCAGCTTCCACTTGGCTCCAGGGCTTGGAGCCAGTCCTGACTGCGTGAACACTCTTTCTTGTAGAGTGTCATTAATGGTGAATTGCGAGGCAGGAGGTGAACGTGGGGGTGCGGACTCCTGCAAATAACACCAAGCACCACAGTCTACCCTTCACTCAAAACCCCTCCTTCTGCTTGTACTTGCAGCTAATTAGAAAGGTATCTGCAGGCTTGAAAATTGGGCTCTCTTTAGAAAAGGACTTCTGTGGGACTATAAGGAGTCTGAAAAGTGTGCTACGTTTACACAGAGCTTCTGTGCATGGAAAGCCAAGTCCGCGGTAATAATTTACTGCAGTGGAGTCGTTAACACAGTCATTATGATTTTCCATTGGAATTTCGTACTCCAAATTTGTACAGTGAATGGGAGCCCATTGAGCCCATAGAGGGGCTCAAGTTTGAAGTAAGCTCAGAGAATGTGCTGTTTTAAATTAAGATCTGCACAGAAACTCTGCTTTCCTTGTGCTCTTGGGCTCGTTTTGTGTTACCTTTCAGCCTTTTTTAGTTACTCTTTACTACTGTCCTCGGTCTGAAACCAATTCATTTTTTATAAGCATCAAGGCGGAGACCACAGGGTTCAGATTACACTTCTACTTCGGAGGAGGAATATGGCTCAAATCACAGCTCCCCTAAACACAAACGCTCCCATACTTCAACAGCCACACAAACACCGAGGATACGTGGCTCTGGGCTGGGCAAGCAGAAGCACAACAGCAGAGAAACGGATGACGATGAAGATTTTGATGACAACCCTGACCCCTACAACTTCATGGCGCAAACAGCAGAGATAGCAGAAATAGCCAGGTGAGGTGGGGCTTTATCTGTTAACCCACATGTTGGTGTTCAAATCTAACCCAGGTATGGGGGTGGAAGCACAGGCTCTCTCCCTTTGTTTGTGTGCCCACATCTCCTTTATATCTGAACATTGACTTGGAAGGTTTTCATGAACCTTTACAGCTTGGATGTGCTCGTTGTACCTCGTATCTAGAAAAGGCCAAGGTGCAGGGCATTTTCTCTGGGTTTGTTTCTTGTTCAAGCTGTGGGAAGTCTCACTGTTTATACCTGCATATCTCTGCTCTCTGCTGGAAGTCACAGCTGTGTGTGTGGCATGGTTGGTGTGAACTCTCCTAATCCTCTGCAGGGGAAGTCAAATGGATTAGCAAAGACTGAATATGTAAACTGTTGAGGCTGCTTTGCCTGAAGCTGGTGAGGGAGCAGTAAGAAATCGCTGCAGGGCAGAAACCTCTTTGTTTGGCACAACTGAACCCAAATCTGTCTAGACCTTGTATATAAATGAGTCGTTGCTTAGCTTGATGTCCCTGGATCCGGGACCTGCTGTGTACTGGTGGTCTGATGGTTGCCTGGAGGACCTCAGCAATAAAGCAAATAGTTTCTTTTTTTAAACAGTGGCATTTGAGGTTTGTCATCTCTAATATGCAACTGTGTTATGCCAACTTTCCAGAAATACTGGTCTTCATTGTACTGGCCATACTTGAAATACTTTTGCCTGAGGAAGCTGCCTCGTGTCTGCTTTTGGCCACATCGCCCTCGCTGCTGCCGTGCTCACCTCGAGAGGGTTTTTCTTGCCTGAAAGTTGCTGTCAAGCTGCTGGAAAGTGTGTCAGCCTTCAATTCAGGCTGCTCTACCTGTGCTGCACGAAGCGTGCGTGTGCGAGATGCCGGCTTCCCTCGCAGCAGCGTTCCGAGCGCTGGGGAGCGCTCCGGCGCGCAGCAGCTATAAATAAAGGGTTGCGTCAGGCGCGTCTGGCGCTGCACGGTGCGCGGCTCTGTCTGGTAATTGCAGTGCTGATTTCCCTTGCTGCTCCCGAATTAACTGGGAGGGGTTTAGAGGAGTCAGAGAGAGTTAAAAGGGAAAACGCCACTTGTTTACAGTAGTGAATCACATAATGGAAGTGTTTGGTGGCGGCTCTATCCAAACCAGCTCAGAGAGGGGGTACCTTACACAGGCAGCTCAAACTGCGTTTTATTAGTTCAACTATGCATTTGCTTTCCAAGGAAATGTTTTCATGAACTGACAGTTTTATCACATTGCTTGTTTTCCTTGTGGGTCCCTTCCAACTTGGAATATTCCACGATAACCTTTTTGTGTTGGGTGGGGTGGTTTTTTTGGTTGGTTTGGTTTTGGTTTTTTCATTAAAAGAAGACAGTGTTTCAGATGAAGCTGACTAGCTGTAAGATTATTTTTTCTCTTGGAAGCTTTCCTTTAGAATTACCACAACAACTACTTTTGGTCTGAAGGGGTTTTTTAAAGCTCTGCTACCAACAATCCAGAGACTTAGGAACTTTTTGAGCTCTAGAGCAGGTAGAGCAAGGTGCTGCCAACACTGAGTGTTAACTGGACACCTGTCAAGGGGCTTGAAGTTGCAAGACTTGGTTTCTGAAAACCAGATCCCTCTAAGGTATGCCATGCTTACCCTCATAATCCCTGAGCTCCTCTGGACAATGTGGAGGCATATTGTGATTTTCAGTCTACAAACCACAAGGAAAAGGAAAGAGAAATGGAGGTTTTTTTCATTAAGTAAAAAAAGAAAAAAGTTTTTTACCCCTATATGAACTTTTTAATGGAAAACAAGTCCAAAGAAGAAAAATTAACTATATTGTATTAAAAAAACAAACGAGAAAGAAGTAGAGTGGATGGGTGGGGAAGCAATAACAAAATTTCTTTACAGATTGTCTCCAATACTTTCTGGCAGTGTGTAGTCGCTAGAATTTGCTTTATATCAATTCTCCACTTCGAAGCTGGATTCAGGAAGGAAGTGGATTTATTTTGTATGCGGCCAGAACATTCCTCATCACCCTGCCCAGGCACCCCAAAAAACCCTGCTTGCCCTAGCCTCTGCAGAGGTTATAGCTCCCACATACCTTTTTGTGGCTCCTCTTTTTGTATTTGATGAATGAGGTGTGTTGTAGACCATGTCCTAATGGTTCTGCTTCATTGCCTGTGCTTTAGGCTCAGCCAAACCTTGGTGAAGGATGTGGCCATCCTTGCTCGAGAGATTCACGATGTTGCTGGAGATGGGGACTCACAGAGTTCCTCGGGGACGGGACCAAGCACCTCCCTCAGCTCTGTGCCCAACACTCCTGCTTCCACCATATCCGCGAGAGAAGAGGTAAGGTCTGGAATCACAGAAACCTCTGCCTCTCAGTGCTAGTAAGTACATGGGGCATGGTTGTGGTGGGAGACCAGGGCAGCATCCCCAGTTGCTGCAGCATTGAAAAAACCCTCGTTCCTTGTCCTCATAAAAAGCACCACCAGAAAGATCAACTGCAGCCTATTTAGAGTGCTCTTTGTTTTGTCCTCTGAGCCACAGCCAGCTTTGCAACACATGGGAATCATATTATTTCCTAAGGCTCTCAAGGCTTCCTATTTGGAGTTTGGTCACTGAAATTTGCATCTGAGGAACAGGATGGAGGGGGTGTGTTGTGCTGCTGTGCCAGGGAGCCATAGCCTTCCTCTTTGTTTCACACAAGGCACTGACCATGTGCCCTGGCTGCACTCTGTGTCAGCTGTGTGTTTGGTACCTCTGCTGTGTCCCTTCTGCCAAGCCTGCTGAAATGCTGTGCAGGTGTTGCTTGAATCCCTTCCCTCCATCTGAGTATTGATGGAGGAGGGCAAGGACTCTGGGAGCTGGGCAGGGAGGCAGGCAGGTAGCTTGGGAAGTGCTGTCCCCCTGCCCTTCAGTGAAGCTGTGGCTTCTTCCCAAACTGTGTAGCACAGTTTGTCTGCACTGGGCTGGGGAGGAGAGAGGGTATTGCTTAATTGGGTTCACCAGTGCCGCACCACAGGGACCAGCTCAGCTCAAATTTGGCTGCAAAGTCACCAGGAGGCTCCAACTGCTAAAGCAAAATTGCCTGCTACTGTTTAAATCCAAATTCCCTCCTGTGTACCACCAGTGGGGGCTTAAAAAATACACAGCTCTGCTGCCCAGATGGTTCTCCTGGCCCCCTGTTGACTTTGACTGTTGTGGGAATTGCAGACCCATCCTAGGCAGGGTTCAAAGCTGAGACCAAACCTGTTACTCTGCCAAGAGAGTCCTTGGAGGCCCCGTGACCCCGCTGTGATCAGCAGTGCAGGTGCAAAGCAGAAGTTCAGGGAGATACCCAGAAGATCAGGCTAGTGTGGCTGTGGTTGTGCTAAACCGAGGTCAGCTGCCGCCTGCTCAGGGAGGGGTTTTTCCCGGGGCCTTTTGGAGCCAAAGTGCACAAATGTTTCGCAATAACTGCAGGCTCTGAGATAAAGTGTTTTACTGCTTTGTTTCCTTCCAAGTGCCACGCCTGCCAAGCTGCCTTTTGTATTATTCTTTTCAAGCAGTAAAGGTGACGTGACTGCTGTACTTCTGACTTGCAAGTGAAACATTTTACTCAGCTCCCGCTTGCTTTCAGAAAAGCAGGGAAGAGCAGCGCACCTACTTTTTTTGTGGAGTGCCACTGAAGGGTTCAACCATAAGTCAGCTCTTACAGAGGGATGTTTCCAGCTGCTAGAGGACAACACCAGCAAAATAGCATTTCTGCTCTGTGCAAAATGAAAGGCTCCAAAGCGTGATGCTGAATGGCAGAATCACAAACCCAAGATTGCTTGGACCTGGGTGAGGATTTCTCTGTGGCTTTGCAGTGCTGCCGTGTGGGACATGCCAGTCAGTCCCTCACAATAGTCAGGAGAGCAAATGCAGGACGGTCACACTGTAGGGAATACTCCTGGCAGTGCCTCCTGCTAGAGCAGTTTTTGAGGTCTTACAGTGGTATAAAGGACAAAGCACTGATGGGAGCCTGTGAAGACAGATCAGGAGCCATAACCTTTGATGTGCTCAGGTAGTGGCTGAAAACACTAAAGGCTTCTAATGAGGCTTACTCTGAACAGGAGTGGATATTAGCAGGGCCAGCAGCTGTCAGGCCATTAGGGTTACACCCAAAATGCCACAGTGCACCAGTGTTGCTGCCTTACATTAGCGATAGCCAGGAGCAGGTTCCATCAGCAGGGCTTTCTGCTGAGATGTGGAGCGAGAGCCTAAGTAACTTGGGATCCTAAACGGTGCAGTTTGGGGGTCTTGTTACGAATGCCAACAATATAAACTGATGTGAATATAATAAACAGACACCTCATCTTTGGTACTGGACCAGATTCAGCACCAGAGCACCACCACACCTGCTTCCCACAGTCTAAGTGTTGTTGAAACTGTGCTAAATTCATAATTATGGCTTGATGCAGAGAAGCTGCTGGGAAATACCTGAAGGATCAGTGTGTGTGATGCTAAGCACTGTGAATAAACAACTTTATATTACATATTCTAGGAAAGAACATAGTGATGAGAAATAGCCATCACGGTTATAATAGCAATATATTGAAACATCTGATAAAAGGGATTATGTGAATAAGAAAAGCTTGCTGTGTGTGGCTGTCTCTTATGCTGCTCTGGCTCATGCAGTGTTGTATGCCATTCTGCATTCTAGTACTAAATATTTATATCTATTCCAAACAAGTGGGGGAAAATGCAGGAAAAGTAAGTACTGATACTGGAATCACCTTTGAGTGTTTAATGCTGTACCAGAAATACCACTTGGGACCAGTGTGTGGCACAGCATTTCTCAGCCTCAAATGAACTGCTTTTTAAATTACTTACATTAAGAAGCTTGGTGAAAGATTAAATTAAGAGTCTCCTCTTATAAATTAGGGTGGAGCCTTAGATTTAAACCTTATTCTTCATGTTTTGTCCTTTCAGGTTCAATGCTGGATTGGCTATTTGCCAGAGAGGTTTTCCATTTCCCCAGTGCATGTTTGGAGTGGTGTTGTTTTGTTTTTCTAGCCTCAGCTGTATAGTTCATGATAATGTAGATTCTTGGCATACAGGGCTGAGTACTGTTACAAATTAAGCAAATTAAAAAAAAACAAAAAAACCCAGAACAAGAAAAAGAGTTCATCAAGGGTGAAACCTTCGTGTTTCCTGTTTGCAAAAGCCAGGGGTTGTTTGGGATGCCTTGGTTTGTGGGTGTGTACGTTTTGCAGGACACAGCTTTCTTGCAGAGCTGAGCCATCAAACTTGAGCCTCAGCTGCTGCAGACACAGTCAAGCTGGGTCATCCCAAATCACTGGCTACTTCTGTGAATTTTAGCCCTGCATAAAATTCTTTTGGCAGGTCTTCTTAAAAAAAGTTGATATAACAAAAACTTAAGAGCCCAATAAAGTTTGTTAAGTTGTTGTGTAACATACTCATGAGTGTTGGTACAACAAGAGGAAAAGCTTACGGGTGTAATGGAACAGAAAACGTGAGAAAAGAACAGGTCATGTACAAAAATCTCCTGTGATGGTGGAGCAGGTGCTGTCCTTGTTTTCAGCTGGTTGTGCTGAGACCTGCTCATTGTAGGAACATCTCATTCCCTTCTGACACTTTCACTGCTGCAAGCAGCCTAACTTACTGATTCTGCAATTGATGAAAGGAAGCTTATTAGCTAAACTTTGGCTGTTGTGCCCCTGCACCATAATATCTCACGTCTGCTGCCTGTGTATAACCCAAGTGCTGCTGCATAGAGTGCGGGGAGCCTGGACCTTGGATGGCACGCGGTTTCCTCACAGGACTTGTGTGCTTTGCCAACCAAAGAGCCTCCTGGGCTGGATGTTCAGCCCTTTCCCAGAGGGCTCTGGCTTTCACTCATCAGGATCTTGTTTTTGGAGTAACTGGGGAGCTGCCCAAGGCCACCTCAGCAGAACTGGCTGGTGACCAGGATCTCCGTGGGCTTCAGTGCATGATGGGGGGTGGGCACCGAGTGCTGGTCCTCAGGAATGCACTTTTGAGAATGTCAACCCCAAATAACCCCAAACCCTGTGTTCTCTTGGATATTTGCTGTCACAGTCATTCACTAGCATTGATCTCTTTGTTTCTGTTTTAACACAGATTGCTCGTAGATCTTTTCGGCTGGCATATCCATCTCAGGTGCACTTTCCATCCCATTATTTTTGTATCTCTGTCTTGTCACTGTTACTTTCTTCCACTTCTTTTGGAGTTTTTGTCAGTAAACCCAACAGGAGTAACTGTCTTGTTATTTCTGTTCTTCCTGTTGATTATTGCATTTTAAGTGGTTTTGTATTGCTTTTTCATCTCTTCATGTGTTACTAAATGGTTTCTGATTAATTTGAGTGTGTCTTTAATGTTGCATTGATATATTAAGACATAAGATACGGGAAAACAGGGCCTTTTTGAGTTTTAGTTAAATTCAAAAAAGACAAAGAAGTACTTTCCAAATACGTGCTCAAGGCTCAAAATTTTAAAGTAGAACAGCCCCACAGAGTTTTGTGGTATGACTCCAGTGGGTAGGCACTTGCAGGATTGGGGTCTAGTAATTTGCTTGAGCCCATGCCTGTCTGAACAAGACCTAAACAAATCAGTGTTCCTCTCGGGCTTGCCTGAAAATCTGCAATACCTGCGGTGAGTGCCTGTGAGCCTCCTTTCCCTACTAATTTATAATGACTCATTACTCATTATTTCCAAGTTGGTGCAGCACATTCCAGAAGCAAGTCTGAACTACCAGAAAGTGCCTCCGGGATCAGTGGAACTGAAGGATTTTGACCAAAATATGAATGATAATAGAGAAGAGGATCCCTCAAGAAAAACAAGGACAAGAAACCGTGAGGAGGCAGGCCACCTTTTTCTTTACTTTATACATGACATTGCTTTAAACTGCTGTATGTATACTTGTTCTTTCTAAGCTGACAGAGGAGGCTACTCAAAAAAAAAAAAACCCCATACTTCTCAACAGCCCTGATGTTGTGGGTATAGAAACAGTGTTTAAAAAAGAAAAAAGAGGAACAGAATCACCCCTCTTGCCAGTACTGACGACTGGAAGTTTCCTCTCTTGTGTAACATGGCAGTAAAACCTGAGGCTTGGTCTCCTGTTTTTGGGAGGACACATTCAGTGTCAGAGCCTTCTTAGGCTATTTCACTGCTATTTTAGAGAAGAACTCAAACATCTCAACTTTGAAATCTGAAGCACTGATAGTTTAATGGCACCTTACTGTTCTGCAGCTGGCATCCTGGTTAGAGCTGCTCATGGAGCAACAGTGGCAGGATCTGGACCTTAGGAGGGGTGTGTGTACCTGGGCTTGGTGCTGTGGCACAGCTGCTTGCTGTGCCCTGCAGACTGAGAGCACTGCTCCCTCCAACGTTTGCAGTTTGATGCGATTCTTCTGGGCTGAGAGAGCAGGGTGACCTGCAAACCACTGGGATGATGCTAAAGGGTGAGAAAGCCTGGCCTGAACTTGAGGCTGGGGGTGGTGTTGGGATGAGAGGTGTAGTGGGGTGATGGTGCCAGAGGGAGGAGGAGAAAGCTGCTGATCCAGCACTGGCTGTCTACTTGCTTTCTGCCTGCCAGCTGTGGTGGGAAGGAAGAGCTGGGGCAGAGGCTTCAGGGAGGCAGTGCAGGCAGGAGGGGAGAGCTGGCTCCAGCACAGCCACTCTGGAGGTGGAGTGTGACTCACACAGGCACTTAAGGGGCACAGTGGGCTGAGCCACTGGTACAGACTCTGTCCCGTGACTGGTTTGAAGCAATCCCTTCCTCTCCTCTAGAAAGGTGCCAAGGCTGCATAAAAGGTTCAGCCTCAGAGTGCCCCCAGCTTAATGTGGGATTTCCTGGCAGAAGCCTGGAGGCTCTGCTGAGCCACAGGATTCGAATATCTGGGGTTTGATGGTATTTTGTTATTTTTAATAAAGCAGAATATGACATGGTGGGATACCTGGCTGTGAGGGTGGTTTGAATTCATATGTGTCACATTAGGTAGTCTCAGTGAGACTGCTTGTGGGGCTTCTTGCATTGTGTTTTGACTTTTTGGGGTTTTTTTGGTGAGGCTTGGAAAGTCCGAAGTGCTTTTCCTTCAGAAATGCTTAAATACTTATGTTACTGCAAACAACTGTGTCTCTATCTCTAGAAGAAGTCTGAACAAGTTAGTATTAACCTTTTTGCTAAAGTGCTGCAATAAAGCTCCATGTCATCTTAATCTCCCTGGAACTGCAAGTATCATCCACACAAACAAAGATGTTTCAGTGGAGATCATTTACTGTACAAAAAAATTCCTATTTTGTAAAATGCTGCTTTTGCTAAAAGTTCTATCTGTCTTCAAATTTAGGTAATCTTTGACAATCTGATGTTGAACCCAGTGTCCCAGTTATCACATACAATCCGTGAAAATACAGAAAACCTCGCTGAAAAAATGAAGTAAGTCCCTGGCCTGAAATATTGACTTGGTGGTGAATTTGTTGCCTTGCTACTTGTGGAAGATATTGTACTGTTGTCTTGGAACGTTTTGTAATCAGGATGCAGGGAATCTAGACGTAGGAAACTGTGTGTGCGTAGTGAACCAGAGGTAATACGATTATTTGCTATCACTTTTCCTCATATCTTTAGCCTTTGGAATTTTAATGCTGGATTTGTAATGCCTGTTGATGCCTTAACTTTGAAATTCTGCCTGTGCAGGAGATACAGCAGAAAGCTGGTGGATTGTCTCTTCTTTCCTTTTCTGTACTAAGGCTCTTCTAATACATGCAGGTTACCAAGCTTGTGAAATCTTTTCAAAGTGTTGTTGCTCCAGAAGACATCAGTTAGGGAAGGACTTTGGAATGTTCCTAAATCAGCTGAAAGGAGCTTTGTCTCCAGTTGCTAATCCACTAATCTCTTTTGTTGCCACATCCTGTGATAATTAAGTCTTTTAAACAAGCAGTTTTTTGATGGCAGTTTTAAGATCTGCTCTACTTTTTGTGTTACAGGATTCTGTTTCAAAACTCAGAAAGGACCTGGGAGGAGATGGAGGCCAAAATCAATTCAGAAAATGAAGTGCCAATTCTAAAGACATCAAACAAGGTAAGTCCATGCAAACAAGTGAGATACTAAAGACTCTCCTCCATGAAAGCTTTGTAAGAAACCAAACCAACAATCTCTGGCCCTTCTCAAATCCGTGTCTGAAATTTCTGGTCCATTTTCATGTGTTGAACTGCTGGGTTTTGTTACTGTTTGAAGTGTAACAAAGTGAGTTCCTTCAGTGGTTTTGTTTCACCAAACTCTCCCAGTTCCTTTTCGACTGATGCTCAAAGACTGTGTCTCTTAACAGATGTTGAAGTTCAGGGTCATTAGGCCTCATTTAAACATTTAACAAAGGATCACCTGCCATGTGGCTGCCACAGCTTCAGTTGCAGACAGGTGTTTCTCATGAATGTTTGTTTTCTTCACCTGTAACTGTTTGATATTAGAGCCGTAAAAATCCACCTAAGGGTGAATTCACTCAGGTGATTCAGCCTCAAGATGGTGTTTGTGCTCTCATGACCTTTCACTGTCCTTGAAGGGGGTTGTCAGTAAGGATTTAAGTACAGCAGTGGACCCAGCAAATGTTATTTATGCTAAGTGACATTGTGCAAAACCTGTGTAGCTCGGTGCTGCAGCAGTGTAAGTGTGGCCAAATGCCTTGTCTGGTCTAGGAGCTGAGTTTACAAGTACCTTTGTGTTTTTGATATTAAGGAGGAGCCTTTGTACAGTTGCAGCATTTCATAGCTAAAAGCCACTGTGGCTCTGAATGGGGTGGTGTTGTAGCCTGGTGACATGATGCAGAGCAGGCTCCCTGTGCACTGCCCAAATGCACCTTCCTACAGATTTATCTTTTCTGTTAAATGAGCAAGGGGGGGGGCCTGACTTTGAATCTTCTTAATCAGATAAGGCAGAAGGAATAAGACTAGATTCCTGTGTCAGCTGAGTACCTTATTGCTTAATTTTCCATTCTGATGCTTTTGTTTCTAGGAAATTAGTTCTATCCTGAAGGAGCTCAGGCGAGTGCAAAAACAGCTTGAAGGTTGGTCATCTAAAATGTTCCTTTTGTCTCTCAAATGCCAGTAAAGTTGCACAAAATAATGTGGCCTGATTTGCCAGCGAAAGGTGGGAAAGAATGCAGAAGTTGAGTTTGTTACCACAGTGCTCTCTGATGAGTGCATATGGAATTAACAGTAATTTATCTTATATTGTCAGTTTTTAAGAAAATTTTTGACTATTGAAATGTAGAAGCTGTTGCTGTGGAAATGCTTTGTTTGTGGTAATTAGCATATTCCAATAAGATAAACTGGTGCCAGGACTGTTCTGATGAAATAATATTTAGCAGCTCTTTCAGCCAATAAGCTGTGCTGTGCTTTTTGGACTTGAATTTTGCACATAGATCTCTGGAAAAGCAAGACAAGCTATTGTATAATTTAAAAGCTTAATAAAGGCATGTAAAAACATCCAGGTATCATTTTGGGCTCCTGCTAAAAGCTTGCCATTTGGCTGCAGTGGTTTGTCGTTTCCAATTTAACCAGAAAGTTGAGAGTCCACGTAGCTTCAGTCTGGGAGAGGTTTTGCTTGTTAAAGCTGTACAGACCTGAAGGTACTAATGAGGAAAATAACCCGACTAAAATGAGGAAAAGTACTGCTTACAGTTCCACTGCCTTCAAAATGAAGGCAGCAAGCTTCTGTTTGGAAACTTTGCTGAGTGCTGCTAATGTGTTTATGTCTGGTTTGTTGTTTTTTTCCTTTTTCCCCTCAGTCATAAACGCTATCGTTGACCCTACTGGAAACTTGGATATAGTTGCCAGTAACAAAGCATCTTCTGCTGCTAAACAATCTACAGCCACTAAAGTCAGGACTGCTAACAATTCTGGGTCCACACTGGAGACTTTGTCCCCAGCACAGATGAGAAACTACGCTCAGAAATCGAACTGTGGGTCTTCCAGCTTACAGGATTCGAATTTCATTCCAGATGGAGAGAAATATGTGATCTGATACAATATTTTGTATTGCTGTTATACTGTAATCTACTGTCGCATTAGTATTGTGTATGAGTGGTTTGTGGACAGTTTGTGTGGAGCAGTTGTTTAGATTGCTAACACGTTGCACAAAAAAGAAAAATCTATGCTGTGAGGGTGAATGGAAAGTCTGTGTATGCCTTTTAAACAAGACTAGCACTGTGGAGCAGCACATATTCAGCATAGAGGCAAACTGATTTTTACAAAATTACTCACTTATTCTTCCAGTGTGCCATAGGAAAACAGGCTTTGCATATTTTCCATTCAATACTGCCGAGGCTAAGGTGTTCTTGCACTGGCCTGTTTATAACTGTTCAGTTGTAATGAGGCTCAGTTTGAAAAAAAACCTACACCTTTTTTTGGTACTATATTTCTTTGGGTTTTGTTTGATTTTTTTTTTTTTTAAAGTGTACAAGTGAAGCATTACAGCTCTGTTGGAATCAACGTGCAAATCCAACAGAACGATTGTGCAATATCATGGGTTTCTGAGAGAAACCCTTACTGCAGTCGTGCAAGATTTCCTTTCAGCAGTCATAAAAAGGCAACCACACTGAAGTTGTGCATCTGTTTCTCAGTCCAAAAACCAAAACAAGACAGAATAAACCCTTTAGTTTTTCACTTGGGAAAATGTAAAAGTTAATAATGGTATGAATGTAAAGACTACTGATACAGTTACTATTTTTGATGATATTTCAGACCCAAAGTTTGGGGTAGGTACAAAAAGTTAGATTTTACAATTTAGCTTGCCAAATTTTCATGATTTTGGTACAAGTGCTGTCTTTAAGCTGCTTTTCTATTTTAATTTAAATATAAAGTCTTTTCATGATGAGCTACACATGCTCTTGGCTGGGCCAAAGACTAAGATGTTTGCAATTACCCAATTGCAAAGAAAAACATCTGTTCTAATGGCTCATGGAATCAACTTAATTACACAGTTGCTGTGAACTAGTGCAATCACTTGACAGCACTGAAAACATAATGGCTTCAATGTAGCTCCACCTTTATGGCTAGTTCTGTTAGGAATTTTTCTTTCAATGCAAAAGTGCTTGCAAAGACCACCATTCTGTGGTGTTCTTCAGGAACTATTCACTAGTGTCAAGCACTTGGTACATTTGGGATTTTTGTCTCTGGATTTAATTTTTGGTCCGTTACAATCCTAGAAGAACTAAGGTTGTGTGCAGTTGTTTGAGCAATTTCTTATTTAACAAAAGTTGGGGTTTGTATTCTGTCTTTGTGTTAAACTGCAAAACACTAAGCAATTTTCGTTGCTTCAAGAACAAAAATTTTGGTTTTGATGGGATCTCTTCTAGATGTGTTTGCTCCCAGTTTTTTCTGTCTTGTATCGATTCCTTTTTTCATTCTGCCAGATCAACAAATAGTAATTGGGTAAAGAAATTCTTTTGTAGCTGTGGAGGATACATTTACTGGGAAAGGTGAGCAGATGAGTTCCACTTCGCCCTCATACAGTATGTAGTTTAACCAGTGAAAATAGTTTCCCAAGCTTGACTGCTTCTTGTGTGCTGACTCTATATTTTTGGGGTGAGTAGTGGATTCCTTAGTTAGCTTCAGTAGTTACCTGAGCTTTTCTGCTAGGATGTTGTAACAGTGGGAACCTGTTAAAATAATTTAAATAAATAGGGATCCTCACAAAGTGTTTAACCTTACTAGTGAAGAAGGTGATTGCTTTCCTGGTGAAGCCAGTGAGAGCTTTCCATCAATTTCAGCAGAGACAGGATCGGTCCCAAAATGGGAGTATGTCAACATGCCATTAGTTTATTTTTGAGCCTGCAAGATGCTGGCTGATAAATAGTAGGTGCAGATATCCTTCCGAGATTTCCAGTAGGCTGTAAGCTCATCTGCTTGTGTGGAGATGCCCTTCCATGAAGAAATCTGCTGGATTTCACGTAGATGAATGCAGAATAAAAAGAATTTGCCCTTGATGTTGTTCTGCCTGTAATATACGCACTATCTGAATGTGTTAGTTCAGTCATTGATTCTGATCTGTCTTTTCTTGAAATACCTGACTGTGTCCTTGGTGAATATCATAAGTGGTGGTATCATTCCTGACATATGAGACACAATTTTTCAAGCCCTTCTTAGTTAGGGTTTGAACTGACCAGTGGCTACCCCAACTCACTAGGAGTTGAAGGACCTTCACAGATAAGGTGTTGCTGTTAGTTTCAGTTTTGCTGTAGAGACAAGTGAATTACTAAGACATACATCTGACTTCTGTGATTATTTGTTATTTCCACATCTTCATGGCTATGCACAAGTGGATTCTGTTTATCTGCAATGTGTCCTTGATGGGACTTCTGTTTATTTTCACTTGAAAATTGGTTGATTCTTCTTTGACTCTTGAACACATCAGGGAGGGATTTTCTCCCTTGGTTGCTCCGTTCTGAACTTGAGAGTGAGCCCACAGACACCTTGCATCAGTTAAATCAACCTGCAGAATATGGTACCTCTTCAAGTGACTAATGAGGATGCAACAATCAGTGTCTGTTGATAATTTGGAAATGAGTGTGTGAAGGCAGGGAGGATGCACAGCTTGATTTGTTTTATTTGTGACTCAGCCAAACTATGAGCTTCTGTGTCCTGACACAATGCTCATTCTTGGATCCTTGCATTTGAAAAGGTTTTGCTGGTCCACAATGAAACACAACATATTTTTTCTTGAGTTCACTGCTTCTGAAGTACTGCGGTTTGCACTTGTCTGCTCCAGATAAGCCAAAGAGCTATCCACTCCTTTGCTGATTGTTGGTTCTTACAAGCAGTACTGTATGCAACCCTGGAAACATGCCTGTGTGACTCCAGTGTGAACCTGACCCATGTGTAGTGGTGTATCTGGGGAGCCCAGGATCAGTGCACAAGATTCCTGCTGGCTTCCATGAGCTGTGGATGAGCCCTGCACTGAGCTTGGCAGGGGTGATGCTGCCCTGTGTGTCACTCCCATGCCACCTTGCTTTCATGTGTTTTGTGTCTGACTAAAGCAATGTAATGAAGGGTGGGATTTTCAAAGTCTTAGGGAAGCAAGTGCTCAGGTCTTTTTGGGTTTCCATATGCTTTGGGTGCCTGATGCCCTGAGCACCTTCCAAAATCCCAGCCCTCAGCTCTTCCACTATACTTGAAAACTTTTCAGTTCGATGCTTTCCAATGTAAACTCCTGTTATTCTGTTCTGATGGCGTGAATGTAAATTCCTGTGAGGGTGTGTAGGAGCTTTGGGAGCGAGGACCCAGCTGGATCCATGGTGGTGTCATGTTGTGGTCGTGCTCCAGGAGGAAAGAACGTCTGCATCATCTTTGAGTATTTTAGTAAAGGTACAATTAGTGGAATGTTTACATACAGCCTACTGACAAAAAAGGAGAGAAAAAAAAAGATAAAAAAGTGTAAAGTATTTAAGTGCAAGACTGTACTAGTTTTTTCTTGTTTTGCAGATCACACTAGCTATTTTTGAAGTTGGTAAATGTGTATAACTTTTGCAAAGACCAGACAGAACTACCTGTTCACTTTTGATGTGCCCCGTGCTGAATTGTGCCTATTTCACTCTCTGCTGTTGTTATGCTGCTGATTCTGCTGTTCTGAACTGTTCACTGGATCATTCCATTTGCATGCAACACAAATGCAAGCTGAGCTGTCTGAGAGTAAAGCTGAAACACGTTTGTATAACTTGAATCGATTAACGACTTTCTCTTTTCCACGCCCTCTTGAAATGCTGTGTATAATTTTGATTTGTTTCTTCTGCCCTGATTTCTTTCCACTTTTGGTTTGTTTTTTTTTGGAACGGTAATTTATTTTTGTTTGGATTATAGGCAGTATCTGTACATTTTGTTTCAAGGTGATATTGTGGATGTCTTTAAAAAACCAAATTGTTATTTTATATAATTTTATCATAAAGTTGCTCTAATAAATCATTCTTTTATCATGTGACAGCGATGCTGGATTTTGTGTGTTAATTTGGAGGAGGATGTGTGTTTGGTGGATGGTTCTTTTCAACTGCCTGTTCTCACTGGCATTAAGTACAGTGCAATGAGAGAATTGTCAGCAACTGAAGACTCACAGCATGACTGGATCAGTCCTGGTGGCACCTATGGCTGAGGCAGATCCCTCTCCAAAGAACAGGAGTCCCCTCATCCCCCCCAGAACTTCCAGGGTTGAAGTCCCTAGGTCCCTCTCACATGAGGGTGGCACATCTGAGTATGGTATGGTGATACTTTATTTAATTTTTAGTGCTGTTTTGTTTCATTGCAATGATTAACATGGTGGTTGAATCCAGCCTGGAAGTGATCATTCCCCAGGAGAGATGTGATTACAGATACATTAGTAGACATTATTAGGCTTACATTTTTGCTCTCACCTTATATATCCAGTTTATGTGTCTGTGAAATACTTTCTGACTTTTTCCTTCATCCCACCAGTGTCCTCCTTCCCTTCTGCAGTTCTGTCTGAGCTTTGCATCCTTCCTGGCACTTTTGAAATAATGTTAATTACTCCTTCTCCTCTGCACTGCCTTCAGCCTCCCCTGCCCTGCTTGGTGCCACGTGGGACTCTGCATTAGCACAGCTCTTACAGGAAGCAGAACATATGCAGCTGAGGAAAACATGGCATTGTTTGCCAGCAATAACTAAAACAGAAGGAGGAAGAAAATATTAGTTCCCAGCTAGAATCACTGAGAGATTTTCCATCCCCTGGTGACCTTTCCATTAGATACTTAGCGTGGAAATCTTTTATATTTAAAAGTTTTAGGGAGGGATTTTGTGTAAAAAAAGTAAATCTTACGCCTCTCTTAAAAAGCCCTCTGAAGCTTAGTTTGTGTGCTGTGTCTGCAGAGGTTTTCTGTGTTGTCTACAATGCAGGGCTGGATGATGCACTAACAATATTTCCCCAGGCTGCCCTGACAGTCCGGGGCGGTGTTTGAGTTGGGATGCTGTGCAAAGGGCCCTTTTGAAATCAATAGTGCACCCACTTAATTAATTTTTAACAGTTTGACTGAGTAAACATAAGAGGCAGTGGAACTGTGGCCAAAACTATTTGCAACATAATGAAAGCTACTAGAATTGAAAAATTAAGGATAGATGGGGAAAGTAATGATCTCCTCTGTGCATCTTCCTGCTGAGCCTTCAGCTGCAAGCCTGGCTCTCCAACATCCTCAGCTGCTTTGGGAAATAGAGCCTGGTTTTCCACGTGTGCATAGCAGGGAACACCAGAATGCTTTGCCTTGAGCAGGGTTTCAGGACCCCTTGTCAGAGTTTTAAGTCTCTGGAGGAGACAGGTTCCCTTTTTTGGATGTTGTGTGAAGATTCAGCGGTAGATCCTCGTCTGTTGGGTTCCGCCCTTGCAATGGAGGGAGAGCACTGTGTCCTCAGCAAGGACATCCGTGGGCTGCTGAAGAGCAAAGCCCTGCTGCTCTCAGCTGTCCTGGTGAGATGGGGTTGGTGTGGGGCAGCAGGGGGCAGTTTGGCTGCAGGGGTGCTGCTTTCCTTGACGGGGTGCAGCCATTTGGAGCCAGCCCTGCAAAGACTCTGAGCAGCAGCACGCGGGAGCCCAGCCGTGCCGTTTCCTAACAAGGTGTGTTACTGTAGGGGGTTGGCTGCTGAGGTCTCTGACCAACGTGGGCTGAGCAAGAGAAGACAAGGACAATGAATGCAAGGAAACAGCACTCACTAGGACTCTACTCTGGTTAAGCTTTTTCTCCTCTGAACAGAAAATACTGTACTTGCCAGAAGAGTTGGTGCCACAAAGGGTTTGTTCAACACTAAATGCTTCTGTCAACATTCAAATCACAGGAAGGAAAAAAAACCCAAAAGACCCAAAATGCAGCATCCACCTGGCACCTCCAGGCACTTCCCAGACAAGAGGAGATCCAGAGGCACAGGTGAAATTTGGTTTCAGCAAGAGGAGCAGGTTACCCCTTTGGGTGGTCTGTTTTTCCCTGGGAATGGATCTCCCTCCCAGCCACTGACACCTGGGCAGGCTGAAGGAGGATGTATTATAACACAGCTCGTAAGACAACTTCACCCCAGGGAAAGGGACCTCTCTGTAACCAAAAAAACATTCTTTATGTTTAAGAGGACTTGAGGAGTGAGACTGCACTGGGCCAGTGGTGTCCTGGGTTGGCAGGTGCTTTGTGAATGGAAGAGAAGGAGATACTATAATTTTTATAATAATAAAGATATTAATAAAACAATAAGAGAAGGAAGTATTATAATTTTTGTAATACAAAATACATTCAACACAGCACACACTGAAGTATTTTCCTAATACTTGCAGGTCATCTTTCCCAGGTGTGACTGAAGGGTGAGTGCTACACAAGAAAAGTGACAAGATTGAGACAGCAAAGGACTCTCTGCAATCCCTTGTGCTATATGAATCACTGATCTGTTTATTTGTTCTCAATTGAAATATTTTTCCAAACAAAACATGCCTGGCAGGCATTTAGTATACAATTTTAGGCTGACTAAAATTATTTCAAATAAGTTTAATATTTCAAGTTAAATGTTTCAAGTCCATGGTCAGATATTTTACTGACTTTACTGAATATTTTAAAAAGTAGAAACTGAGTAAATCTTTAAAAATGCTTCCAAAGGAATCACAAGTTTATTTAGTCTTTTAAATTTTCCCTAGGCTTGTCAGCTGAATCACTTCCCAGTTCTAGACCTGAAATAACTTCTTTTGGGTCCCCCCTCCCCAGCTAATTTGAGTATACAATCTTTTGGCACAAAGTATAAACAGAGCCTTTTTCTTTTCAAGTGTACAGACCTTGGCTGTTCCTGCCTCCCATCCTTCTGTCGACTGTTGGTATTTGGAGCCCAGCCTTGTTCTCATGAAACAGAAAGTGTAGTTTTGTAGTAATCTCTGCAGTGGTACTGATGTTTTTGTCTATAATTAGCTCTCAGAGATGAGAATGTGTTAAAATGGCAGTTTCTTCTTAGCAAACCTCCCACACAGGCAGAAAAAGCTCTTTCCCTGTATCTTTTCATGCACCCTATAACAAACTGGAGCCCAGGCATGATTTTTAGAGGGAATATGTTAACCACAGAGTGCCACCCAACCGTACAGCGAGAGATGCATTTACTCTGTGTGTGGGATGGTGGCAAGTCAGCCAGAGCAACTGGCAGAAGGAGCTTTGTCTGAGAGACGGGGAAGAGGAAGAATAAAGATTTCTTGTTTGCTCTAAAACTTGCCACTCTTTTTTTCTTTCCTCCCTCCAGCTGCATGAATTGGTCAAAGAGAATCATATTTTACCCATAAACCTGCTTCCATCCTGAAACTCTCACAGCTACAACACTGCTAGTAAGATCAGAAATGTAGAATTGTTGGGCTGGTATGTGAGATCAGATGAGCAGAAGGAAACCAGGGTTCAGCAAGCTGAAGAGGAGGAGGACAGTGGAATTCATCAGTGCTGCAAGTGGTTAGAGAGCTGACAAACAGGAGGAGAAATACAGGTCCTTTTTCTGGAAGCTGCCCTTCTTCTGATACAACCAGCTTGAACTAAACTGGTGATATTGGAGAAATAAATGATAAATCCTGAACTTTGTACAAAGGTGCTGGTGCCTTTGTGGTTCGATCCCGAAGTCAGTGTGAGCTTTTGTGATTTGTGTTGACGTAGTTCATGCCAGGATTTCTGTCCTGCACACAAGCAGGAGCTTAGCTGAAATATTTAGTTGGGATGCTCAGCCTCTGAAGTCATCTGAAGGCCAGGGACACTTCCTGGGGGCGATTTGGACCTTTAGCAGGGTTGCTTTCTGGAGCTGTCTTTTCTTTGGCTGCAGATCCTGCCTCCAGCTTTCTGGTAACCCAAATCTACAGGGACATCGCAGCCTCTGCTTCGTTTTCAAGTCCTGTTGTAGCAGAGATTAGGGTTGGCTCCCATAAGCACTCTGTGCACAGCAGTAAATTCAGGGGCAAGCTGGCTGGACAGACAGGTGTTGTATCTGCTCTGCCAACTACCTTTTGGGCTTCTTTGAGTTCATGCTTGTGTTTTGGTCTTGAGGGAAGCAGAGGACTCGTGGCACTTTCAGCTTCCCAGGGAAAGACGTCTTTCTGCTGTACCAGACCTATCCTCTGGCTCCTCATTTTTTCCATCTCCAGCAGCTTAATACAAGGTATGCTAAAGCCTCGTGTTCCAAGCTGAGTCTCTTTTGACTCCTTACATCATCCTTCCCCTGGCACTGCACTAGGGAACTGCATCCTTGGGTTCAGTAGGGACGAGGGGCTGCCTGGAGAACAACTGCAGTGTTCCCAGAGCGATTTGTGTCAGCTGAGGTGCAGTCTTTGGATCTTTAAAGAAGGCATGATTTCTTAGGAGCTGCCCCAAACTCAGTGTCAGATGTAACCCCTCAGCAATGTCACTGCAAATTCCAAATGCCATGTGTTGAAGATGAGGGCTGCATTGTTTCAGAGGAGCTGGTTTGCTCCCTTATGTTTGTCCAAGCATGACTGAGCAGGAAAGTGCTTTCCAGAGAAATTGTGTAAAGAGGTGGTTTTGGAGGGTTTATTTGTCTGCTTAAAATGAAGCTTCTTGTGGGTTAAGAATAATGCAGTAGGAATAGTGCCATGTTTGGGTTGCTAACAACACCAAAGCTGAGCAGTCTTTCCAACCAGTGTTTTCCCATGCTGATCTGGGCTCTGACCTTACACCACTGAGTGGGAGCTTTGCCATCCAACAGAGCAAGTTATGGCAAACAGGTGAAGATCAGGACCTGGAGTCTAAGAACTGGGTCACAACAACTGGATGATAGCTTAGCACCCTGTCAGTGCACATTGTGAAACTCTGTCTAAGAGGAAGTGATTTACAGCAGGAGGGGAAAAAAACAGAAGAACCCTAAACAAATGCGCTGATGAAGAGCACGAGCACTGCCCTTTGTACATAAGGCTGGGGGTAACATCAGAGTGCAGTGGGACATCCACACAGGAGGAGACCTTCCAGGATGGTAAGTACATTTGTCATCATCTTGAGAGAGCTGGGGGGTGGCCATGGAGAGATGAATGTACCTTGCTCATCTGAGGAACTTCAAACAGCTCCTTGGGAGGATCTTGTATAGTGAAAAATCACATTATTGTGTTTGACATTCAAAGTCTGACACAGTTTGTTGCCGGTGGAGAAAAGAAGTACCAAGAGGTATTTCGGAGGCAAGGAGAAAGTAACCTTAATGTTATAAACAGCAGTGTCCTGGGGGTGCTTAGCAGAATGGCAGTAGCTGGTGTCCCAGCCCCCGAAGCTAAGTAGTGCTTGTATTTATTGCTCTTGGATGAACTTCAGTCATGGAAATTGGCAGCTGGCAGAGCCCTGAAAGCTTCGAGGGAGCCGAAGTTAATTGCTGACTAGCTACTATATTATTCTTAGGATTCCGGTTGAGTCTGTTTCCCTTGAAAATTACCTGAATCAGAGCAGTTCTCACGACTTCTGTGCAGCAGGTGGGACTCCAACCCATCACCAGTCAAAGACATCAAGAAGGTCTTTGTTCGAACAGAATGGGAGATCATTCTATCATACAGCACATATGAGATCTGTTCACCTTCGTATTTTAAGAAAAATGCTGCTTTCTGAAGACATTTTGTAACTGCTGCTGAAAAAGAGAAGTGAAACAAGTTGTTTCTGGTAAGCTCTATCAGTCTGAGGCCATCACGTGGCTCTAAGAGCACTGACACCTGCAGTTTCTTACCAAGACACTGCCCGGGTCACGGAATGTGACTTCAGGAGCCAGAGGGACAAGGCAACACCTCTCAGCTCCAGTTCTGTGATGAGAAGCATCTGTGGTGGCTCTTTGTTCCTGGCCAGCCCAGCTGACTGGGACAGCTGTGCCAAAGCCACGAGCTGTGGAGTGTGACCTGCAGCCTCAGTGGGCTCTCCCAGCCCAGCCTGAAGGGCTGCTGCTGTTTGTCAGCTGCCTTTCTCCTCCTTCTTTAAAATCCCTTTGCCTCGGTTTCCCAACCAACTCTCACATTTTCTATCCTGCTCTCTCTCGCCTTTCTTCCCATTAAGTTTTCTGGGTTGGTGTGTGACCACTTCCTCTGATGTGTGTTGCTGTCACACACTTTGTGTGGTGGGTTATATCCCTCCACCTGCTTGGGCTGTCAGCTCTTAGGGGTAAGACAGTGGGTCTTTGTATGGTGCTTAAAACATGGACTGGGATTTCAGAGGTACACGTATGGCCAACTGTCCTTCACTGCTGGCAGCTACTCCATTTCTCCAGGGCTGGGAGAATGGAGCTTTATCTGCCTGCATTGGTAACTATTTCTAGTGTAAAAGCTTGCAGCAGAACCCGGGGCAGCAAAAGGAAGTGACAGTGAAAAGTGTGAGTTAAAACTGCTTTGGGAAGTGGGCCCTGCTATAGTGATTGCAGCTGATAACAACGAGCAGGTACTGAAATGGAAACAATGGCTTTCTTCTCTGCAGCTCTAGTATGCTTTTAAGCAGGAGTGTTTGTACCTTTTCTTCCCTCTCCACCTTTCCATCTTTGTCATTCTCTCTCGTCTGCTTTTTTACCACAGGCCCTCCCTTTCCACATCCCTCTCTGTGTTCCCCAAGTCACTGTTTCAGACCCACCTTCCTTATCTTCCAAGACATCCTCCACCTTTGTGGTTCAGCCCCACCAGTACTTGTGAGTCAGGTCCTACAGGAAGCCTTTGGAGCTGTGTGCATGCTGTGTCCAGCTCCTGCCTGTTCCATGCAGCCACAGCATCCATACAGAAGGGTGGAGTGGGCAGGAGTTGGAAGAAGCATGGAATGTGTATGGCCATGCTGCTTTACCACTGGGGGAGGGCAGGCACCAGAAGCCCACCCAGCTCAGGTGACAACAGCTGTGAACACATGGCAAGATGGATGGGACAAGTCTCACAGGATCCTTCCTCCCTAAAACTTGACTGTGGCCACCCATAGAGCAAATCCATATCCAATACCACTGCAGCAGGTTCCTCCTCCAGGCCACAAATGCCCAGCAGCTCAGGGGTCAGAAGCCGTTGTTCAGGGACTGGGCAGGTGGTGGTATAATCTGGTAGCACCTTCTGATCTGCTTCTTGTTTCTGAGAATGAAAAATGTCAGCCAGCTCCTGTGGGGTAAATTCACCTCTGCCAATGCAGGGATGATTCATTACCCGCTGGGCATGTGTCAAGTTTTTGAGAAGGCAAAATAGGCAAGTGCCAACTCAGCCTGCCTGACCATCTGCTGTGAGTTTTGGCATATTTTGGTATTTGCTCTTATGGTTGCCTCTGCTGGTGGTAACACAAGATTGGAGAAATACACTCTGAGGAGTAAAACAAGGTAACTTACTTTCTAGAGTCATGGCTGCAACGGGAGAGAAAGGGGGTTTGTATTTCAGCCTGGTCCCTGTCCCCTTAACAGAGTCACTCCTGGAAGAGACACTGGCATTGAAGACAACTCACAGGCACGGGAAGAGAGCAGGAGCCTGACAGAGTCACATGCAGGATGAGACTGATGCTGCACACCATCTATCACCCACAGCTTCTGCATTCAATTACTGCTTGTTGGCAAATACGTTCGCTTGCAACAGGACAAAAGTGGGCGTTGAAGGATGGCTGGAAGAGGCAGCCATGCAGTTGTTTACACATTAATTACTGCAGGGATTTTTGTGTGTAGACAGCACCAGGGAAAAACTGCAGGGATCTGTCTCTCTGGCACTTTGGAATCTGTTAATGTCACTCAAGGCCCATAGTACAGGGAGGACGTTGCACAGATCCATACTTAAATCTCAGAGCACTGGGTAAAGCAGTGGCAGTCTCCTGCACTTTTTTCCTGTAATTGGCTGAACACAAATGTTGTCATAAAGCTTTATTTTTCCCCTTGCATACATTTCTGTTTTTCAGATTGTGAAAAAAGCATTAAAAACCTCCGTGATGTTTAATGAGTCCTCCAACATGAAATTAGGCGTGAACAATCAAAAAGACGTCAAAACGGTAATTATTGGGATACACCACATTTGCTTACAAGAGCTGAGTTTGTGCTGATGTTTCTGAAAAGAAATAACAGGTTAAGAAGAATGACTTAATTGCCCATTTTAGAAATCTGTGTAGGTTTCAATCCTATTTGTAAACAAGTGAGTGACAAAACCCTCATCGATTTATCCGGTAGACTGATCAAACCTTGCCCAGAGGGAATAATGTGGAGCTAAATCCTGCAGCTCTGTCTGGCTCGGGACAAGGAAACCATGCTTGAACAAACAGCCTCACTTCCACCACTGGCACAGCATTTATTCATGTATTCATTTGTTCAGATGCCCAGAGTACCTGGACATCACGGTGCGTAGCATGGTGACAGCCATGATGTCACTTCAAAATAGATTTCTTACCTTAGAAATGTCTTCTAAAACCTGGGCAATGCTTAATTCTTGCTAAGGTGTTCATGTGATGAAATGCAGGACTGTTAAAAATGGGTGGGATTTGTTTTCCCTTGGTGAGGTGGAGAACAAGCCTGAGGCCAAAAATTTAAGTAGATAGTTTAGAAATTATTATTTCATTCAAATCACTGTCTGAAATCTATGTGTTTTGAGAAAAGCAGAGGAAAATTAAAAGCAAGAAGCTTTATCTACATAGAAACTGAAACAGAAACTTTCACAGGCAAGTGATTTCTGTGAGGTTTTCCCATGTGCCCTTCTGGGAGCTCAGATTTATTGGCTACACCCTCATGACCACCCCAGACTCGATTCTCCTGCCTGGAAGTTCAGAAGCTCAGCTCTGCAGTGCATGTTGCCTATCACAGGCCACTGGATGGTTCCAGCTCCCAAGAATTGCCATGGGGAGCCAGACATGATAATTATTGGGGGAAATAGATCTGCGTGTGTGGTTGGCTGTCTTTTCCTGCTCGGTACAGGGCAGCATTTAGAGCCTGGTGCTTTACTTTTCTGCATGTGAGTGGCTGGACTGCAGATCTGAACCAGGTAGCCAGGCTTTTTTTTTTTTTTTTTTTTTAA
>VZRQ01009889.1:2732912-2754240 GCA_013397975.1 Machaerirhynchus nigripectus
AGTGCAGCAAAAAGGAAACAAAACTAACCATAGTAGAATGACATGGGAATACTGTTCACACGGATAATTGAGATTCGTGTAGTTTCACTTAAGGGAGGTTTAGGAAGGTTTAAGACAACCAGAACATGTTCAGAAACCACAGAAAGTCTTTCTGTGCCTGACACTTTCCAAACTGTTTTTTCTCCCCTCACAAACTTCCTTTTTATGGTCATGCTTGGCTTGAACCCACAGCTAATCTTGTGTTAGTAATTTCCTTATTTTGATTTTGTTAGAAATTTTGTTGAACATCCATTGGTCTTGTGCTAAAATAAAGTTAATCAATGTCAAATTAATCATAAGGCTTGGGAAAAAACAAGGGATTGATACGTTGGCACAAAAAAACTAAACCAAAAAACTGAACTAAAATCAGTCTTCAGAAATATCAACCCAAATCCATTTCCAAATTTTCTTTTTTTCTTTCAAATGCATTTTATTTTATCATATCTCCTTTCCAGAGTGTTTGTTCCACTTGGTTGTCTGTCTTTCCTTTCCTGAAATGAAATCTTGTGATGGCAATGAGGATCAGTTGGGCAAGCTTCAGTCCATTTCACTGCACTTCATGTCATCCCATTTGCTTTTATTGTTTTCACTTCGTTTCAGAATGCTCTCTCTTTTCTTTCAGCATTTCATTTCTTCACTTTCTTCTCCTGTCTCTTTGTTTACCTTTCCTCCCTGAGTTCGGGATTTCAATGTGAATAATTTTGGCAAGTTTCGGTCCTTTTCCCTGCCCCTCGTTTGAGTTTAAAGGGACCTTTTAAAGGTCACCTAGTCCAACCCCCCTGCAGAGAGAAGGGATATCTTCAACTAGATCAGGTCTCTCAGGGCCCCATCCAAGCAGACCTTGAACAGGTGTTCCTCACTTTCAGTGCTGCATCTAAGAACCATCTGCCAGTAGCTGCAAGCAGAGCTCCTACTCAAAGACTGCCATTTATTCACCTGCACAAGTAGTCATCCATTAGCTGCTGCATCAGTGTCCTGGTGATCACTGAAATCTTCTCCTCTGTGGGTTCTGTTCCAGTTTCAAATCTTAGGGGCAATTTTGATGCTTGTTCTTGTCCTGACGGCTGTTTACTTCATGAGTGTGGACAGCACAGTTGATCCTGACGGAGAAGAAGTAGCAGTTGTCAGCATTTACAGAAAGGTGGAGGAGGAAGAAGGACTCTACAGAGATCTCCCAGAGGAAGAAGGACTCCATGGACATCTCCCAAGAACCACAATAACTGACGAGGACACCAACAAATCCAATGACTCCTGCAGGTGAGTCAGATTAGATGGCACGTGGAGAAGTCATCACCAGATGGAGAAATAGTTACAGTACAGATAATACCAGCATGGCTTTTATTCTCTTCCCATTGTATCCTAAGTGATGAAGCACCACTAATTTGGGAAGAGTGGGGGTGCTGTTTAGGCATTGGGTAATTGGTAGCTGCCTGCCGTGAGGGGCAGTAGGGGCAGTGTCACAGCTCCTCTCCCAGTCCTGTGCTTGTATGTTCAGCTCAGCTCGGTTGCTCCTCTGCCACCTCCGGGCCATCCTCCTTTAGAGGCAGCAGTGGGAGGCAGCAGAGTGACCAGCTGGCAAAGCAGCCCTTTTCAGAGGCTGCAGGGGCAGGGAATGCCTGTGCTGGGAGAGGGTGAAGAGGGTACCCAAGCGACATGCAGCTTATGGGGGTTTGCTTTTCTCTGTATCTTAGGCATGGTAAAATAAAAAGAGCTCGGAGTGGCTACAGAGAAGCCATTCTGCTGAATTTGGGAGAACACTGTACAGTCTAAGCCTGGGTATAAGAACGAGGGGTAGAGAGCACACCCAGCCTGTTTGTCCAGCTCATCTTGTTTGCTGCGGAGCTTGGCATCCAGCATGGCCAACTGTATGGCCTGACAGGTGCTTGGTGTCCTGTTGGGGTCACAGTCGCTTGCTTCACAATATGCAATTGCCATTGCAGCTTTGAACTTGTGGAAAATGTTCCTTATGACTTACCCTTTGAGATAAACAGCACTGCAGCCAAACCCTTGTACCAAGCCTGGATGAGACTGCTTGATCTAGCCCAGGAAAAAGTTCATGTGGCTTCTTTCTATTGGTCCCTTACTGGGAAGGATATCGGTGTCAATGACTCCTCTTCCAAGCAGGTAAGGTAGAATCAACAACAAGCACCTCTGTGGTCGTTTTTCCTCGTGTACATGTGGCAGAGGGCAGGTTGGCTGTGTGGTCTGTCTCCCAGAGACACTGCTTGATTCCTCCTCCAAACCCAGGAAGGTTTTCCATGCTCGTCTGAAGCAACACTCCAACCTTCCTCCTCCCATCAGTTAGACTCCATCTGGGCTCTGCCCACGGCTCTGAGTATTTTTATGCTGTGTTTTAAGAGGTCAGCCTCAAACCCACACTCGCCCTGTGGATGGCTGGCCTGTGTAAGGGGCAGCCAGTGGCAGAGCTGAGGAGCCTACAGGATCTCGAGTACACAAGTGAACGTGCCAGTTCCCACTGGTTAGTGACAAGTGACACTTGGGAAGGGTCAGGAAGCAAAGTCTGCTGGACTTCTGACAGCTCCAGAGGCTGCTTCTCCCCTGTGTGCACACACAGCACCTGCATCCACCCACTGGGCAGCTGTCCCTGACCCATGACATTGGACAGCAGCTAAGAAGGTTCCTTCTCCTTTGCAGGGCTCTCCTCCTGAGCATCCTGAGTGGTCAGGCTTCCTGTGGGGCCTCTCTGGCTCTACACCAAGAATAAATCACAGAGGCCATGGCACAGGCTCACCTTGCAACCACCCACCATGTTTAATTGTCCCTTGGCTCCACTGTGGCCTGTGGCAGCTAGCAAACTCCCTGGCAAACCTGAGCAGGGTCTGGGGGACTGTTCTGAAAAACAGACAGGACAAAGCCACAGTTTCAGGCAGGAATGGAGCTTAGTTGTGTTGGGAATTCTGCTGTTTGCTGAAGTACCACATGCTGGCCTGGGTGCTCCTGTGGGCTCAGTCTCTGCCTTCTTCCTGGCACACCTTCCTCACTGCCCTCACGGGCTCTGGGGCTGCTCTCCTAATCTTCCTCCTTAGGTGTTTCTGGTGGTGTAAGATGAGTCACTGGCTGCACATGAGAAGCAGTAAAAGTGGCAGATGTAAGGCTGAGCCCTGTCTCTGCTAAGGGACAGCTCAGGGTTGGACAGTCTCTGTCACCTTTATCCTCGGGGAGAAATGACCCCACAGATCTGTTGAGCATCAGGGCCCACCAGTTGATCTGCACTGGGACATTCACCTTTGAAGTCTGGGATGTTTGTGGTCATACTTTTAGACCTTCCATCTAATAGCATTAAATGACAGAAAATAAACTTTGATTCATACATCGGAACAGAATCCCTCTTTTCTCTACTTGAAACACTCCTGAAACAGGTGAAATTTCTGACCTTCTTTGTACTGGGGTTCTTCAAAGGAAGTGCCCACTAGTGACACTGTACTTGCATATATCTTACTAAACGTTCTGTTACAAAATACAAAAAATAACAATGTACCACACAGGGTGAAGATATTCTGCAGAGGTTTGAGAGGTTACTCGCACAGAATGTCTCTTTGTATATTGCAGCAAGTTCACCAACTCTGGCTACAAAATCAAGGGACCTTGAGCTTTTAGCGGAAAAAGGTAATTATTTCCCTGCAGTGATCCACTCAGAGTTTCCATATTGTAAAAGGGCATCTGGGAGGAGGGAACTGGTCTCTAAGGCCTGTTCTGGTGTGCTGCTTGCATGGGTTCACAGGATAAGCATTATCTGTCCACTAATGCATGGTTTCTGTCTGTGTTGCCATGCTCTTTAGGATTTTCCTGAAAGTTCACATTTTGCATTTTTTTTTTGAAGTTACTGTGTTCCCAGGAATGAGAGCTTGTGAATTTTGGTAGTTATTACTGCCTGCAAGAGTCAGACATGCAGGCACATTCTGGCTGTCGAGGAACTATCTCCATGCTATATCTAAACTCTTTTTTCCCCTCCCCATCTTTTTTCAGGGGCTCATGTGAAAAAGATTGATTTTGGATATTTGACAGGAGGAGTGTTGCATAGCAAATTCTGGATAGTAGACATGAAACACATATATATTGGTAGTGCAAACATGGACTGGAGATCTTTATCTCAGGTAACCTCTGCTGCTGTATATTCAAAAATCTGGGGGAAAATTCATGTCCTCGCAGATAACAGACAAAAATCGTAATGATGTAAAATATTGTCAGAACAGAAGAAACAGCAAAGAAACCCCTGGAGGTGGCTCCTTCTGGGGCTGTGACACAGCTTGCTCTCTCTGCAGGTGAAAGAGTTTGGTGCTGTGATGTATAACTGCAGCTGCTTGGCCAAAGACCTGTGGAAAACGTTCAGTACCTACTGGGATGTTGGATATCCTAATGCTACCATCCCATTCCCTTGGCCTCTTAATTATTCTACCCACATTAACCATCGTCAGCCTCTGGAAGTAGAATTTAACGGAACCTTGACAGAAGTCTATTTTTCTGTAAGTATGTTTGAAAATGACATTAAAGGCTGTAAGCTGTGTTTAGGGATTGAGCAGAAAAGTTTCTTCAGCAGTCCTCCTCAGTTGTCTGTGTCCCAGGTGGATAATAATTTGTTCCTTAGGTTTCTCTGGAACTACTCAAAGAATAGGGATAAACCCAGCATTGGTTGTCAAAGCTGTATGGCAGGAGCAGTGTGCAGGTCTCTTTTAATCACCTGTAGGCTCAACGTATCAATAAGTATCTGGCCCAGCAGGACATGGAAGGCATGAGGAAAGATGGTGGTCCATCTCGAGTGTTTTGTGCTATTTTAATGAAAACTAGACAGATCTAAACATAAATGAGTCACATTCTGTCAGAAAAAAAATGAACGAATCGCTGATTCATGTGGTTTTTTTTTTTTTTCCAGGCTTCTCCTCCAGCATTTTGTCCAGAAGGTCGCACCCATGACCTCTATGCCATACTCAGCATTATCAGTCAGGCACAGAAGTTTGTCTATGTTTCTGTCATGGAATATTTCCCTACCAGCCGTTTCGTTCATCCAAAAAGGTACAGCTTTAATCCTGAGCAAATCAGTTACTTGCACTATGTAAAGGAAAAAATATATGATTCCCCTCCTTCTGCAATTAAAATATTCAGAGTGGAGAGAACTGAGGCTCTGCTCTGCATTCACAACCATCCCATGGACTGTGCCTCAGGTACCACAGGACAGGATGAGAGGAAACGGCCTCGAGTGGTGCCGGGGGCGGGTTAGGCTGGATATTAGGAGAAAGAAATTCATGGAAAGGATTGTCGAGTATTGGAACAGACTACCGAGGGAAGTGGTGGAGTCACCATCCCTGGAAATCTGTGGATATGGCACTTGAGTACATGGTTTAGTGGTGAACATGGTGCTGGTGCTAGGCTGAATTGGACTTGATGATCTTAAAGCTTTTTTCCAGCCTTAACAATCCTAGGATTCTGTGATTCCAGTCCTGATGGTGCAGGAAGGATGGTATCCAATACCTGTGTGCTTTGCTGGTGTTTTAGAGCAACCTCCTGTGCTCTAAGAACAGCAGGAAAGCTGTGAAATGCCAGACTAGGGACAGTCAGGTACAGGGCCCTCCAAAATTCAGTACACCAGGTTTATGAATAGAGAGAGAAAAGGGAGCACCAGAAATATATCTGACATCAGATTTTTCAGAGAAAACACTGCTGTGCTCTCCTTTCTTGCTCCTGTTTTTCTTTCTTGCTGAAGAGCTTTGACTTCCTGCTCTATTTCCTGCTTGATGCACTTGACCCATTTTTTTAGAGGGTGGTTCTTGACTGTTCTGACCTTTGTAGTGAGAGCTGAAACAGCCTCTAAAAGAAACATCTGGGTTTTTTTGTTTGTTTGGGGTTTGGTGGTTATTTTGTTGTTGGGGGGTTTTGTTGTTGTTGCTGCTGTTTGGAGTTTTTGTTTTGTTTTGTTTTTAGTAATTAGTAATTCCACCTAAGTTCCAGCAGCATCTTCAGAGAGAAGGTGATAGAGGTGATCTGGAGCAATCAGAGAATTAGAAATAGAATGGTTTGGGTTACGTACCATCCAGTTCCTCCCCTCCTGTGCAATGGGCAGGGACACCTTTCCCTAGACCAGGTTGCTCAAAGCCCCTTCCAGCCTGGCATGTGGTGAACCACTGCCATGGTCCCAGAGACTGCCCAAGGGCACAGCAGAACCATGCAGGCTCTGCACAGGAACCCAAACCTGAGTAACACGGAAAGGTAGTCAGTCGGGGCAGCACTAACACTCCCAAATCCTCTTAGATACGCTTGAATTAGGATGTTTGCATGCAACCAAATGCTCTGAATTACCCACTTATAACATTTCTGAGTTTTCCACCCATCTAAATAATCTGAGAAAGATGTTCAAGTGAAATAATTATGTACAACATGGCTTGCTGAGTAGGGTAAGCTCTAGGCTGCCATTTAGCCAGAATGATACTGTGCATTACGTCCTCTGTCACAACTGTGTAAAGTCTCTGTGGTTCAGCTGGGGCATGGGCGTGTTACAGGGAAGATTTTAGGATAATAGAGAGACACAGATAATTCTACTGTCCAAGAAACAAAATCTGGAGACTAGCTTCTACTTGGAGGATATATTTAATAAATCAAACAGCTCAGAGGATTTTGAGTTTCTCTGTTGTACGTTTGAGTCTCTGGGTTTCTCATCTTCTGATTTTAGCCAAGAATAAGCCCAGAAAAGTCTCTTTTCCCCCTTAGGATTGAGTGTGTTAATACTCCTTATTCTTCGTCTGAAGGCTTAATCCACAGTTTGTGACATCTAGGGCTGATCAGATGCAAACAAGAGTTTGAAAGGCCCAGGGAAAGCAGTGCAGGGCCTCGGGCTATCTCCACAGCAAACAGCTGTAGTGCCATGAATTGAAGCTGATTAGTTCAGGTTAGGTTCCTCCAGCAGCTGAGGCAGAGGGAACAAAGCTGCTGTCTAATGCCTGAGGGTTAATCAACTAGAAACTGATATATTTAAAAAATTGAAACCATTCAAAAACTGCCTTTCAAATAGCATGATTTTCCAAGTTTTTCAGGATCTATAAGTCAAGTCTGAGCCTCAGAGCACGTGGCCAGGCCATCCATCGCAATAGGATGATGCACAGGGGAGGATTAGATAATTCAGGCCTTTGTACATAAGACCAAAAGGATTAAGTTAGGCAAATTAATTCAACATTGCTCATGGGACTGTGAGCAAATGCTGGACCTCTCTCTGTATCAGCCCTCCAATCCGTACTAAACATGCTGGTCTCCCTCCGTGCAGCATTTTTTAGGATCTACAGAATGAAAATGCCGTGTGGGTCGTTGGAGTTAGTAGTCCTGGGATGCACACTGTCCAGCTCCTAGTGCTGTGTTGCTGGGTGAAGGATGTTAAAAATGTTCCCCGTAGCTACTGCCAACACAAGTGTCAGGAAAAGGGATTTTCCCATGTCCAGGGAACATGGAGAGCCACAGCTGTGTCCATTACCTTGGGGACACACAGTGAGGGCAGGGAGGAGTGGAGAGGGGCAGAGCCTGCCCACACTGGCTGATGGCACAGGACCACTGCAGACACTGGAAACAGTCTCCAGGGCCCTGAAAAGGCCATATTCTGCAAAATGGTTCTTAGACTTTGCTCTGGGCTCTGCACTGGCCTTTTTACTCTGGGCTGTATGAACTGGCTTTACCCTGGAGCTGCTATTGTTATCTTTAGTTTCCTAAGGAGATGAGCCTGGTGGCACCATGCTGTATCTGTGTATGTGCACTTTACTAAGCTTTAAACTTTTTGATGAATTTCACCCCAATTTGTCAGAGTCTGGAGGTCTCAAAACACGTTCTGTGAAAAGAACGGACTTGGTAGAAGGCAGAAATCCTGTTTGTACCTCCAGGGAAGCCACAAGTGCTTTACTTACTAGACATCAGAGATCCCATCTGTGCATCATCACTTGTAGTCTCAGTTTATTGTCACAGCTTTCTACTGAACTGTTTAAAAAAAAATATCCCTTTTTGCACACACCTCCTTTTCTGCAGATATTGGCCAGCCATTGACAACGCCCTGAGGCGTGCAGCTTTCAACCACAGAGTGCAAGTCCGGCTTCTGGTCAGCTGCTGGGCCTACACTGACCCAGCCATGCTCCACTATCTGCGGTCCCTGCGTGCCCTCAACAACCCACATGCCCACATCAGTGTCGACGTGGTATGATCAGAAACCTGATTTTGGAAAGACAGCTTGAGGATATGGCCCCACACTGATTTTTGAGACTAAGCTGCTGTTTGTGTGTACAAATACTAGATTTTAGAGAAGCAAGTTGTCTGGTTTTGCAGAGACTGCTTCACATTCTTGTGAAAAAGAGGCCCAACATATAATCTTTGAGGAACCACCTATTTCAAGCTACAAGTGGTATCAGGGATGTGCCTGGCTGTGGCACTTGAGACATTATCCTGGCAGTTGCTTTCTCTGAGCACCACGACAGTAACAGTTTATATGATAACTTAGTGCTCCTCTCAGAGACCTTTTCCTGCATGGAATATTTTAAATGGGTCTAATTGCTATCAGTTTTTTAAAACGGAGAGCTCTGATGTCTGCCTATACAGATAGACCTATTCTTGAACACTAAATATTGCACACAAGCCATAGGCATTAGGCTGGAATGCATCAAGTGGAAGGGGGATGGTGTGGATGCTCCCAACATGATGCAGTAACCACAACAGAGAGAGATCACAGGAGGAGGAGTGGGTTTTGGGGATAAAAAAAAAAAAAAAAAAGACGGAAATGTAGATTTTGGTAAGAGTCAACACAAAAAGTTAGGCATTATGGTTGCCTGCAGTACCCCTCATGTCTGTGATCAGCCCATTCTCACACAAAATAAGAGCAGCAATCAGTGGTAAATGCAGATCTATTAAACAGCTGCCTAAAACTGCATTTAATTGTCTGCCCTGTAATGATAATAGCTGTGTCACTAATGGAACATTGTGAGGCAAACATTATCTGTATCTGATCTCAATTGCTTATCCAATTTTATCTATGGTGGAAGTATTATTTGCTAGTTTTCTTGGATAGGAGTAAAATCTCTTCTATAGTGTATTTAATAACAGAGTGTAGTATGTTCTCTTCTGTTCTTCCCATACTATTCTGTTCTTTGAAACTACAGAAAATGTGCACTGTCCAATCATGAAGTCTGTTCCTCACTCTAGTATTTCTGTTTACATTTTTAATTTCTCTCCCTCCAGAAACTCTTCATTGTTCCCGTTCTGAATCACACAAACATTCCTCATGGGAGAGTGAATCACAACAAATACATGGTCACTGATAAAATAGCCTACATCGGTATGTATTCCATTATTCCAAATACTTAGAGTATCTCCAGATCTATGGGACTGAGACTGAGATAGGGTCAGCTGAAATAGTAAAAAATACCTCATTTTGCCATATAAAGCAAAGCCTGTCCTAGGTAAAGAAGTACAGGTGTGAAGGGGAGACAATAATGTAGGTCAAGTTCAGTAAGAGATTATTTAGTATGATTGTGAACCACTAAGAACAGAGCATGACAAGGCTGAGTGCACAGCCTGTGAAGCACAGTGGGAATTTCACAGCCTGGTGCTCAGAATGACACTGGGATAGCTGGTGCTCCAGTATATAACATTACCATGCTTTCATAAAAAGGAACTGCTGGGAGGAATTAATTCTATGCACTGTTTGTTGAACAGAACTCTAGGAAAGGAAATGAGAAAACAGTAATGTCAGCTGTTCCTGAAAGCTGGGATGGTGTTTACGTTTCACTCTTTTATTAGGAACCCTCAAAAAAGGGAATGTGAAAGTGCTCTGTCATTTCAGCCAGCTCATCCTCCCAGCAGTGCACACCAGCAAACAGCCTGATCTTCCAGCTGGCTGAGGGTTTACAGCTCCAATTGCCTTCAATACTTTAGTAGCTTGTTTCATACTTGAAGGCAGGTATGCAGATAATTTGTTTTCCTGTCTAAGCACTGTCTGGAATTGACAGATTTTTCTGGCTAAGGCGATCATGAGGGAAAGTGCTAAGTGATAAAATGGGTTTTTTTTCACAGTGCTTGATTTTCTGAATTGAGGTAGCTTTGGAGGGAGCCCTAGACAATGTCTGCAGCTGGAGTCCCAGCTTTGCCTGGTTAGAAGCAGACTTTGCATGTCAAGCTCAGGTTTATTGATCAAGAGTCCAGTTTCTCCTTTTGTTTTCCTTTAACAAGTAAAGAGAATTAGTTCCATTAAAGACATTTTTCTTTAAACACAGAAACCCATGTCAAACACTGGCTTTTACCCCTCAAATATTGCACTTTATTACCATGTTTATGAGTAGATTTGTGCATTCTGTCACAGGCTGTAAGGAATCAGAAGGTTATGAACCTTCAGGGTTGCAGTTAATACCAGGTTTCCGAAACCTGAGGTCTGGCATAAGAAGGAGGTGACCTGATTTTTGCTGCCTCGTTGGTCCTAATGAGATTTGTAGTCGTAGAGCAAATCACCAAAGCCCAGAGATCAAACAGAACACGGGGAAATGAATGTTTTCTAATCAGCTACTTTTCCATTGCATAGGGACTTCCAATTGGTCAGAAAACTACTTCACTGATACAGCTGGAGTGGGACTAATTATCAAACAGAACTCGACCAGCCCGCAAAGAAGGCAACAGCCTGTCCAGGAACAGTTGAAAAATCTTTTTGATCGAGACTGGAATTCCAAATATGCAGTGAATCTGGAAGATGTGCAGGGACAGAAAGACTGTAACTGGAGAGACAGACTCTGAAGTGAATTGAAATTTACATATAAAATAGAGACAAAAAATGTATTTGACTCTTGTTCCCATGCAAATCAAGGAACCCTCTTCTTTCTGTCTTTGTCAGAGAAATCACTTCCTTGTGGTGCCCACATTGAGGACATGAGAATTTCTGATAGTTGACTCTACCTGCAAAGCCACTAGTCAGTGTGTGATGTTTGATTTTTTTATGTGATTACCTCATTCCAGAGTTAATGAAATGCATACAATGTTGTATGACAAGCTGTCTTATATTAAAGCAAACATCAGAGACACAGATCATTATTGCTGTGCTATTTTATCTTAGGAATCTATCTATTTCAAACTGAATGTTCCACTAACAGTGTTTGCTTACATGTGTTTAAACATTTTTAATAAGCTCCTGCTACCTTAAGATTTGAGCCATGTATATGATCAGCTACAATAGCAAGGACAGATTTTTAAAAGCATTTAGGAATTAGAGATACAGGGAAATACCTGTTTCTAAGTGTTGAGGCTAACTGCCAGAGACAAATGCCTGGGATTTAAACCTTGGGGCCAGCTTCCAACCCAGCTGCCCTGGAATTCTGAAAGTCTGGGGATGTTTGGATGTCTGTGTGTCAGTCATGAGCAGCAAACAGGATGGGGGAGCAGGGCAAAGCTGCGACATGGGTGCTGTTGTGGCCAGGGCATCCCTCCTGCACTGTGTGCAGTGCTTGGAGAGCCTCCTCACTTCTTCTGGGCTGCCCTGGTGCTGTCCCTGAGCAGTGCTGTGTCTCTGGGTTGCCTTTCCTTCTGCAGTCACTCAGGCACCACAGCCCTGAGCCATCTGGTGCCTTATTTCTGTATCCACCACAGCTCTGCCCTGGGTGACTTTCTGAAGTGACAGGAAAGGAGAGCAGGGCACGTGAGTGGTGTGAGTGACACTGGGCTGGAGCTCCATGAACCTTGCCAGGGCCGTGCGCCTCTGCCTGACACTGGGAGTGGAGTCACTGACTTGGGTATTGATTTACACCTCTGTGAATACACAAAAATCCCCACACTAATAAAGGCTTTTAGACATGACCCCCATCAATGTGCCATTTTTTGGTTTCCAGGCTGCTCCTTAGCTATCTCTTCAGACACTTCCAAGATTCCTTGGAGTATGTTATCCATCACTAACAAATCAATGCTTTGTGCTCCTGTGGCAGATTTTTTAAGCCATGTAGTTACATGTACAGATATCACTGAAATTTTGTGAGTATTCATATATATGCCTCAAAATACTGAGGAACATGCAGGTGCTTTTTGTGCTCTCACGCCCTATTTCCTTACTAGAGTTAGCTTGAAAATCTGTGTGAGAAGTTATATCTTAAACCAACAAAACAATTTTCTGTAGAGGAGTGCCTCCCTCTAGATGGCACTCCAAGCTGTGTTTTTGTGTTTTGGCAGGGATGGATATTGCAGGAGTAAGAAGAAAACTTCTCCTTGTGAGCTGAAATCTGACAGTGCTGGATTAGTTGTTCAGTGGGACAGAGCTTCTGCACAAGCTGGCAGAATTTTCTTATGGCCGTATAAGCCTCATGTGGATTAAGGTTTGGCTTATAAAAGAAATATAGATGCCTTGGAGAGTATTCTTCTATTTTCTCTGCTGATACCACTGTTGGTTTTCCTCTGTATGTGGAGGGGGGTGGGTGAGGAGTTTGCAATTAGGACAGTGAACTGAATCTAAGAGGAACTTGAGATTATTTCCCTGGTTTCTTTTGAGACTTTTGAAGTCCCTTTATAACTTGATTCTTATTTACTTGTTTTCTATTAGAAAGGTAGAATATAATTTAAGTTATAACTGGGCTTTGAGTCTCAGTTCTTTTCCATTTATGAAACAGGGTTAATAATAGTCCTTATCGATTAATCTGTTACTTCTCCCTCTCATTTAGATTGTGATTTCTTCAAGTTAAGGACTATACCAAATGTAAGTTGGGGCCTCCAGTGGTATCCATTAGCATCATGCTTGGACTGATTGGTTATTAGGAAGATTTTTCACCCAGAGGGCACCTGGAAAAGACTCCCCAAGGAAGCTGTCACATTAAGAAGCATTTGAACTACACTCGTGGACATGTGGTGTGATTCTTGGGGTTGTCCTGTGTGGAGCCAGGAGTTGGACTTTGTGGATCCTTCCCGACTCAGACTATTCTATGATTTTCTAGTCTGATTGCAGGCTGTTCAGGTTTTTGTCAGTATTGTGTATTCATGTCTAGAAAAAGTTGCTGGTTTGGCTCTTGAGCATGGATACTCTCCTCTGATCAGCTCATCCCATGTACCTGCGTTACGAGGGAGTACAAGGTGAGTGAACTGGCCCTGCTTTACTGGAGTAGCTTTCAGGAGGGGCTGCTGCACTGCTCTCCCAGCAGGATCATCTCTTGAAGGTCTTGGTTTGGTGCAGTGCCTTGTGGCTACAGCACTGCTGACAGCAGTGCAGACGACAGCAAGGCAGAACCTAGCTGGCTCCATGGGTTATGAGTACTGAGAGGACTACAAAGTCACCCGGCTTCACACATTAGACACCAGCTTGTTCCAAAAGCTTTAGTATTATCTGTTCTCATTTTTTTCCTGCCATTACCCAGGATTTTCCTTTCCCAGCTGTTCCAGATAAAACATACCTTTGTTGCTTTCATCCAGGTACTGAGAAAACATTTCATCTACCATTTATGCCATATCAGTCATGAATATCCCCATAATCCCTAAAGGATAGTGCTTGGGTCATGGGCACTGACTCACAGACCTCTGCAGAGGGCCAGAAAAGTTGGCTTTAGTTGCCGGGTAGATTGTGGTGGTGCAGCTTCCTGGTGAGGGGGAGTGGAGAGGGAGGTGCCAATTCTTTCTTCCTGGTATCCAGTGTTAGGATGTGTGGGAATAGTTGAAACCTGCATGAGGGGAGGTTCAGACTTGGCCACAGTGACCACGAAGAAATTGAGTTTAAAATCTCTGTTGACAGGAGGAAAAGGGACAGCAAGACTTCAACTCTGGACAGGAGGAGAGCTGACTTCAGGTTGCTCAGGGAACCAGTGAGTAAAGTCCCTTGGGAAAATGTNGGAATAGTTGAAACTTGCATCAGGGGAGGTTCAGACTTGGCCACAGTGACCACGAAGAAATTGAGTTTAAAATCTCTTTTGACAGGAGGAAAAGGGACAGCAAGACTTCAACTCTGGACAGGAGGAGAGCTGACTTCAGATTGCTCAGGGAACCAGTGAGTAAAGTCCCTTGGGAAAATGTTTTTGTATTTGGGGGGTATTCTGCTCTGCTCTGCTCTGCTCTGCTCTGCTCTGCTCTGCTCTGCTCTGCACTGGGGCAGCCAGTGACTGACTCCAGCCACTCTCACCTGGAGTCCTGTGAGCAGTTTTGGGGGCCACAATTAAAAAAAGACATTAGAGAGCGTCCAAAGGAGGCCACAAGGATGGTGAAGGGTCTGGTGGGGAATCCTTATGAGGAGTGGCTGAGGTCACTTGGTCTGTTCAGCCTGGAGGAGACTGAGGGGAGAACTCACTGGGGTCTTCAACCTCCTCACGAGGCCCAGTGGAGGGGCAGGTACCGATCTATTCACTCTCATGGCCAGTGACAGGACCTGAGGAAACGGCTGGAGCTGAGTTTTGGGGGGTTTAGGGTGGATGTTAGGAAAAGGTTTCTCACCTAAAGGGTGTTTGAGCACTGGAACAGGCTCCCCTGGGCAGTGGTCACAACCCCAAGCCTGACAGAGTTCAAGAAGCCTTTGGACAATGCTCTCAGGCACATGGTGAGTCTTGGGGTGTCCTGTGCAGGGCTGGGAGTGAGATTCAAGGATCCTGACAGGTCCCTTCCAACTCGGAGTGAAAAGTCTCCATTACCCCTGTGTTTAGGGACTGTGCTGTTATTAAGCATCCACCTCAGCAGACAGTCAAGTACATGCAAACTTCTGCAAATTTAGGCTGGGATTTTCAGAATCAGAAATGTCAGTAACTCACACGGCTCAAGTTATTATTCGTATGGTGAGTTTATTGTGAATTAAGAGTACAGACAGTGTTTTAATGGTACATGTGAAGGCTGTCACATATGCACTCTGGTTTTCATTGTGCACTTGAGAGAAGTGTTAACATAAACAAAGAAGCAAATAATTATATACACCTCCTTTCCCAGAAAATCTCTGAAGCAATTCCACCAGTGTGGCAGATCATTCAAAGCATTAAACTATCCCATAAGTATATACATTAAAATTTATTTATCCACATTTGAATAATATTCTTTGTAAGCATGTTTTATTCTGGTATCTTACAAACATTATTTAGTTACATGTTTTTTGGTCTTGAAATTAATCTGTTGGTTTTTGCTGTTTTGTTTTTTTAATTATTGTAAGGCTAAATGTGACCCACCACAATAATAAAAAATTAGAAGAGAGGAAGAGGCAAAGCATTAGTCTTTCTACACTAGTATTTAATTTTTATTTTGTATTTTAAAATGTTTGTGGAATATACATACTACCTTAGCTGAAATAAAGAAAAACATTTTAATAACAAAGCAAAGTAGATCAAAAAAGTCCAAAATCTAAACAGGTAAGTATAGTTCTCATAGTACTAGTTTATAACCCATTCTGGAAATAATCCATAATCTAAATATAAGTGGTGTGTTTTGAGAAGCCTATTTAACAAGTCTTTTGCTGTTGTTGAGCTTTTCAATGATCTACTTTCATGGTTCAGGTATCTACTTAGACTTTGCTCAAACTGTGGGCTCCTCTGTGCCTGTCATAATTGTTGCCTTTGGGGTAGATTTGAAGAAATCATAATTTTTATTAGTGTACAGTCTAGTACATCCATGTACTTGAAAATTTAAATCTGGTAAATTCTGTTCAAGTTTTCATGAAACCAGCTTTGGGTTTTAATTTTCAGTTAGTAGAAAACTAAGAAAACGTTCTCTTCTGTACATATGGATGATTTTGTTTCCATTGAGGATTGAGAAAGTACAAGCTTTATTTGGTTGTATCTCCAACAATATTAGATTTACTATCTTTTTCTTCCTCCAACAAGATTAGTTCAGTTCTTGCTGAAGATGTCACGATAGATGAGGCCCCGTCAATTTCAGCTTTTTCTCCCTCTCCTATTTCTTTAGGTGATAAGCTTTCCTGTGCATCAAAAAACACATCTGGTTTATCTGTTGGGCTATCTTCATCTGAGAGTCTCCCCTCTTTATGACCCACCTCTTCTTTGTCAGCGGACTTAGCCTTTTTGGAAGGAGATGTGAAGCCAAGCTTGGGAAATCTCAACCATCCAGTTTTTTCAGCCTGCTTAGAGGAATCATCTGATGTGTCAGCAGGTTTCACATCTTCTGGAATTGATCTTTTTATTTCTGGTTTTGCATCTGTGCTTGTTTCATCCCCAGAAGATGAAAAGCCAATACTTGGAAGCCAAAATTTGAATCTTCCAGGAGATCTTTTACTATCAGTTTTTTCTTTCTCATTGGTTATATCTTCTTCTTCACCTTCCACTGCTTTAACTCCATCTTCATCTTTAGAGAGAGGAGCTGCAGTTATTCCCTCTGGTGATTTATCAGGAAAAATCTGTTCAAGTTTACTGGAACACTTTACTTCAGCAGCAGATGTTTTTAACTTTGTCAGACTTACTTTTCCTCTAGATTCTTCAGACTCCCGGTGTGGTTTGTCAGATAGTTTAAGCTCAGCACTGCCAGTTCTCTGTGCTGCTGCTCCGAGGCTTTCACCAGCACCTGCAGGTTTTCTCACTGGTGTACCTCCTGTTGGAGATGGCTGCTGAACCAGCACTTCTAAATCACTGTGTGATTCAGGCAACTTTGCCTTGAGCAGTGAGAATCCCAAAGTAGCAGTTTTGACCTCTGGTGACAGAATCTCTGATTCTTTCAGGATTTCAGTAGTGTAAATCTCACACCTTTCAATAGCAACATGTTCAGGTTCTACTTTCTGACTTACTTCTTGGCCCTCTATATAAGACCAATGAATGTCTTGCCCTGCGCTTGAAAGGGAGGACTCTATGGTAGCTGTCATTTGTGCTGTTTTAATGTCAGGTTCAGTCAGCGTTAGAATTTTGCTTTTTGCTTTTTGAATATCCTCCCCTAGAGCTCCTGGTGTTTCTTCGGAGATAGCAGAGCTTGCTTGCAGTTTCACTATTTCAATGTCAGTACTAGATCCCTTTGGATCTGTTACCACTTTTGACAGTAAAACATCAGCTTCAATTGGGAGAGTTCTGAAAGTGAATCTTGGTATTTTTAGTTTGGGAATTCTTATGCTTACTTCCGGGACACCTTGTGTTTGGTCCACTGTTTCCCTTGTTACTCTGGCAGATGCTTCCATATGATCTAGAGCTCGACTTTTCAGGCTAATAGATCCTTCTGGTTTTTGTAACTGCATTTCTGCTGTGCCTATTTCACTTTTAGGTGCTGAATCAGCTTCTGACTTTGGCAAATTGGTATCATCTTCAAACCCCTTGATTTCCGAATGCAACATTCCAAACTTTGGAATCTTAAACTTGTATGCTTTAATTTTACTTGTTTCTGCTCTGTCTTCTACTTGCACTTCCACTCCTGCAGACACATCCTTTTCAACACTTTTCACTTGAAATTTCATTTCAGGATCTAGTCTAGTAATTTTAACATCTGTCTTCACTGTTGGGACTTCTACCTTTAGATCTTCCATTTTAGCAGTAACATAAGTACCATCTTCTGATCCTTTTGTCGTAGACCATTCACATGTAGTCTTTTTTAATTTACCTTCTTCACTGTCTTTTCCTACAATTTTCACCTCACCCTCTATCTTTCCTTTTTTACTTGCTGCCTCCGTATTTTGAAGATCTAGCCCTTTCTTTGGAAGACTAACATCTATTTGCTTCTGCGTTGCATCCAGAGTAATTTCAGCCGATGATGGTTTGCTTCCTACTCCTGATGTCTCTAACTTCATGGAACTTTCTACCTTTGGGGCTTCTATGTCCCATGATTTGCCTTTATGCTCTGGAAAAGTCAGAGTACATGTAGGAAACCTATTTGTCGAACTCTTGTCTTTGTCAGTTTCTGAAGCACTTGTGTATGATTTAGACAACTCTACTGCAGACACTGTGATTTCTGAAGTACGTCCTTCAGCGCTGTGTTTAACTACATCTGCGTAAGTTTCAGTTTGTGGAATATTCACTCTACTATCTGTACTTTCTGTGGATAATGAAGTATCTCCTTCGATCTTTGGCAAGCTAACATCAGAACTCTTCACAGAATCTCCTAATTTTTTAATCCCCTCTTTTCCAATAGTTATTTCAGCAACTGCATGTGGTAATGAGAAGGTATTTTCAGGAATACTTGTTTCAGTTTGTACTTTTGCAGAAGGAATAGGTGCCTGAGCTTTTTCCATATTTCTTTCAATATCAGCATCACTTTTTTTTTCCTTTAAGGATGACCTGCCAAATGCAGGTATTCTGAATTTTGGCATTTTAAACCATCCCTGAGGTTCTTCAGTCTGAACTTCTTCAGCTTTTATTTCATGTTCTTTTAATTTGATTTCCTTTTCCTCAAGACTCTCAATAACTCCCTCTGTCTTTGGTTTAGACACTGACTGGGTGCTTATGTCTACCTTTGCATCTTCAGTGCCACCCATCAGAGCTTGGGGTGTTTTTATCTTACCATCAGCTAGTCCAGGATCTGACATATCAGATGTAAGTTCTGATCGTGGAACTCCCACAGCAATGTCAGCAATTTCATTTGTCGTTTTTAGCTGGGGTAGCTCAGTTTCTATATTTGGAGAGCTGATCTCTGTCTCTGGGCCTTTCCCTTTTGTTAGGGAGATTCCAAACTTCGGCTTCTGGAATTTGGGCATTTTAATCTTCCCTTCAGGACCTTCCAATTTCACTTTCCTTCCATCCACAACTGATGAGCTTTCTGTTAATATATCAGGGCTCTTCAAATCAATTGGAGCTTCTCCTTTGGGGAGCTTATTACCTGTTTTTTGAATATTAAGTTCATTGGTAGAACTTATTTTTAAGTCAACCTGTTGAAAACTCCCCTCCGAGGGAGTCAAAGAAGCATCAATCTTTGCTGAGCTGACTGTCATTTCAGTTTTAGAGGCTTCAGTTTCTATTCTGGAAAACTCCGGAGCGTGGACCTTAGTGTCAGCCAGTCTTATGATTATTTGTGCCCCTTCTTCAGTCCATTCAGGATGACTTTCTTCTATATCAGGTATCTTAATTGAATCATCACCCTCTATTTCTGTTTTAGGAAGAGTAGCATCAACTTCAACTTTTGCTGAATGAGACTGAGATTTTGGAATCTTGATCTTGGAGAGTGAGATTTTAGGCATGACAAATTGAGGCTTTTTAATTGGACTTTTTTGTTCAACTTTTCCTGCAGATATTTCCAGATCAAGGTCTGTCCCACTACCTTGATCATCAGTGGCAGTTCCTTTCACTTCTGTGTCTATTCTGCTTGACATGACAGCAAGCTTTTGGTCTTCCAAATCTGCTCCAGAATCTGATTTAACACTTGCTTCCTTCTTCGGTGACCAGCTGAAGGATGGAAGTTTGAATTTTGGCATTTTGAAATGCCCTTCTTTCTCCTCTCCATCTCCATCTTGCTTTATTTCCCCCTTGATTTTTACTGCTGCATCTGAATCCTGAATATCACTGTCTGTTTTTGGAATAGAAATGTCAGCTGATGGGAGGTGAACATCAGCTTCTGATGCCTTACTGTCAGTTTTGGTCATTTTGACTTCAGGGCTGTAAGTCTCTGTTCCAGTGCCACATTCCACCTCCAAGTTTGGTGCTTCAACAGCAATGTCAGATATTTCTACTGTTGCTTTTAGTTGGGGAACCTTGACTTCTGATTTGGATTGGCCAACATCCTTTTCTGACCCTTTCCCTTTAGAAAGTGTAATTCCTACCTTTGGCATTTGGAATTTAGACATTTTTGTTTTCACTTCAGAACCTTCAACTTTTATCTCTACATCACCCACAGCAATTTCACTTGATGTTGTTTCAACACTTGTGTCAGGACTCTTCACCTCAAGTGAACCTTCAGTTATCATCTTAATATCTGAGGTGGAGAGGCTGGCATTAGCAGCAGCTGATTTCAGTGTCAACTCATCTTCTTCACAGGTAGGAAGTGTGACTTCACCTGTAGGCGTGCTAATATCCATCTCTATTTTGGGAGCTTTGGCTTCTGGTTTGGAAAATTCCAAAGTTGGGACTGTAACTTTTGGAACTTTTAAGCCCAGTCCTGCCCCTTCTCCACTACTCCCTTTCTCAGATTTCTGAACAGAAACACCTTCTTTTTCTTGTTTGGGTCCAGAAACATCAGTTTCCAGGACGGGCAGAGAGACCTGGGCTTTCTGACCCTTAATTTTTGGGAATGAGATCTTTGGCATGGTAAATTGGGACTTCTTGGTTTTGACCTTTTCACTGTCTTTTTCTGTTGTATCAAATTCTACAGGGAGGTATTGATTCTCAGGAGTAGGAAGAGGTAATTCAGATCCTTTGTCTCCAGATAAAGTAGACAAAGTGGGTCCTTCCAGATGTTCCTCAACATGAGAAGGAGCAATAGCTTCTTTCTTTGGTGACCACCTAAATGAAGGCAGTTTGAATTTTGATGATTTAAATTTGTTTTCCTTCTCCTCAGTACCCTTCTCTCCTGAAACTACTTCCTGTTCTGACTTGCACTCTAAATCTGGGCCATGGATTTCTGATTCTAATTTTGGCAAGGTAACCTCCATTGGTGAGAAATTTGGATCCATTGTTGGTGCATCCAGAACAACTTCAAGTGAAGGCTTATGCAACTTTACACCAATTTGGGCATCAGAGATTTGAGCTGGTTTTTCAATATCAGGATCAGTCATATCAGATGTTATCCTTCCCTTGGAAATTTCAGATTCCACACTGGAAACAATGTCACTTTCAGGTGCTTTTCCCTTAGATCGAATTCTGAATTTGGGTTTTCGGAATTTAGGAATTTTAACTGTGACCTCTGTGTCAAACAGAGATGTTTCAGCAGATGTTGTTTTACCTTCTAGCTTAAGACCTCCTTGATCCTCAGAACCATCTTCACTTAAAATTTCAAAATCGGAAAGATTTTCATCAGCAAGAGATGCTGTTTTTGACTGAGATTCTGTTAGATTAATTTGGTACTTAGTAAGACTAATATCCCCTTTTGGTAAAGAGGACTCCAGATCAATTTTAGATGAACTCACTCCAGGTTTAGAGAAACCAAGGCTAGGAACTCTAAATTTGGTACTTTTAGAGACACTATCTACCTTATTGTCAAGCAAAGGTTTATGTCCAACATCCTCTGAAGGAAGAGAAGTCTCCCCTGTTAAAGAATAACACAGAGTTTCTGAAACAGAAACATCAACTCCAGATTGCTGTTGTGCATGAGGTTTGAAACCTTTAGAAAGAGAAATTTTAGGCATTCTAAATACAGAACCTCTAGATTTACCGATTTCATCATCTTTACCAGAAGTAGAATCTAGAGGAACGTCAAAAGAGGACACATCCATTTCAGCTTCGGGCAAAGTCACGTCCACTTCGGCGGCTCC
>VZRQ01009891.1:1184-15804 GCA_013397975.1 Machaerirhynchus nigripectus
GGCGGGTCACGGTGCCCACACTACCACTAAGCGGCTTCGCTCCATCCTCAGAAAGCAGGGGCCAGGCCAGAAAGTTTCTCCACCCGTGCGTTTTTGGGGACCTCCCTGTGGCTGCACAGAGCTCCTCTTTCCCTCCTGGGAACTCTAAGCTACGCTGCTCTGTTTCTAAAGGGGGCCGAAAGCACAAGCACACTTGCTCACTCACACCAGCTAAGGGGAAGACAGGGGAGGGGAAGACAGTCCCAGGAGAGGGAGCAAGTTCTGTGCAGCCAGCCTGCTCGGGAGCCCTCCCTACTGCTGAGCGGGAGAGGAAAGCATCAGACCTGCCCCTGCGCTGTGGGGAGGGTACCGGGGCCTCGACACGCTGAGGCGCTTCAGGGCTGGAGCAGGGACGAAGGCTGTGACGCGCCCCGAGTACAGGGGGTCAACGCTGGCCAGGGGCTAGCAGCAGGCAGAAAGCTGCCGGGGCTGGGGAAAAGGACCTGCCCTGCTTGGAGGGCGGGCTGGGGGCCGGGAGAGCTCCATGTCCCCCCTCAGGTGTGGAGACAGGGGCTCTCACCCTCCTTACAGGGTTGCCCCTCTCTCCGGGCAGCCAAAGGAGCACAATGGCAAAAGGCCAACGACAGCAAAGACCCAGCCCTGCTTCCAGGGAGGTTGCCCAGCGCAAAGCCAGCCGTGGCACCGAGAAGGTGCCCCGGCCATGCCAGCAAGGCCCTTTGCCCAGAGGGCCTCTCGTGCCCCCTCTTCGGCTCCAAGCTCGCTCTTGCCTCGCCGGTGCACTCTTGACCTCGAAGCCGCTGCTCTTGCTCCCTCTTGCCTCGTCGTCCCGCGGCTTCTGCCAACGGACGACGGCACACTCAGGCCTGACAAGCTCCAGCTCCTGCGTCTGAAGGGAACTCCACCCCAACAGCCCTTATGGTAAGTCTCCAGCCACCCAGTCCTAAATTTTAACAGTAGGTCTTCTCGCATATTCCTTTTTGGAATTGTGTCTGTGAAGATTCCTCCCTGCGTTTGGAAACCCCTCAGTTACTTCGTAAACATAAGAGATTTGCCACTGTTTTTGGCATAGCTAAGTGACATTAAATTTTATTGAATAATTGGTTTTTGGTAGCTTTATTGCAATCGCTTCAGTGTTGCTTCAAAACAGTGCATTATACTACAGTGGTTTTCATAGCTGGTATACTATGTAGTGAATAATTTTATTTAAGATATTTTTGTCTAATTGTTACAAGAAATCATCTAAATTTCTATGAATATATTTGGTGTGCAGTCCTTTATTCCAGAGGACAAAATTTTATAAACGTTCAATTACATCTATAAAATCTCTTAGGCATTAACCGTTTACAAATTCTGGGGCTAAGACTGGATTGAGAGAGGAGCTTAGAAATCCTTGGGGTCCTTTTTACATGTCATGACCCAATAGGAGGGCTTTTCTAACATGTTTTGTCTGCGGCTCCCACCCTTCCCACAACATTACCCTTCTACATTATCCCTGGTTTTCAGATAAAATGTCTCCTACGTCCCTTCTAAGTTATCCCTGAGTTATAAGATCTTGTGTCAATGATGCTGTGTCTTCTGTGTTACAAAAGACTTTTCCTCAAAAATGCTCATTTGTCCCCTGTAAACTACCCCAAATTCACCCGTCAAAAAATTCTAATTTTGTTTTATCTAAATTACCTCAGGTTTTCTGGCAAAAATATGACTTTTTACCCCCCAATATATTATCTGAGATTTTCTCTCCAAAACGTCCTCTAGCTGTTTCCTATAGGTCACCTATGATTTTACCCAAAAAATCTTTGTTCTGTCCCCTATAGATTACCTCAAGTTTTCCCTCCAAAATGTCCCCTACAAGTTGCTTCAGAATCTGCACTCAAAATATTTGTTTGGTCCCCCACAGACTTCTTCAGATTTGGCCTCTACAATATCCTCTACAGATTACCTGAGATTTTGCTCCTAAAATGTTCCTTCTGATTACCTCAGATTTTCATTCCAAAATGTTCTCTTCCATAGAGATTACCTCACATTTTACCTTCATTCGTCCCCCTGCAGATTTACCTGAGATTTTACCCAAAAAATACTCCTTCATGCCCTTAAAAATTACCTCAGGTTTAATCACAAAATTTTCTCTTTCTGTTCTCCACAAATTACCTCAGACTTTTCCCCCAAACCTATTTTCTCCCCTAAAGATCACCTCAGATTTTCCCACCAAAATGTCTGCTACATGTCCTCCACAGACTACCGCAGCTTTTGTTCCCACACTTCTCAATTTTACCCTAAAATATCCTTTTTGTCCACTACTGAGTCCCCTCGATTTTCCCTCATAAATTCTCCCTATTTGTCCTGTACAGATTACCTTAGATTGTGCCTCCAAAATATTCATTCAGTCCCCTGCAGATTTCCTGAGATTTTACGCCAAAAATGTTCTTCTGGACCTTAAAATTTTCCTCAGGCTTTATCACAAGATTTGCTCTGCCTGTCCTCCACAAATTACCTCACACTTTTCCCCAAAACCCATTTTCTACCTTAGAGACCACCTCAGATTTTCCCGCCAAGATGTCTGCTACGCGTCCTCCACAGATTTTCGCAGCTTTTGTTCCCACACTGCTCAATTTTACCCCAGAATGTTCATTCCATTCCCTACAGGTGACACCAGGGAATTCCAGCATTCCTCCCCTACGCAGTTCTTCCTTTCCCCTCTGAATTACCTTAGCTTTTCCCCTCAGAAACTGAAACACCGTGCAGTCCCTTCCTCCTCCGTGTCTCCGGACAGGGGCTGCCCCTGGGCGAATCCCAGACCGCTTATGGAATCCCGCCCATGGAATCCCGCCCGGCGCCTCGCCGAGAGGGGCGGACACGGCTGCTTCGAGTTCCCGCCGCCGCGGCTGAGGGGACCGGCGCAGCGGGAACGCTCCCGCCCCCGCCCGACCCGCCCCGTGTCCCTCAGGGCATATCCCCGTCCCCCTCACCGACCCTCTGGTGCCCTCAGGAACACACGGCAAACCTGCATCCCCTTCAGTGATCCTCGTGCTCCCTCAGACACACGGCAAACCCGCATCCCCCGCAGCGACACTCACGTACCCTCAGTGGCACTCAGGGCGCCTGCACCGCCTCAGTTACATGCAGTGTACCCGTACGCCTCTCAGAGACCCTCGTGGTTCCTCAGCGGCACTCGGGGCACCTGCCTCCCCCTCAAATGACCCTCATGTCCCCTCAGCAGGATGCAGGGCACCCACCAGTCCTTCAGTCACCCTCATGCCCTCTCGGGCAACACACAGGGCATTTGCACCCCTTCAGTGATCCTCATGTCCCCTCAGAGGAACACAAATTGTCTCAGATTTTTCCCCAAAACCAATTTTCTCCCCTGAAGATCACCTCAGATTTTTCCACCAAAATGTCCGCCACATGTCCTCCACAGATTTTCGCAGCTTTTGTTCCCACACTGCTCAATTTTACCCCAGAATGTTCATTCCATTCCCTACAGGTGACACCAGGGAATTCCAGCATTCCTCCCCTATGAAGTTCTTTCTCTTCCCTCTGAGGAAGAGGTTTGTTTGTGAGGGAAACCTTACCTCAGGTTTTCCCCTCACAAACTGAAACACCATGCAGTCCTGTGACGGAAGAGGCCCACCCATTTTTTATCATAAATTCACTGTTCTTGATTTTTCAGTTGTCCACAACCATTTCTCCCCAGTGTGACATTTCTTATCGTTCTTTCATTCCCACCTGACAGGTTTTGAGTCTGTGTTTTACACATCCATTTCAGCTGTGCATCACAGTTTTACTTTTTCTCCTACCATCTGTCTTCCCCATTATCCTGTCCTATTTCCTCCCCTTAGCATTGAAGTAAGTTTCTTCAGGCTTGCTCTGTCATTTCCTATGAACGTCCCCAGTCACACCCAAAGCTTTACTTTCCCCTTGATGAAAATAAAGCGCTTTACCCTTCTGGATTGTCTCTGCACAAAGTCAGTTTGGGAACAGGCTGTGGTAGCAGGGGCATTTTGACTCTCAGTCTGGATGACTGCCTGTAGCACAGGTGACCCCAGAACCATAACACTAGTGTTCTGCCATTCCCAGGACTGGAGATCACAGTCAACATCTTCAGGATATTTGATGTCTAAATAGGTATCCATTACAAATATGCACTTTTTTTTTTCTTTTTTTTAAGGCTGTAAGTGCAAACACTTTTGTACAGTTTTGGTACATGAAGAGAAAGAGTGTCCATCTGAAACAAAGGCTACCACCCTCTTCCCCCTGATAATTTTTAGCCCTCACTCCAGACTTTAGAAAAGTTAGAGACAGGTTTACCGTAGTGCTTTGGAGGCTTTTTTGTACCTCGAGAGTGGTGTTTAACAGCCTCACCTCTGGGATGGCTCTCTGCCCAGAGAAACTGCCAGAGAGCCAAGCCCCATGGAGACAAAGGCACACGACAAACCCTCACACAGCTTCAGAGCTTCTGGAAGAGGAGATTCTGATCTATTGACTTGTTCCCAAAATAGCACCCGGTGGGAGGTGACTGACTGGCTAATACCTGTGGTGTTTCCATTACCGATTGAGATGAAGCCTGTTGCCAGGAATCCTGGTGTGGTTTCCTTGACAACCAGAAGAAGTGCACAACCGAGATGCACATGACTTTTCAGGTGCTTTTTTAACTCCTCTGAAACAATGAGCTGCCCTACCAGAACTCAGATAAATAAAACCTAGGTGTACAGCCAAATGGTGAACAGCATTTATGTTCAAGGGCAAATTTGAGCTGAGCCTGAAATCTGCTGTGAAACAAACCCTCAAGAGACCAACCAGCCTGGAAGCATTTCTCCTGTTCAGCAGGGCAGAGATCTTGCAGGATTATCTACTTTGTTATTTTATAGCCTTTAGATGAGAAATTTCAAGAGATGGAGGGTATTTCCATGAGATGTATAGATATATCTAACATAGAATTAATTTGAATGTCCCTATTAAATCCAAAGCCTTCAAATTTCAAAGCTGATTGCAGACAATGCACTATTCATCAGAAGCACGAAGCGTATTTATTGAAATCAGAATATATTTTGAAATTATTTTAACAAGGAAGTGTATATTTTAAGCCAAAGCATACAACATTAATAGGAGTAACAGTATCTTGTTACTCATTGTTTGTATGTAGGCATGGCCACAAATTTTCTATGGGCAGTAAATTCACTGAAAAACTCATATGTTCATGATTTCAAGGTATACTGAGAAGCAGTTTAAGCCCAGTTATGGCCAATATTTTTCAGTGAAGGATTCCATTCTAAAATATTGAAATATATAAGAATTTCAAAAGTAAGTGTTCCTTTAGGTTCATAGTTTTGGCATTTTGTTTGACAAATTACCTATTCTTTAAGGGAAAATTTAAAAAAAAAAAAAAAAGAGAACCCCAAGAAGTATCACGAACAATAGATTGACAAGTAGTTTTAAGACTGAAAATATATTGGGGATTTTTTTTGGCTTTTGTTTATAATGCTTTTAGATGAAGGACCAAAATATTATTATTCCAGTTGAACACAGACTTTTATTTTTCAGTTTAGTAAACAGTCAGAAACATCCATTTCCCTGCTTTGTGCTTGGTAGGAATAAGCACATGAGAGGAAGGTAAGGAGAAATTGAAGGGGATGCTGTGGATCAAAGAAGCAAAATAGAGAGAGTAAAGAAAGGACTTATCAAACGTGACAAGTCAGATGACAAATGTAAACATCTTTGAACTCTATCTGCTGACATCAGGAGGCTGAATCTACTCACATCCCTGTTAGTGCTGATGGATGACAATCACTGGAGAAGCACTGAGGTCCAGAACTAATTTTTTTTGAGTTAAGAATCTGGGGTATAGTATCCCAGATAAAATTTTGGCTGGCAGATCATAAGAAATTTCAGAAAACTTCCCTAATTTTTACTTGTGGCTGAGAGAGTGAGCTGCTGGAAGAAGAAGGTAATAAAGTGTTACTGTGGCAAAAAATAACTATAGAATACAAAGAGTGTTGCATAAGGAAATAAATCATCCCAGTCTGTCATCAGTGGGAGTCACACAAAAAAATATATGAAACAGAGAGAGAGTGGAATCAAACCAGGTAATATAGAACAATGTGCACTATTAAAATAATCAGGAAAAGCGGGCTTGACCTGGACATTTCAAATGAGGACAGTGCATGCATCAGAATGAATCATTAGCAGAGATTTAGGAGCTTTCCTAAAACAGATTATATTCATAATGAATAGACTTGAGTAGAGAATTTTAAAACCATATTAGTGGTAAAGGTTGGTGCCTGGGGCCATATTAGCTCAGCATCAAGCTCTGATCTGTCATAGATCAATGAAATGTAGCAAGCCTGAATTGCTGATTCAATTTAGTATTCATTTACTTTCAGAGCAGAACATAAATAGTAAGGAAGAAAATGTGAAACATGATCTCTGAGACCACGATCATTTTCTATGGGGAACTTAGCATGCATGCACACATTCATCTTGTGAGTATTTAGGGAGCCAAGTACTGAAAGAGCCCAGTCAGCTTTGAAGCTGAATCTGCCTCAGTGCCCCAAAGGCCTTTTACCCCTGAAGTTGAAAGAAACTTTGTCTTCCTTCGCAGCGGATGATGAACACAACCATGCTGGGTGTATAAGCAAGAACAAAACTCAGCAGAGTGGCAGTGAAAGCCCCCAGCGGGAATGTGGTAATTGTAATACCTGATTTAAAATCATAGAATCAGAGAATACCTCAAGTTGGAAGGGACCATTGAGGATAATTGAGTACAACTCCCTGCTCCTTGCAAAACTACTCAAAACTAAACCATATGATAAGAGAGTTGTCCAGACCCTCCTTGAACTCTGTCTTGATGTGTGACCACTTCCTTGGGTAGCCTCTTCCAGGGAACGACCGCCTCTCTGTGCAGAAGCTTTTCCCCATGTCCCATCTGAACTTCCCCTGATGCATCTTGATTCCATTTCATCATGTCCTGTCTCTGGTCACCAGAGGAAGAAGATCAGCACCCATCCCTCCACTGCCACCCCCGGAGAAAGGTGGAGCCTTTTCTCTTTTCCAAGCTGAACAAAGCAAGGGACCTCAGATGCTCCTTACAAGTCTTGCCCTCCAGACCTTTCACCATGTTGATTCTCCTCCTTTAGATGGTTGCCAATAACTTTTTATCTTTCTTACACTGAGGCACCCAAACCTGCACAGAACACCCAAATCCAAGTCAAATTAGTGCAGAGTAGAGAAAGGCAATCATCTCCCCCGACCAGACGGTGATGGATGCTGTGCCGGATGAACCCCAGCATAGGGCTGGACCTTTTGATTAGTCATGTGAACTCATATTCAATTTGCCATCCACCCAAATCTTCAGCTTTCTTTCCATGGGGCTGGTTTTCAGACTCTCATACCCCAATTTGTATGTACAACCAGGATTGTCCCATCCCAGGTGGACAATCCAACACTTGTTAAATTCCATACAGCTGTTTATTGCCCAGCTCTGTAGCCTATCCAGATCTCATGACTGAATGGGATAAGGTCCAGTCTGCATAACATTGTGAGAGAAGAAGCAAAATACATTTCTTCTTCTTTCAAATGGCTTCAAAATGTTCCCAAAGAACTTAAGGCAACCTGTCTTCAATAAATTCAAGAAAGATTGATTAATATTTCATTTATATTCAGCTACAGTTATTTAATATATTAGATCAGATACTGAATTTAAAGTCAGGACACATAAGTGCGGTCATCCAGCTCACCACAGAATCATAGAATACATGTTGTTAAGGGATCCTTCCTGTAAGGAAGTTAAGGGATCCTTCCAACATGATACAACATCACAGCTTTTGCCATGCGAACACAGATCTGCTGAGTGTGGTCAGATTCTGGGTGGGACAAAATGACAGTGTACAGCAGCATTAAAACGTCTCCAAATGTTTTGAAATCTTTTCCGAAAAAGGTTTTTTTAAAATGTAGCCCAGTCTTACAAAAGTTGTCCTGGGATACTTCTACCTGAGCCAGCCCGTGCAGTCGCCAGTCTTTGAAGGCAGAATTATACTGAACCCTTCCTACTGCTCTAGTGAGTGTTGACATTCTGTTACTGGACAAAATATCACCTCTTCATCCCATCTCTTTTACCATGCCTGACCCTGAAATGCCTGAATGCTCCTATTTCAAATACTCCCTATGCATTTTTAAAGATTTTCTTTTCCAAAATACCAGTGCTATCTATTCATACAAATAACAACTGACAAGAAAATGTCATCCATCATTGACATATCCTCTGAAGTTTAGGTTTGCTTTCAAACTCTTTCTACTCCACTTCTTATTTTGGTGTGGCAATAAACAGCTTTAGATTAGAGTTGCATAGCTGATAGTGTATTTATACTTAGCAACTGTCTATAGAAATAAAGATTATCATCAAAGCTGTATTGGTTCTCCAGTCAGGATGCTGATATTTTGAAGCTATACTATAGCCAGTGAATTCATATTTACCTACAGATTTAACACTGCCAGTGCAGATAAGAATATACTAACACTTGGGGTAGGCATAAAAGATTAGTTTCTTTCATGACCAATTTTGCAGTAATCCTATCTGTGTCAAAACAATTTGAGAAGGGGAGTCCTACGCTGAAAAGATACAGCTACTGAGATACACTCAGAATTCATTCTGCTATTTTTTCATTCAGGCTTAATATTTTTAAATGGTAAGTTTAAAATTACTATAATGCAAAAAGTTTTATCAGTGTCCATACATACATGCATTTTTGCTTGACTGGGGGTATGGGTGCCCATGTGTGAATAGATGTATATGTATATATGTATCTGTATGTGTTTATTCCCACAGAATTATATATATTTTTAGTAGAATGCATTGTAATACTAACTAAATTATTAAATTTATCTTCTTCATCTCTTGGTTTGGCCTGACATCTCTTTGTAACTCCAGCCTGTAAAGGCTTTAGGATTTACCAGCATTCTCTTATTTTTATGCATGGGACCTGTTTAGGATCTGACCTAAATTGCTGAATCCCATGGGAGAGAAGTTGGACAAAGGCTGTCCCTGTGCACAGTGTTTGGAGAGGAACATACTGCTGTGTTTACAGTGAGAAGAGTAGGACAGTCTTGATGTTGAAAAATATTCTTGGCAGTGATTCAGTATTAAAGCTGCATAGTAATTGTTGTGATTATGGTAGTCAACTATTGATTATAGTATTTACTATGCATGGTAGAAAAATAAAAACATATGCATAACTGGCAATATGTGTTTTTCTAAAATGACAGTCGTAACAACCACTACAAAAAATTGCACTCTAGAAACAGTACAGTTCTAAGGATATGTACAGAGCTTTTTTTTTTTTTCTGCCAATTCCTTCCCTGGATGTTTGGGCAGTGGCTTGCAAAGGTCACTCATTTCTCTGAGCTTGGCAAAAAGGAAATTTTTTGTGTGTTTATCAAAGGCAGCAATTAACAGCATAAATTCTAACTGTGGTGGGGCTTTTTCATGAAAAATGTATGTGTGTCATATTCAATGTATATGTCTTGGAATAACATCCGGTGGATATTGAAGCCAGTCAAGATTTAACCAAAGAGTTCCTCAGTCTAAATATTCTGGTGGGTGATAACTCCCAAAACACTGTGTAGGGGGCTGGCTGCTGTGTATTCAGTCATTGGAGCTGTCTCTTCTACCAGACATAGATATTTTGCTTTACATCTGTCATATGGTTTCCAGAATCCTCTTTTTTATTTGGGTTATCTTTGTTGTTAAGACCAAGGTGATTTGGTGTTGTCCTGTTCCTGGACAACATATATATTGTATATGAAGCTAAATATATGTATTATAAATGGAGCTGAATTATAATATTGATGATTCTTCTAATTTTCTTCACAGGGAACTATCTTCCAAAACATTCTCAGACTGGTTCCAAGGCATAAACTCCGCAAGGCTCTTAAACGCACCCCGGGATGACACTGCCTCAGAGTAGACTTCTGCTGAATTATGGTGAATCATATCTGAACATCTGTGCTGAACTGACCAGCTGCACTGTTAAGACTTGACTTGGTTATTGTGGTGCCAGTCCTGAAACCGCAGCTCCTACCTGTTCCTGCAAAACTTCAGTAGGAAATATCCACCAGTCCTTTGCATTGTTGTATGTTCAAAACCACCACAGTCTTGATCAGAGAAGTGTACAGCCACACTCGTGTTCAGAGCATGAAAGGGGACAGTGATATGCATTAGTAAGTGTTATTTTTGATCCACAGTGCATAAATCTGTGTAGTAATGTGATAGCTTACACACCTATTTTAGTTAGTTAACCCCAGAGTAGCACATTGCTAATGCACCTGAGATGCTTTTATATACATAAAAATGACAACTCTGCTGTAAAAACAACATTATGCAGTAAACTTTAAAACCCATGTGCAATCCATGGGTTCCACCATGGGATGTGGATACTTGTGGTTCTAAACCAGAGGTGCCAGGTGAATTTCAGGTGTTCATACAAAATTGTCTTGCAGACGAACTCAACCTTTTCAGTTAAATAGACCTGCCTATAAAGATATGATTTGGAAGGCTGAAACAAAGATCTTCTAGAAAGTGAGCAGCTATAAAAGTCAGTTATAAGATCAAGAAACTGCAATCATAATCTGTTGATGGGGGTTTTTTTGAGAGCTAGAATTGACCCAAGTTAAACTCGGTGATCCTTTCTGTCAAAAGGTTTGTGTGTTAGTATTTGGGAAGTGCTGATTTAATGGCACTAAAACTATGAGTTTCTCACATTTCTGAATTGTTTGTACTGAAAATAGGGTGACTAAATAATTCATTCTTATATTTTCAAAATGGTATTTTTAATTCAAAAGTATATTTTTAAATGTTCATTTGTTTCCCTTTTTTTAAAGCTATAATTCCATTGTAGATCAAAGTAATCTTTGTTTTTGATGAAACTAAATGACTATGTGTCATTTTTACTTTCACCGGTGAGCATTAAAATTAAAATTACTGGTTGTTTCTTTCAAAACCTCTCCTAATTTAATCCTTATCAGATTCTAAATGAGCTGTCCTGCAGTTCACAGAATTTAAAGAATAAAATCAATCTACTTAAGATGACACTCCACTCTCTAGATAATAAAGAGCATGTTATCCATTAGTAATTTTTTTCATTAGTTTTAGGAATATTTGATATGATAATCTACCATTGAAACTTTCTCTACTGAGAAAATAATCAATAAAACTCTTTCATGTGTTTCATTTCAAAGGAAAACTGGGTTAATTTAGAAACAGCCGGTAATGATGGAAAGAGAGATTTTGACCTTGATAAGGTCAGAATTGAAAAAACTCCATTATTTATGTGAATATGTGATAAAGGCAGAGAATTGAACAGATTTGTATTTCATTCCTGCAGATACCACAGATGTATGCAATTATGGGCAAATGGCCGTGCTTTATAGCAGGTTCACTCAATGTCAGCTCTCAGCATTCCCCTGTGATTGGCAAGATGGGAGCCTTCAGAAAACACAGAAGCTTCCTGATATTGTGGGTGTCTTGAGATCCTTAAAAAGAAGACAAAAAAGGATCATTTAGTATGGAAAAAAACTTTCAGATCATCAAGTCCAACTGTGTACCTAACAATGTCCCCAAGTGCCATATCTATGCGTCTTTTAAACACCTCCAGGGAGGGGGATTCCATCACTTCCCTGGGCATCCTGTTCCAGTTCCTGATGATCATTTTGGTGAAGAAATTTTTTCCTAATACCCAAACTAAACCTCCCCTGCTGCAACTTGAGGCCATTTGCCCTTTTCCTATCACTTGTTCGTCATGGGAAGAGACCTACCCCGGCTCGCAACAACCTCTTTTCCGGAAGAAGTATCCCAGGATGACTTTTGTAACACTCCTCTGCAACTTAAAATACATTTTTGGGAAAGATTTCAAAACATTTGGAGAAGTTTTATACTTCTCTGTGCTGGTGTTTTGTCTCACTGCCAGCATCTGCTCACACTCGGCAGCTTTACATTCGTATGGAAAAACCTGCAGTGTTGTGGTACATGTGTTACAGGAAGAATTCCTTAATATGACCACACTTACTTTGTACTTGTTTTAAATTCAGCATCCGATATAAAATAAATACAAAAGAACTGTAGCTGCCTATAAATGGAATATTATTCAGTCTTTCGTATCTTTATGAAAGGTGTTGAATTACATTTGTAATGATTCAGAACAGTTTAAATGTCTGAACAAGGTCATGAACTGCATCTTGGAGTTATTTACTACTTTCTTTTGACTGTAAGGAGGGATTAAATATTCAAGTATTCAGTTAACTGCACAAGTGTGTCTAGTGACATAGAAGGTATTGTGGAGAATCCAAGATGTCTGTGTAGGACCGATATATGACACAGAATCTTCAGGAGAGTTTACCTTTTTGGATCGGCAGCTAGAGACAGCATGGATTTGTGAGGGCATATCAACTGACATATTCCTGTATTTAGATAGATGAGTGAAGCCCTAGATGACTAGCCCAGAAGAGAGAACCTGTGCACCTTTGGTTTTCATCTGTACAATTCGGAACATTTTTGGCTTCCTTACAGGAATGTTGTGAAGAGAGTTACTAAAGCTTATTTCTCCCCTCATGCTTCCTTTATATCTCTCAAAGTTGCCAGAATTTTGCCCACCAAAATTTCTACTATTTATGAGTTGCTACTCAGTAGCCCAGCCACACAGTTGATCAACCAAAGGAAAAGAGATTTGGCTGCTCAGTCTGTGTAATTTCCAGATTTGCCTTAAGTTGCAGTAAAGTTCTGGAAGGGTACTACTATGGGGAGTTCAACATCAGCACCGACATTCAGAGCTCTTGGGTTTATGAGTCAGATAAACTACTGGGAAACCACTCTGATTCTTTTCAGTAAGTACTTGAGAACTGATTTGAAATGAAAGCTTCTAAAATCTTCTCTCTTCCTGATTTTCCAAATTAAAATTTTGATATGAAGAACAGTCACAGCTTTTCTGAAGGAAATTTCTTTAGAAGGAGAGCTTGTTCCCCTTCTCCTTGATAATTAGAGTAAATTGCTTGGGAATAGGGTTTCAGCATTTTTACGTCTTCTCTTCAATGAGCTTCAGAACTTGAGCACTTTAAATCCTTACTATATAGCACCCCTTGATGCTGTTTTAACCAAAGCAGTTTATTCACTCTCTGTTTTTTAAATAAAACAACACTTATGTTCTAGTCTACTCTTAGACTTAAATAGCAGAAAATGGATTGCACAGAAGACAGATAAACAACTTTTTTTTTTTTGAAAGACAGACATAGTATTTTCTAGTATCCCTGCATGATGTGTCTCACATTCACACATGGATAAACACACTGTAAATTAGATGGAAAAAGTATATGTCTGATGAACCTTGCCTTTCCTTACATATGCATAACTATCATGTGAGAAGCAGGCTTCATCATCTCATGACTAGGATCCAAATTCAGCTGTCAACATATAAATGTCTGCATATGATCTGGGTGTATAAACTCCAGCTAGCGCCAGAGCTGCTCAAGAGCTTCATGCAGTTGCCAGAAGGTCAATATTTGGTGTTAGTGTTGTTTGAGGTGTTCTACAGTATCTGAGGATTGGGAGATCATGGGATAAATCAGGTGCGAAGAGACCTCAGGAGGTCTCTGTTCCAACCTTCTGTTCCTCTATGAGGTCATAGAGTCATCTGTGGGGTCCTTTTAGGTTTTTCTGGGTTATTTATCTCACTGAGTTTTGAAAAACTCCACATATGGAGACTACAGCACCTGCCAGTAACTTGTCTCACTGTTGGTTGTACTGATTAGAGAAAAAAATTTCTTGATACCCCATCTGAACTTTGCTCCCATTCAGCTGGCACATACAACACAAGAACCATAGGAAAACCATGTCCTCCAGAAGACCTTGTAACAGGTCAGCCGAAAGGTTCTGCAGGCTCCATGGGCTGTCCTGGTTAGAGATCCTCCATCGATGACAGAAGCTCAGACACCTACCCCACACCTAAAAATGTAGAGATGGGGTTTCATGACTCAAAATAATTTGCCCCAAATAGCTACTTTTCAAAGAGGAAGAGTTCTGGTGTTTTTCAAGCCTGACAGTGCATTTGCCTGCTTCTTGTAGAAGCCTGAATAATCTGAGATATCTCAAAGAACAGTAAAAGTCTAAGTATAGGCAACTGAAATCAGATGATGTAGAATACCCGAAGAGATTCACTTGGTATCTTTCTTCATGCTGGTTGAAGGGAGTTCTGTATTATTCCATTCTTGACAGCCTACTACACGTTAGTCTCACAAGCTTCCTGTATGTAGGCATCAGACTGTGAAGAGATTTTTCCAAGAATTCTCAAGAGCTTTTTGAGGAAAAGTGGCTATAACATTACTTTCAGAATGCCACGCACTGCCAAAAATTGGGAGGTTTAAACCCAAACTTGTTTACTGGGATCTTTCAGTCAAATAGGAAAGGAGCATTTGCATGCAGCTGAGAATGACTATTCAAAACTCTGAAATAATTGCAAAGTTTTCAATTAGAGTATGTTAGATTATCTTAAATTATTAGATTATATTTTTTCTATCACACAGCTGGATAATGTATGAAAATGTTAGAAAAGGGTATCCAGGAAAGTGAACTGAACTATGCCTC
>VZRQ01009891.1:15838-149904 GCA_013397975.1 Machaerirhynchus nigripectus
TTTTTTTTTTTTTTTTAGTTGTTAATAGAAATAAGTCTTTTGCTTGCAAGTCACAAATATCTTTCCTGTTTGCTTCTAGAGATGAAGCACTTTAAATGCCAATTTATTTTTCACTATGAAGTTATTCTTTGGAATAATGGAAAATAATTTTCCTTTTCTTTAATGAATAAATTATTGTGGGAGGCTCTGCATGATAGTTTGATCCTGCATAGCTGTTTCTTCTGATTATTAGCAGGATTTTACATTTAAATTCCTGAAACATTATTAACTCATAATCATTTGCTTTCAGACCCTTCTGATAACTTTGCTCTTTCAATAATTCCTTTTCACTGAGGTAATAGGGAATTACTTTGTTTAATGATTCTCTAAAGATCCAAGAATGCTAAATATCCTAATAAGGCAATTTTCTTTCACAAATAATGTTGCATTCACCAATATAATTAACTTGTAATCTTTTCTGCAGTAGGCGATGTCCCTAGAAATGGGGTATGCACCATCCTAATCCAGAGGCAATTTTGGCAAAATGAGCTTGTCCTTTCCCAGAGCTAAATACCAGTCAGTGGAAAATCATCAAATAGATTGTTTACTCTGAGAGAATATTTAATATCCCAAGAAAAAGATAGAAGAACCCTGATCACTGACTTCCTTTGGAACAAAATTCCTTGTGAGTTCTGCTCCCATGGGTAGTTAAGCTACTGAATCCCCTGAAGATATATCCCCTTTTATATAAAGGTAAAAAGCTCATGGCCTGGCCACTCTGAGGTGAGTCTCCAACCCCGCCGCTCTGTGACTGAGCCTTCAGGCTGTTCATGGCCCCTGAGTCCTGCAGTGGGCTTTGTGTGTTCACAAGCCTGGCCCATGGGGATGGTGGCAGGGAAGTCAGTCCTGCAATAGCGCATGTGACTTGCCAAAGCAGTGCAGTAGAGCCTGGTTTAACAGGAGAGGTTTAATACACACTGCAGTACGTCTCCGCAGTGCTCCCTTCCAGCCTCTGCATATGTGGGATTTATCCTTGGGGGTGAGCTTCTCTGGATGCCCTTCTCGCTCCACACTCTATGTCCTTGAAGCTTTTACAGATATACCATGAGGAATTTCTCCCATCCTAGTCTATGCAACAAGAACTCCTTCATTTCAATATTCAGGGTTTTGCAATAGTTGATAGCCTCCTTTGATTGTATGTGCAGCCTCAGGAAAGGAAATTGTTCTCAAATTGTCTTCTCCCAAATCAAAAGCTTCCTTGTCCTCTCTCAAAGAGTTCAAGTTTTGTCATTGTTTTGCCTTTCCTACTCAGTCCTTTTACAAAAGTTTGCTTGATTGAAGTAGTTGAAAATTCTTCTAAACAAAACCAAGAAAAACCTTTGGTTTGCATAGTAAAAGCCTGTGAGTTTACTCAGTATTATATTTTGCCCTGAAATTAACAGAGATCCCCTTGGACATCTGCATGTATGTCGGAGCCCAGGTAAAATTGAAGGCATTTTAAATCTGTGATAAGAAATACACAGCCATGGAAATGGAGAAATAAATGAACTTGAAATTTTGGTATACAGTCCCTGCTCTATGGATCCACAGGCAGAGTCACTTGCAGTTTAGAATACCTGTGGTTGATAACCGTGGCCTGCAAATTTATGAGCAATCTGAGAAAGATGAGGCTATGCTGCTGTAGCACTCCAGCATATTCCAACAGCAGAGCACTTCTTCCAGTGGAAGGAAGAATTACCCAAATCACAGCTAAGCCAAACAGCTTGAACTGGCAAATAATAAGTATTTTATAGGAACCTCAGGGTATGGCATGCATGTAGTGTCATAAACAGTCCAAGGATGTTCTGCTTGCATACAGTGTACTTCTATTCCCTGCAGCTTTTATAGTGAAGTTTCCAAGCTGTGCATAAGCAGCAGTATAATAGGATCCCTCTTTATTTCTCCCCCAGGAATGCTGTGCCTATTTACTTGCTCATACTCTTTCTATTTCCCCCAGTAGCTTTGCTAGAAAACAAGTATTCACTAATAATTTGCTTTTTCCATCTGTTTATTTTAGCAAGCAGGTTTGATATTTTTTTCTTTTATTGATTGATAATTTTCCTTTATTTTGTTCTGATGTTTTGCTTCCCTTCTTCATGACAAGAGTGTAATAGATGCAAACTCTGAAACAAGGTGTCAAGGATGTCTTCTGTGTGTCCTTTATTAGTGAAATGTCTCAGTCTGGGAAGAAGGACGGTCCTATGAATGTTCATTCAGAAAATTGGATCCAATATTTGGTTCTGCTAAATGCCTCTTATTGGTGTTCAGAGCCAGACTTGGAAATGTGAAGCAACTGGAGATAGAGACAAACCCTCAAGACTCCTCGGAAAGGCTGTCAGTTAACATTAGGCTGTCCAAAGCCAGGCTTTGAATGCTGTATTATCCTAATAAAGTTGCTGCTTATTTTGGTCCCTAAAGAGGAACTAAATTCTATGGTCACTCTCAAGTGTTTTCAAGATTACTCAGAGGACCATGTTTTATTTCTTTATGGGCCCTGGAATCCTGTCAGCCAAAGAGGGTCTCTTCTTTCAACTCTTTCAGTTATTTACCTTGTAAAGTTTTCTGTTTCTGGCTACCTCACAAAGCAGCTTCAAACAGAGCTTGTAAACAGAGGTGTGAACAAAATAATCAAATCGTCAAATTTTGGAGGACATTCAACATTTGTGAGTTTCATTTTCTCTCTGCATTTTTCTGAAGTCTCTGTGGAGGAAAACCCCCAGACTTTAATCTTACCTGTAGTCTTGTCATCCACCAGCTCTAGATGAGGCACACATTTATTTGCACCTCATTCCATATCTTAATTCTCTCTCAGTTAGAAGGGTATTCAGTATGGTCAGTAACAGGGATAAGGGCAAGAAAAGAATCTGAGTAGAAGTGGAACTAGGTGAGATAATGAGGCAATATTTAATTCTTCAATATCATCTTCCAAACAACAATTTTTCTTATATTCCAAGATGGAAATGAAACCACACTATGACCTCTGGGTATTCTCTTGTATTTGCAATAGTCATTTTAAGTTCAACCAACCAGCAGTACATTCAAATTGAGCTTTTATTTGCAATTTCATCTGAGCAAAAAGCATCTTGAAAAATTTCAGGGTAAGCAACCAGCCAAATCTTTCTCCCCTTTCCAAACAGCTTGGAAGCACAACTTCTGACAAGTCACTCTTTTCACCCTTTTTTCAATTACTTTCTAAAACAAGATTTTCACAAAGGAGAAAGGTTTGCCACAAAAGTAAGGATGTAATTTGTCTTGGATCTTTTTGAATATAAGTATGACAGCATTATGGTGTTTTATATTGATTTTTGAGTTGCTAGTAAATGTTCCTGAATAAACAAAGTTTTCTTACATTTTGGAAAAAAAAATAAATACTTGTCATGGCTCAGTAAGTAACATAAAAAAACCAAAATCACAGAAAAGGAAAGTAAATGTGACTGTGCAATTTCCCAGATTTTTGGGAAAGAGGGATGAATTGGAACCTGAGAGATCTGTGAGTGATATTTCTGGATGCTGTTGTACACCTTTGACAAAAAGGGCCTCATCCCTGTGTTCACAGAGCCTCCTGAGTTGTCCCATGAGAATTTGATGAGAACAGCCTCTTTTCTCACTTGCTAGGCAAATGCATGGAACTCTTGGGAGGTTTGAGAGAAAAAAGAAAATAATGTCTCTTTAGCAATCTCTTCTGAGTTCTTGGGAAGTGTTTCTGTAGACTTCTTCACGGTAGAGGTTTCTGGATGCTGGAATCCATCTCTTTTCCATGAGCTCTAAGCCATATGTCTAAGCTGCAGAGGAGGGGAAGAATTTCAGGCACTCTACTATATTAAGCAGCTTTACAGTCAGTTCCAAGGGCTATCTGCTACACTGAATGGATTACTCTGCAGTGGCTAACACTTTCCAGGCACTGGGACATTTCTTAAATTCCATGTAAATCTACCTGCCTTGGGTTTCTTCTTGGCCAGATGTGCACTACCAGGGCAGGTAGCTAGTAGGAATCACGGAGATATTGCTGGAAATTAGACCAGAAAAACTTGAGCTAAGGTGCCTACCATGGGAGTTCCAGCTTCCATTTTGGGAACCAGATATAGAAAAATAAATGTCTAGGCACTTCAGTCATTTATTAAAGCAAACATGAAAATATTAAAACATATTAAAGCAAACTTCTGGGGTGAAAGTTGCCAGAAAATTGTAGTCCAAAGAGTAAGACATCCTTCAAAGATGTAGAATTTTTTCCTATCAGTAATAATTCATCCAGATGAAGATCTCTTTCAAGTCCTCTCCAGCTACTTCATGGCTTCTCAGCTACAAAAACAAGCAGCATATCAAAACCAGCACTATTTTGAAAACTGACAGTTAGGAAAACTGATGAAAGATAATGCAGTAGCAGCAATGAATCAGATTAATATGGACAACATGGGAAACATTCCACCTACACAGAGAGCAGTGCCAGATATCAGAGGGCTCTTTCATCTGTGTTAACAAGACCCAGTGGCTGAGAGCCAAACCTTCAAACTGGAAATGAGATGCAATTTTTTAGCAGGAACATACTTAACCATTTGAACCATTTACTAATAGACATAGTATATGTGCCTTCCTCCAGAGCCCTTAGATCATAGGTGATTCTCACCCAAAATGAGAAACAAGTGAGTTTGCAAAGAACTGAAAGTTATCAGGGTGATTAAAACACTTCCTGGGTAAAATCTAGCCCCAAGTTATGGAGATGATCAAATTGATAATGGCCTTAAAAAATTAATTTCTCTATAAGTGAGGAAGCAGCTAAGGGATATTTGTGCTTTGGGAAGCCAGACTTTAGTCTGACTATTTTTGGTGAATTTTAGTAGCCTGAATATTGTAGAAAACCTACACTGTTCTGGAGTTATGTGATTTTTCATGAAAACAGAACTGTTAAGCATTTGAATTTTAATATTCTGGATGGACAATATTTCTTCTGAGGAAACACTATTTTTAAAGTGTATCTTTGTGTTAGACACAACCTCCTTTTTTTCTGTGCAAAAAATTTCTTCCTCTATTCTCAAGTTTTGTTTATTAACAACAAATCCTGGATCTTTGGACACTTGCCCAGGTATTCACAACAGATAATAAATTAAAACATTCATTACCTATGAAAAGAAATCAACCACCTCTTTGAGGTGAACAACAAAAACTAAATCAACCTATATTTCTCTGGTGGTGGATAAATTACAGTATCTCAAACAAATAACTGTACCAAGTTCCATAACCTAGATTTATAAAAGGCACTAAAAGACCTGGATTTAGCAATAAATAATCAGCTAAAAACTTTTCTTACTCCAATTAATGTTAAGACATGCCTTTTCTTCTGTTACACAACCATTTTATACTGATCGGGTCTTCTTAGTGATCTTTCAAGGATGTCTCTACATCATATGTGTTCAAATTTGTCCAATAGACCATGCAGAACTGACTCTTCTATGGATGGTATTTACCCCTGGAAAAAACATTCTAATTGGAGAACTGTTGCACATTCTGTCCTTCCTAAACAGATTGATCAGGGAGGTGTCACCTCCTACTTTACCACGGACTCTACTGCAGGCATAAGTATCGAAATGACTTCAATAACCAGGCACTGTATAATTTAATCACGCTCAAAGGATTTCCGTAATTGTATCCACAAACATTACTGCAAGATCAGCTTTCTGCTCCACAAGTTTCAATTAGGATGTGCAACACACCAATGCATTAAAAGAAAAAAAAAGAATGCTTTTATTCCTCTCATCTTCAAGAGGTTTTTGTACAAATATTAAGCAAGTGAGCACTGCCACTTCTCACTTCACGTCATCCTTGTAATTTCTTGCATTTTGCTAAAGGCACAAGGAGCACAGAATTGTACTGGAGATTGCTAATGAAATATGGAGCCATTCACTGCTGAGCTACACATAAAATATCTGGCCTAGGTTGTTCATGGAGCAAAGATGTATCTCCTGTCTGCTGGCTGTTCAGAAAGCTGTATGAAAACCACACTTACTTCAGTCTGCTTCCTACTGAGTCAGGGGGAATTAACTGAGAGACACAGGCAAGTTCAAGACGTTTTCAGAAGTGAACTGCCTAACACCTGAAAATCAAATTGCTTTCTGAATAGTAACATTGGATCAAGTTGCTAAAATTTTGATAGCTCTGTATGAAAAATGTGGATTAAAAATCTCAGTTGTCATGATATCTTGGCAAGTCTTGGAAAAACTGAAAAAGAAAGGAGTATTTAATTCTTCATGTTCAAGAGACAAAAAAATTACAGATGATTTTAAAATACTTAAAACACGTTTAGGGCTAGATTCCAAACTAACAGGTACTTCTTCGAGACTTAATCAAACTCCAAATTAATGAGAAAAAGTGATTACTAGTTCATTTTGTGTAATATGTTATTCTCATGGTGATTTTGCCAATTATGGACCTGAATAGAAATTTAGAAAAATACAACAAGAGAATGAACAAGGCTCCAATACTAGTGCATTGAAAGAAAACATGAGTTGTGGGAGGACATGAAAGACAAGAAGCTGATTGTTAATTGCTACCTCTGATTTACTAAGATCAGTCAGGTTTAATCAGCCTGAGTTTCTTCTCTAATGAAATATCTGAGTCTGTGAATGTGAAGTGGTTTAAAAATGTTGTTCACCTGAAATTAAGCAGGGCTTTAAACACATTATCTAAGAAGTGCCCAGTAGGCAAACTGAGAAAGTGCAGTCTGGACCCCAAAGGGCATGGAAAGCAAACTGGGCTGCTGGTCCCAAAAGTTCATAGAATCATAGAATGGTTTGGGTTGGAAAGAAACTTAAGGATCATCTGGTTCCAGCACCCAGCCATAAGCAGGGATGGCACCCACTACACAAGGCTCCTCAGAGCCCCATCCCAGCTCGATCCAAGAGATACTCGGTAGAGGTTGTAGTGGGACACTGTGCTGGCTCAGCTGGCCAAGAATCTGAACAACCTGATCTAACTTTGCCCTTAGCCCTGCTTTGAACATTGGACTACAAATCCTCCAGAGATCCTTCCTAACCTTAGTGCTTCTAGAAAGTTAAACACTGAAAATTCACAACCAGCAGATGGTTAACTGACACTCTGCTCTTCTTGTTTGATTCTTTCTACAGTCATTTTCATGGCTAACTTCAATGTGTTCTTCAAAATATCATTTTCCTGCTGTTGCTTTGTGTACAGAAAAACAGTTTTCCTAGATGCCTAAACTAGGTTTCTTTGAATAATGAGTTATACACCTTGGATGATAGGTTGCAATCTATTGTCATGTTACACAGCTGTCTGGATACCACCAGGGAAGGAGATCCGTTCTTTATGGGGCTGTAGGTTTTCCAGCCATTATTATGAGGCAGCTTTCTCCAACAGGTGATTCCCCATCTATTTTCACTATATAAAACTTGGTCAGTAAAAGTTCCATGGGGATATATGACTTGACCTTTCCAGCAGGAATCTGTCAAAAGAGTTTTCTAACTTTCAAATAAGCAGTGCTCACAATGGGAAATAAGGACAACATAATCCAGCTGTAAGAAAAATTGACAAGGGTTTAAGTGCTTGATCAAAGTTCATGGAGGCTGTTAGTAGCTGGAATAGGTACTGGATCATGGCTGTACTCAGGGAAAAGATAATTTTTGCCACAATCCACATTTGTAGCACATTCTGTGAGAGCTGTTTTATTATGAAGCTGGGCCGTTCCCTGAGTATTGACATGGTTGAGTAACAATCCTTCCAACTCAGTCAGCAACTGCACTAAAGACCATGATCATGAAGACACTTTTTTGCAGCAGGCAGTAGGATTGGGATGAGATGATGAGGTAGTAACATACCACACGGTGTCCTCCACAAGCATGAAAGTACCAGGAACAGAATATTGTCTGACTTCCCATGATTTTAAGCTTAACTCTTAGGATAGCATAAAACTGCACCATTATATTCAGACTTAATACTTGCTGTGATGAAATGTCTTCATATTTCATTTGTTATTTTAAAGAGCAATATCAGTGATTTTGCAAACAACGATTGCTCACATGAAAATGTACAGATTTTCCTCTCTGCTCTCCTATAGAAAACTTGAAAAAGACAAGCTGCCATAAAAATATTGGAGGCCACTGTCTCATAAATTTTTTCCTGGTGATTTGAAAGCAAAAATGTCTTCTTAGTGACTTCACTGTTGTCTCCCTCCTTTTTTCTCTTTTAATTTTTGCTGGTATATTCTGATTTGCAATCCCTTGTGGTGGGGCATTTCAGCCCAAAAAATCATCCATACAGCTTTGAAACAAGAATAATATCAGTATCTGCAATATCAAATTTCTTTGTATATGTTCATAAAATCAGGGAAGACAGCAAAAATAAAGTACTTTGTCTTTGCTCTTTATTACCCTAGTCTTTTGGGTTAATAACCAGTCTCAAACAAATATTTACATTTTTCTAGAATTAAGATAATTTTTTAAAAGTGGAATCATTTTAGACAGTATTAGAAATATAAAGCCCTAATTCATCATTTGTGACAATATGATAAATTCTTTGCATTCGTTGCCCAGTGCTTAAAATACGAGATATTAGAGCTGGTAGCAGTTTAAGCACAGATACAATTTAGCAGTGCAATTAAGAAAAAGAAATCAGTTAGAATAGTTTGCTAACAAAGAACCATTAGATAACATATTTTCTCTTTCATTTATGAGCATATGGTGAAGGATTCATCTTGTCTTGGCATAAGGACATTTCTGTAGAAGAAAAATGGGATTGACATTTTATTTTTACACCAAGTTAAATTTCCTTGTAAGATAATTATTTATGATATATGATATGTAAGTTGATGCATGATCTCTGGAAGAGGTTACTAAAGAAGGAATAAAATTGATATTTTTAGCAGTAGTACATAAAATATACACTCAGGAGTGCTATAAAGAAAATTGTCTGGTTACCAGCATAGGAGCTGATGTTGTGATAGCTGCTCTGCTGGGTGATATCGCTGGGATTTAACTTAGTTCCTCTACAGAGAAAAATATCAGTTGTTATAGCTATAAAGCTCTGTTACCAACAGCTCTCCTCCTGATGGAATGCGTAGAGAGGGAGGAATTTGTTACACTTTCTATAAATGTAACTTTCTATATAAATTACACTTTCTCTAAATGTAACTTCTGTTATCTCTATGATATTGTTCCTGTTGATATTGAAATCACTTATTAATGTTGATGACAGGCCATTGGGAATTATTGCCCTGCTACTCAGACTTTAGCCTTGTCACAATCCTAAAACTGTTCAAACTGGGTTGAAAGGTGACACAGCCAAGATCTAATCCAAGGATGTTGGATTGTCACCAGTACCAGGCTTCCCCTTTCCATAACCATCTCTTTCCATGGCAGGCAGCATTATATCGTCATCTAGTCCAAACTTGTTCCTATCTCAGATACTGATGATTCATCACATTGTTCCTTTATGGAGCCAAGGATCTGTGATGAAAATATGTCCTTTGGTATGGAGAAATTAGGAGAGAAGAATCCAGCACAATTTTATTAGTTTCTCAAGTACATTTGCATTTAATTATTGAGTAATCACTGTATTAAAACTGTCCCAACTGAATGACATTTAGTGTCCAGACCATCCATGTGAGCTTTCCCTGCTAGACAAAAAAGGCTGAAAACCCCAGCAGGATTCACTGCAATGTATATTCCCCAGGTCTTGAATAACTAGAATAGATTTCTTTTCCAGTTTTCTAATCTTCTTTTGAAATTGTAAGCTGTAGAATTATTAGTAGGATAATAATCATCTCACCAGTACTATATAAGGAGATGTTTTTTATTTTAACTGCTGCCACATAACAAGACTTGGAATGAGTGTTTTTGATGCAGAAAACCACTGCAGAACCCACTGATTCTTTCTCTACTATTATCCCTATATATTTTAAATATCTTCTGTAGTTCCTATTCCTCTGCTGTAGGAATGACCTGCATTCCCTATACTTACATGGATAAAATTCTTCATTTACCTGAACTGAAAAAGCATCTTGATTGAATACATCAGTTTATCAGGTAGTCTTGGTCATTGTATCTGACTGCTCTACTTCATCATTTTTCACCATTCCTCTACTCTTTGTGTCAATCACATACTTTATTGACAGTGTTGATCTATTTACTACTAGATCATGGATAAAAATCTTGAACAGTATCAGGTACATTTTCCATAGTGATTTTTCCCACTAGAAAAACTTATAATGAAAATTCTCCGTGAATAAAAACCCCTTCAAATTTGTCAGTTATACCATTCATCAGCTCCCCCTCGGTAATTCACAGGGCAATATTTTTAATTAGAATGTCACAAGGTTCTACATCCTTACGAAAGATTAAGTAATGTAATAATTAATAATGACTTGAATAATCTAGGCCCTTTGGGCATCCAAAAATTGTAATTTCCTCAAACACATTTCTTTTTTTTTTTTTTTNACCATTTTTTTTTTTTTTTTTTTTTTTTTTTTTTAGAAACCATGAAGTTCTCTGGCTTTACTTAAATTCAAAGCCTGTAATCTTTGGTAATGAAATTCAATTATTTTCCTTTGGTCTAGAAAAACGCAAATATTTTTCATGAAATATCCCTCTTGAATACTTTTTACAGGTTGTTGTAACTCTTCTGAGCTTCTTCTGAGTTATCCTCAGGATTTGACAAAATGTTCATCACCAGCTTGGGCTGTGATGTGTAAGTCATCTAGGTCACACAAATTCCTCATTGCTTATCCTGGGTAGATGATCTGTGAACTGAAAGGTACTTCATCATCCTTATGTTGTGCAAGTACATTATTCTTGCCTCTTTACAATTATGGAACAGAAATATTTATTGACTGCTTCTGCTTTCTATTCGTGGTTGTCAATTGCATCATCTCCTTCTACAAGTTACCCTGCATCATCTCTCATGACACATCTAATCTACTTCAGAAAAGCTACTGTGAAGGGAGGCCAAATGTTCCCTCTTGCTCTTGAGTCTTCCAGCTGGGGAAGTGCTATCAAGCTTAGTGCAGTGTCTCAGAAAAAAACCCAAAGCACATCCAACAAAACCAAAACCAAACGAGGACCTACCTGCTTTGATGTTGCTAACTCTGTGTGTTAATACATCTGATCATCTTTGCTCTCTTGCTGTGCTTTTCTTTGCAGAATATTTTTTTCCTCAGAGATTCAGCCATAAAAGCAACAGCATGAAAGCTTTCTTGGGATACATTGTGCATTTGTATTAAGACTTCTCAGTAGCCTTTGTCATATTTCAGGATTCTCTACTCCCAAATGCAAAGTTATCTTTAAAGGTTTCTTGCAAAAAAGTTACCAAGGAAACAGCTAATAAAAGTCTTTGTCCAGATAAGCTGAAAATTCATAGATATTTTCTTCTTCCATTTGTTTTCTTGCAATAAATGTAACTTTTATATAAAATCGATTTTGTCTTAAACACTATTAAACCTTTATAAAGATAGTTTTATCTAAATTGTACCAGAATACAGCAGCAGTGATAAGAATGTTAGTTCCTGTGTATCCATATATTAAAAAATATTGCTGAGCTCATGTAGACACAGAACTGGAGAGATCAAGTAATTTCCCTAAAGTCACATGTGAAAGCACATTTGAAAGGCAGGACATGAACTATAGGATTTCTCTCCCACAGCCCAGAATGTTTTCTACAAGGTCCTTGGGGGTTTTTTTGTTGTTTGTTTGTTTGTTTGTTTTGTTGCTGTTGTTGTTGCTCTTGTCATTTTGGGGGGGTTGTTTGTTTGTTTTTGATACAGATGTCGTGATTCTTTGAAAACATTCATCCTTATGGACAGAAAATGTCATTCTTCATGAAAGAACTGGAAAGAAAAGAAGAGGGAGGAGGTCACAGGAGGAAAGTGGTCTGCTGGTTTTTTTTAATCCAGCTGTAAACCAAGAAGAAAACTACACAGAAAAAAACAAGTATTCATTTCCCATTAGGAAAAAAAGAGACCATTTTAAAATCCAAATGCAAATTGCAAGGATCAGACTGAAGCACATTTCTCCTCAAAGATTCAATAGCTGTAATATTTATCTGGAGACCATTAGTTTTCTTCTGAGAATGAACTGAGGACCAGCAGCTGTAAAACTAGATTTTCTCCCTCTTCTCCTCTTTAATGTAACTATTTATTAAAAAGGAAACACAAAAATAAATCTAAGTAACTGATAGTGAAGTTTACAAGTTACAACAATTACCTCTAATTGTGTATTTTGAAGCTGTTTGCTCATGAAGCAAAAGGAGTGTGAAAGAGAGAGGGAATATTTTATGCTGGGGGAAAAAAATACAATGTTGATTCAATTTATTTCCATACGGAGGCAATGTTGAAAGGCTCCACTAAGTTGCCTGGCACTGGCTGGCAGAAAAAAATAAATGAAAACACAGCTTTAAGAACAGAGCTTTATTTACTGATGCCCATAAATGGAGCAGAGATGGAAGGTGATCAAGATTGCTGACTGGCTGATTGTCACAACTGATTGTTTTTCACATCCAAGTGTTCCACACATTGATACACACACCCTGCCAAGACACAGGCTGCATCTTTTGAGGAGTCAAAACTCTAAAGAGGCACAAAGAATGCATTGCTAGCACAATATATAGTCATGAGTTTAGGTAGTAAATATCATTTATAGTAAATTGTTCTTCATACCCATTGTGGTGTTGTGTTTCTAAACAGATTTGCTACCTGACAAATTAAAGTTCACTCTCTAATATATGAGGACAGTGCTAAATGACTGCTTTAATAAGTTTTGCCCAGGAATGTCATTCCTGTTTTGATAGGCACTGATGGAACTTGATCTCGAAATACTAAAGTAAAGACTTGGAAACCAACTGGTAGTAAAGGCAGAGTTTGGAAATATCAGTAGAGCAAACATACTGTCTGCTGCTTTCAGTGGTTTCAAGTACAACTTAAGTGTTTTCAGTATACTAGTGACACTTTCAGGTATGAATTCAGAAGCATAGAATCATTTTCTTGCTATATTTCTATGCTAATTATATCACCTGAAGTAACAATCAATCTATCAAAAGTCATTATTTTCCCCCTATATCTCTAGTTAGTTAATTATGGTTTACAATATAGTACACACTCATCTATATCAATAATCCTTTATGAACAAACAACACAAAGATAACTAAGTGAACCTGCTCTTGGGTAAGAGTAAAGCCCATTTTATCAAAGCTCTTGAGAGCTTTATTATCAGTTCAAGATGTGAATGCTCAAATCAAAATATATCTTGCTGTGATTTAATGTTCTGAGATTAGGTGCTCCTTAATTTATGAAGATTTCTTGGTTTCTATTTGATTACTCTGAAATTGAAACCTATGAGTAGTGGATGACTTCTAAGTGTCTAAACAATAAAGCCTTGAACAATTGTAACTCTTAATAGCATGATTTTAAGACCTACTGTAAACAGTGAATCTACAAAAAATGAGGGGTTTTTATTTGCTCTCCTCTACTCATTATGCTTCTCTCACTTCCAGGTTTGATTTTCTCATCATACAAATGGAAAACAAGTTTTCCCTCACAGCCACTCACTCAGAGTCACTTTGGTTTCTGACAGTGGGCCTTTCTTTCTGACACTACACCAGTGACAACAGAGGTTGTGTTAGCCAAACCGTGATCTAATCTCCTCTTCAGTTCTACCATTGTCCTCAAAATGTGATCTCAGTGACACCAGGATAAATGTCTGTCACATTTTTTGTTCTGAAGGATATATGAGTGGGAGAGCAAAATCTGAAAATTCTGCTATTGCAGAAATGGAGTTCAGGGTACCAGCTGACCTTTGTTAACTTGGCTGTAATTTTTCATTCACCATTTCCCCATTCAAAATGGGGGGATTTAATAACTATTATTATTATTATTATTACTATTTCTTCAACATTTCTTCTTTTTGACAAATCTTAAACACATGCAATTAAAACACTTTATCTCCTTCCCTCCTCTCTCCCTTTTCTAAGCTCTAGCAATCAGGACCTATGGCCATTCTCCTCCTTTCTACATCTTGCTAAATACATAAACATACTGTTACACAATAAAGAATGTCCCCCTAAAAATAGATACTGTGAGGGTATCTGGTAAGGACCCATGTTGAAATTGCTGCTGAGCAATGGGCAGCAATCATTGTTACCACAGTTACCATTGCTACCTATTGTGAATACTTTCTTTCACTGTGAATCACCTCCACAGCTTTTCTTTCTCACTCCTCTTAAAAGCCCCTCTGGTTTGTTGGTATCTTTCTAGGAATTAAATGCTTAGAACAGACCAGAAACCATTTCAAATGTATCATTTCAGGAGGGTGTGAAGGATAAAAATGAAGAGCATGTAGAACTATAACTAAGAGGAAATATGACTTTGAGACTGGGTACCGTTCATGTGTTGCTGGGGGAAACAGATCATAGTGGACACCCACACACCATATGCTGTCTACCATCATTCACAAGGGCTTCCAGATACCTCCCACCTTCCAGGGTATTTGTCTCAGGTTCCTTTCCACTCTTGATGCATTAATGCTGCCACTTTGTGGTTAAATTTTTTCTCAGACACGCCTCCAACATGCTGTGATTTGTTCCTTGCTTTTCATCTTCACTTTATGCAATCCCCTCAACTGCCATGCTCTTAAAATAAATCCAATAGACAGAAATACAGTCACATGCTCAATCAGAATCTTCTTCAAGATTCTGGAGGTTCAAAGAAGAGTTTCAACATTCATGGAAATTCAGCAAATATTCATTGTAAAGATAAGTTTTGAATACTTCAAACCTGCAAGTTCCAACACTGTTGCTACATCATCTAGAAATGTGACGATTTTCTCTTCATTTAATGGGTAGCAAAACAACACCGGTCTTACCTAGGTCAGGGACACACAAAAAAAATCATAATATCATTAGAAATCAGGCTGCTTCACTGTAGAAGAGGTATAAAAGTTCCCTCAATGCAATCAAGAGTAGTTCCGCCTCCAGGACTGGTATATCAAAATAATTCTAAATGGACATCATGAAAATATTAGATAATATAAATAAAGTTTTGTGTGTTTTTCTTGCTCAGGGGAAACATCAGTGTTATTAATAATTTGAAATCTGATTGATATGAAAGTGATTGAAAATAAATGTCATTAATACCATCAATGCTTAGGCCAGATTAAAGAAACCTCAGGGTAAGCAGAAATGTCTACAACTGCCTTCTTTAAAATGTATTTTAAAAACCACAGTAGTTCTTTGGCTAAGCAACTTTTGATCTCATTAGTGACCGAGACAAAACAAATACCATCTGGAAACTGGAACTAGAAACCAGAAATAACTCAACAGAAAGTCAATTCCATGACCCTGAGATTAACTCAGTTGGTGAGAGCAGGGTGATAAAAACACCAGTTTTGGATTCAATCCCTGTATGGGCCGTTCACTTAAGAGTTGAGCTTGATGATCCTCATGGGTCCCTTCCAACTCAGAGATTATATTTATATACATACCTCCAACTGTGATTATATTTAACCATGGTTAATTATTATTCATTCATCAAATCGACACTGGACAGACCATTGAACGAAATATGAGTCAAAGTCATTTGATAACTTCATAACTGAAGAGACCACAACAAACACTTTGACAGCTTAGGACCAAGTCAAGACTATTTTAACTGATGATCTAATTGTCTGTTATTACCATGCACATTCCAGGTGCCCACTCAAAGCAGGGTGTGATGAATTCCAGCTGGATGGAGTACCTGACATGCTTGTGTCAGCTGTTTTTCCACTCATATTCATCAGCTGTCTGTCCCCTTAACACTCTCACCAGAGGTACAGACTCTCTGTAGTGCCATGAAAGAGGCCTTGGAAGGAGTAAAGTTGATCTGAGTTACTGTGAAACATCACAGGTAAGCCTGGGTTCCCCATTTCTCAGTGTTAGGAAGTACAGGTGATGGCATTTGGATTTTGACCTCCACTTTCTTATGTTTCAATGATTTAAAATGACATTCAACCTCATGATGCTCAAATCAATTCAGAAAATGGGATTTGAGCAGGTCTGAGGTTTTTTTCTCACCATTTTTATCCCAACAAATTTGATTTAGAGCTTGAAAAATACTGTATGCACTTTAATTTACATGTGTCATTCTACTTTGCATTGCTGAGTAGTGACTGCAGCTTTCTACTCAGAACTTTTGCATTTTATTCTGCGATTGCTCAGGTTGCTTATAAGAACAAAGACTGTCTTTTTTAAGTCCAGTAAAGATTAATTTAATAACTTCTACTTTTTAGCAAATAAATTAGTCAATTGTTGTTGTTATATTTCCTCTCAAAGGATTTCTAAATATTGGGTACACAGTTTGACTCAAACTTGGGAACTGTTGCTAACATCAAACAATTATTAATAAATAAAAATATAATTAAAATTATACATAAGGTCATAATGATAAAAGATAAGAAACCTAATAAAAATAAATAATAAAATTTATACAGATACAATATTTGGTATTATTTTATTAATCTCAATCAAATTAAATACAAAATTTTATGTAGTTCCAATTTGACACTTCTTCCTCTCATTCCTGGCTGCCAAGAAGCTTATTCTGAATGTCATCCTGTTGATTAATTCCTTGGTAAAATGGTTCAGCTGATAAGAAACCAGTGATGGCATCAAAGGAACCTTGTCCCATGAACAGAAAATTTGATCAGATGTAATATGTGTCTTAAGACCTTGGCAACAGATGGATTATGACTGAAATCGAGTATCTAAGTAAGGATTTTGAATGCAGCTTCAGAGTTTCCATGCCTCTGTTTTGATGTTTAACATGAGCTGCTTGGAAGTGGATTTGTTTATCGCAATATAGCGTTTTCTGAAAATCAGGATCTTTTAGAAGGCAAAACTGTCTGCCAAACTTGTAACTGTCAAAGTTCTGAAAACTGTCTGTCTTCCATTACCAGAGTAATCATATCTTACTGCCTTTAAATGTGTAATTTTTGCAGAGATCTTCAGAAAAACATTCAGACGGAAGCCTCCCCTATGTCTTCAGAAACTGAGATGATACATGGAGGTGGGAATTTATGACATTTTGGCATTTAAAGAAAGAAAACTCATCGTTTTCCTCTCCTAGTCAGAGGCTTGAGCACAATAAAACAAACCAAAGGTTAAGTGTGCCTCCAGAGAACCATGTCTATGGAAAAGGTTCAAAAGCCAGAGAGAGAAGAGGAAAAAGAAAACAAAATTCTCGCCTTAATGACGTGAAAATGAATCACACATTTTAAAATCCAGCAGTCCCTTTTTGATTCTTGGCTGCAGTTTTCTGGTAACACTTCTATCAGTCACATTCATTTGAAGCATGTGGCTGCACGTATCGGAGATACGAAGACACAGTTTCTGCATTTGCAATTTCTCATCTTCAAAGTGCTTTTCATTTTTATGATAAATCTGGAGAAAGCCTTGTGATGTGTGAAAGATATTTCTCCCCCTTTTTTTTTTTAATTCATCACTGTTATTTTCTTTAGTTTCTCTCTTAGCCAGGATGCTAATATTTATTTGCTTCAAAGACATCTTTCAAGCCTAATAGAGCCAACATCCAGTATCACTTCCAGTTAAGCCTTAATTAAATGCAAATATCAGCCATTATACTTCAGCAAATAGGAAAAACTCATGTAAACATTGAAACATAAAAGCTTCTGTTCTTTACTCGTAAACCTGAATGGACCTGGATAATATATAATAGGACCCAAGAACTAAATTAGCATAATACTGAGTCACCCCTATTGACCTCCATTGGTTTCAAATACAATTCAGTTTCGAGTACTCATTAGTCTAAAAAGATAATTGCAGGGACAGGAAAAAAGACCATATGAACAAATATTATTTGTGTGCAAGGGACGCCTGAGGCAGCCTAAAAAACTCAAAAAAGTAGAAGAGAAGGATTGTTTTATGTCAGAAATATGCAAAAACCTAAACAGACAGTGTGTGGGCAAAAAAAATGTTGGGTGCACATGTTCATTTATATATGTATATAAATAAAAATGGAAATATAGAAAATCTTCTAAAGTATTATGGAAAAGCAGAAATGTCAATTTAGGTATTTTTAAGTTTTTCCTCTTCATCCCATTTCCCACACACACAAAGTGCCAGTACATGTGCTTGAAACACTGTTGTGGCAGACTGGCAAATAATTGACCATGTAATGACTTCATACCTGGACCTCATCCAGAATCTCAAAAAAAAAGCCCTTGAAATGTAGACTTATTCAGGTCAGTGGTGCTTCACAACAGTATGTGAAGGCATTTCATCTGTGAAATAGTACTTTCAGATGACAAAATACAGAGTGACCTGAGTAAACTGGAGGTTTGGTTTGAAATCAACAAATGAAATTTAATAAAAGCACAAGGGATGCTGCATTTGAAAGAAGGAAATCCAGCACTAAGTTAAAAAAAAGCTTCATCTATGAACCAGTACCATAGCTGAAAGAATACAGCAAATAACATACATATCAAGGAGGAAAATTGTGTATGATTTTTAAAAAGGCATATTGCTATGTGACATGTTAGTAAAGACTTGATTATAAAATAAACATGGGAGGGTTTAATTTGTAAGAGTGTGACAAAGAGTGAGATAATCTAGAGAAAGTCCAAAGGTGACTGGAAAACAATAAAAGGATTAGGAGCACATACTAAAAAAATTGGATTTATTTAATCTAAAAAACATTAAACAAAGATATGATTCTAATCTTACAGTAGTTATTGTTTTTGTAGTAACACCAAAGAATGATCAGTTATTCAGACAGTTAGATAGTGGTCAAACAAGAAGTAATTGTCTTAATTTGCAGAAACAAAGATGTAGGTTAGATACTAGGGAAAACTTCCTAAGTATAAAGAAGCACTACAACAAGTTGCCTAGACGGGCTGCAGAATTGCTTTCCTCTGAGACTGTAAATCAAATATCTGTTAGAGGTGGCCTCACTACATATTACTTGCCTTTTTCAGTGCAGGGTGTGGGATTAGGAGGCTAGTTAAGATCTTTCCCAGCTTTACTTTTTGAAGATTTATGATCCATGAGATCATGGGCTCTGTTATATATACATCCTTTTTATAAATACATGTAAGAGAAACTGTCACCCTTAAGTAATTTTTTTCATTAAACAAGCATCTAGTGCTTATAATTGAAGAAAAAAACTTACTTCTTATGCTTCAAGAAGCATTATTCTAAGTTCAGCTGGATTTGGCTTCCTTTCTGTTGGAGGTCAGTTGTGCAAAATAGTGACCTATTGGCCAGCTCCCAGTAACACAAATGCCAAGCTCTGCTTGGTGTGTTAGAACGTTAAGCAGATATCAAAATTAGCAGGAACATAAATTTTTCAAATTCCCCCAGAGACCAAACACCCTGAGAGAAGTCAGATACCACTGTAAATCAGGAAGCTACACACTGAGGCAGTATTTTTCCTACCCATTAAGTTCCTTCTGCAAAGGAATCCTGCCTTGTGTCAACCAGCAGTGATGCCTGAACATGGGGGAAGATATTGCAGGATATTGCAATTCACAGAGATGAGAGAAGCAAGTGATTTCTGCCACACTGGTTGGGAATCAGGTTACTGCTGCAATGATCTTGTTTTCCTTGAGTGAGAGATGGAGGCTGAAGAGAACAGGATGCTACATCCCAAATCAGGCCCTTGTCTCCAGCCCCTCTGCTACATGCGTGCACCCCAGGCAGGGAATACATGAGCATCTCAAGAGCCAAAGAATATAACCTTAAAACAGCAAGACAAAGACAGGAAAATACATAGTGTAAACTTGGCGGGGGGAGGGGGGGGTCGGGGAGGATGGTTTTCAAGTGGATTAAAATCTTCAGTCCCTGAGGCAGTCCTGCTTTGGGTAAAGTTCCTATGAAAATGCCTCAGACTTGCATGAATATTGAAGAATCTGACTCTAAAAAAGAAAAGAAGAGCTGCTGGCAATGTAATTTTAAAATACTGTCTTATGTTATATATCTCTTTTGACAACCCTTCATTAATTGTTTGCTGTTACAGCCCAATATTTTAGTGTGATGTGGCTAGGTTTGTGGCACAGGTGGGAGCTGAGGGTGAGGTGCCCTGAAATGGGATGGGTCCTACGCATGGTAACCTCCCCAAGGTTGCTGTGGGCTTTTTCTGATGGCCTTGGGGCATGACAGATTTCTGAGCCTTGGCAGCCAGGCCTGAGCTCCAGGAGGAACAAGGGTGCTCTCAGCATCTTTAATGTGGCTCCAAAAGGAGACATATCAAGCATCAGATATTTGAGACCAGTGATGGACTGCTCCACCATTCCCATCTACATTTTGATGACTGTTTCCCTGATGCGACCAAAACCCACTGGTGTAGCACAGGACTGGGCTCATGTCCAAACTTGTCCTCCAGCACCTCACCAGTGCTGTGGATCTCATTGCATGGAATTGCTCCTGGGGCAGTTGGGAGGGCACAAACAGACCATTATGTCAGTCATTGCTCACACCTCCTGCCATGTGGGTGGCACTCAGTTCATACCTCCTCACCAGGATTAGGAACTCAGGGAGAATCATCTTTTGGTTTTTTATTCATAGTCACTATTTCAGGATCTAGCTGTAACCAGCTGCTCTGTAGGACCTGTGAAATTCATGACCCACCTCCTCAAAACTTCCCAGAGCCCCATGCCATAGCTATTAAGGAAGATTTCTGACCCAGGAATTCCACACATTATGCTACATATCCAGCATGAGTATTATTATTTCTCAGTGTGCAATCAGTGAGGTGAGTTTTGGGAAGTGCTGATGTGCAGAGAAATATCCTCATCCATTCTTTTTTAACATTCCCCTTAGATGCTGACAGCAACAATCAGCAGCCTCATTCATGTGCTTCCTCTTCTGAAGAATATACATGAATGGGCCCAGAATAGAAAGTGCACTGTCAGACTCTATGGACAAGGTTTGTTAAATATGGTGAGGGCATAGAGTTGCCTCTGTCCCTTCACCTCTCTTTACTCTGCATTTTGCAGTCTGAGAAGAGAAATTATGTCATCTCTTGGTAAAGATATCACTACGGAATTGCCTCAAGGCACTAGGTCAGGTTCTTCAGTATTTCATCTCTGGGACAAATACCAGTGTAAATGGATGCGGAAGAGGTGTTATATTTCACAGGAAGAGAAGGAAAAAAATTAATTCTGAGCAGAATATATGTGTTTTTCTTCTGGTTTTAGCTTCTGGAGTAGCAGGAGTGAATTTTAGACATTTGCAATTGGTGGATCTGAACATACTGCAAGATTATTGGAATTACAGAAGCCTGAAGTGAGATATGGATCAGGGTCAATTTGGTAGCCAATACACCGAAACTGGAACAATTTATCTTGGCTCTCATCAGAGGGAAGTGTGAACTCAGAGATCCATAGAAGTGATGGTTCTTTCATGCTGTGTTAATTGCAAAACACCTAATAGTTCACCACTGGAAATCCATAACACATTGTAGGAGTGCATGTTTCTACAGAGGGATTTTGCTTTACCACTCAGTAAAAAATTAAGTCAGTGAGTTAAGGGGAAGCAAAACCTCTCAGGGTCCATGTATTTGCATTCTTCAGAATTTCTCTTTGTGTGTTTATAAAGACAACTATTTTTCAAGACAACACCACTGCCTTTTTAATAGAAAAAATGTCATATTTTGTGGCAGTAGCAGAGAAAGGATACAAATTTGTTATTATTTTGTATCTGATGCATTCATATCAAACATGTTGGGCCCTGTCCTAGGCTATTCTCCAAGCCAAAACAAACCACTGCCTTCCACTCTCTCTGGGCATGACCAGTTCATTCTCTGACCCATGGGACTGAGCATACTTGGCCTTTCATAGTCAAGAATTTTCTACCAAACCTGTCTGGATTTTTTCAGGAGTCAGTGGAGATGGACATCCCTCTTGAAGGCAACTCATACCTGTGTAAGACAGATGAGTAGAAGACAGAAGATTAATTACTCTTTGGAGGTATTTCTCCCACTCTGTACTCAATATAGAGAGCCAAGAGGATGGCTTTAATTTAGTCACCTGAATTTCAAGGAGATGAAGTTAGATTAGTGATGTGAATCCCACATTTAATCTTTCTCAGGTTTTTCATTTCCTGCAGATAGTTCCATTATCTGTCAGATAATGGAGGTTGAATCTGGAGATGAAAGTTTTCTTTCAGTGGGACTTGTAGGAGTAGAGCTTTTCACAATTATTTTAGCCAAAACTATTTTTCTCCTTTGTTTATAAGTTCTAGGAAAAAAAAATACAGCTCCCACAATAGAAAATCTGCACTATTTCCATGCATGTCTATTTAGCTCATTAATTCAGGCTTTTTCTCTTTAACACAATACTCGTTAGCTTACGTCTGTGAGGGAATCCTTACTAGCCAAGAGGTAATCAAAAGCTTGGAGATGCAGCTTAGGCCATGACCTCTACATCATCTGACCCACAAAAACTATCTTTGACAACTATCAGATAACTTCACTGTCCCTAGTCCTCAGTGGGAGACAGTTTTAAGGAGCAACTTTCTGAGGGTACTCTTGGTCGTAAAAGAGCTATGGTTGGTAAAGCTAGATAAGCCTAAGTTTTCCTGAAATTACAATGAGCATCTTCACTCAAGTTTAATCATAGGAAATGAGATTTTTCACAAAGTTTTCAGCCACCTTGTCACATTTCTTTTGTGTTACTTGGAAAACAAAAAAGCATTATGGCATTTTGTTCATCATTGAAGCACGTCACTGAGGTCAAGCAAAATAGTTCCTTTCTGGTGAGAGACAGCTGGTGTGCAGGCTGGAGCTGTGAGGGTAACGCCTCAAGAGCAGGAAAAGCATTGGCAGTCAGCATGGACTGCAGGGCTGTGGGATGCTGGGAGTCGCCTCTTCCCACCACCAGACCGCTCTGTAGCTGTCAGCTGGAGAAGGACGCTTGGCTGGCACTGCTTCTTTCGGGTCCCGCCTGTTTCTTTGTCCAATAAATGTCTCTCAAATGCGTGTGTCTGAGAAAATGAGAGCAAAATTTCATTCATTCATTCAAATTTGTAGACACTGATGTCTCAGGGAAAACACTCAGCATGAGAATGGGCACAGCCAGCACAACAAAGTTCTGGGAGGTGGGAAGGAGGAGATTTAGAGCACAGCATAATCTTGGGTCTATAACACATCGTAGCTGCCTGCTTTCTGAGATGCCAATGCTGCGAAGAGGGAGAGGGAAGAAATTGCAGAAGAGTTGTCTGCTTGTTTGTCCTCCTCATGGTCGGAGAGGGATTTGGGAAAGCTGAAGATACAATTTCTCCTTCACCTTTTGTTGTTTCCAAATATTGGAAGTTGCTCTTCTGTTCCTGATTTTCCTGTTCTGTTTGGAGTATACTGTTCACAGGGTACTTCTTGTCAGTGTGTGTATGCAAAGAGCAGATAATTTTTGTGGAAATAAATCTCCTTTTTCTAGAATTTGTTTTCTTCCAAAAACTAGCCTGAGCAGCAAAGCACTTGTTCTGGCAGGGTACTGCTGCCAGTCCTTTAATTTTCTGTGCATTTCTGTACTGAGAGAGAAAAGATTACTGCTTGTGCTTAACCTGGTGCTGGGATTGGGGACTATGCAGATATTTTGACTCTTGTTCTTTAACAGTTTAATTCCAAACAATGTAGACTGGGTTACATTTTCTGATGACTTTGCATATTTATTACAATGTTGACTGTCTTCAGGTTATATACATATATGTGTGTGTACGTGTATATTTACACATGTGTAAAACCTGCAGAATCACACTCAAGAGCAGGCAGGTTTGATGGCATTGCTCTTTCTTGGCCTGCACCACAGAACTAAACTTGTTTCTGTGTTTTCAGTCTCTGGGATTTGACATGAGAGAGACACTGTTTGTAAGGGGGAGAAACAAAATATCCTCCTCATCCAACTTTGTTTTTCTTGGGTTTCTTATTCGTCACCCTCACCCTCTGCTGACACAGCACAGCACCAGCTATCCAGGCTCTCTTTCCAGCTGGTGTGTTGTGTGTAGTGATTACACAGCCTGTAACTAAGCTCTAGGATTGAAATGCAAGTAGGTGTCAAGAAGGCCAGAAGGAGGAAGATGGGTTTAGATGGTTGAACTTTATCCGTCTCTCTTGCAAGTACTGGGATAATCTCTTCCTTATTATAGAGGAATGAGAAAGAAAACGTCTCAAAAGCATTTCCCAAGCATGCAAACAGCTTTTTCTTTTAGGTTTCTTTCACCCTTAAAAGCTTTACAGGTGCCACAGGTAGAAATGAAACACACAACAGTGGAGTTGAAGGGTTTTTATTTTGAACCTTGTTCTTGTCTTACATAGCTCCTTCTTTCCAAGAGGAGATTCTAACTTATTCTGAGCTTACCTGCTCATGCACAAATAAATGTATGACAGAAGAAAGACTGAGGGTGGATTTGAATGACTAATGCTCTGGGAAGTGTGAACACTGCTCTGCTTCTCACAGACACTAGAAAGCTGGCACCCTGCAGTCTTCCTAACATGACTCACAGCAGAGTGTGAAAAGGAAGGTGTTATATAGGTTCACCCATTAGAATCAAGGTGTTCAAGAAGTGAATTAGCTGCTGTATACACCAGTTCCTGATGGAACTAAGCAGGCACAGCAGCTGACATCCCTCTTCTAGCAGGTACCCTGACACGCTCTTCCAGTAGTTACTGAACCACAGAGGGTAAGTGCCTGCTCTCAGTGGAGTCAGAGGCAAACCTCACATTGGGAATAATCCTGGGCCTCTAGAAATATATGAGAATACAAAGGTGCCAGCAAAACTGTAGAGGGTGAAACTCTGCTGCCAACTCAAGACTGTATCAAAAAGCCATTTGGTCCTTTTGAGTGGGTTCAAAGACTTGTCAAGTCTGACAAAAAGGTCTTTTGTTTCCACACTCAGTCTAGCATTTACTTTGCCAATCAATAGTTCAAGGCAGGGACCTTTCATAGACAATGTCTGTGGTCAGTGGCTAATCTAGTGTTGCTGATAACTGAGGTGAGCATCAAATTCAGCACAGATGCCCAAGGTGGGCAGTGAACTAACATTTAATACTGCAAAGGCAGGTTACTGATGAGATGAGGCAGCATAATTACTGCATTGTGAGTTAACCTGACAGGCATGAACAGGAAACCTGTAATCATTAAGGAATTAGACTGGACTAAATGTGTATCAGCACATAGGAATTTGTAAATAAATTCATTACAGACAAACCTTCAGTAATTAATAAAATATTCTGACTAAAATGTAGAAATCTGGGGGTGAAATGAAAAAACCAGTTTACTAAGTCCACTAGAAGTCCCTCTCAGGGCTGAGCTATTTATCTGTCTCATGCTGGGTGTTTTGGTGTAACTCATAAAGGATGAGCTTTCTTCTCTCTATTCAGTCTCCAACTTCACTCTCCTGAGACCTCCCCAGACCACTCACACCTGTCTCTGTCTCTGCAGAAGGTCTCAGCAGCAGCTATTTGTGTGATAATTCCTACTACGAACCAAATGGATGGGGCAGTGAAGCAGTGATAAACAAGATTAGCTCCACCATATGGCATCAGACACATCACTTCTCTAAACCAAATTAATATGCTGACTGTGAGACTCTTGCACTCATAACTCCATCTCTGGAATGCTTCTGTGTTTGTGGACAGCTCAGCACTATGGCAGCTGGTTGAGTTGGCTGACTCCATCATCCTCTCTATGCTGTCAGTGCAGACTGTCCTTACAAAGCGTTCAGATACCTGTCTCCACCCTAAGAGTTTTATTGGCAAGAAGGATGCACAGGAAAACTGAATAATTAATAAGAAAAGCATCCACAAATATGCTGGCTGGATGTCAGAAATGGGTCTACCCCCAAAAATCAAAATACTTTTTTAAAGTAAAAAAAAAAAGGTTTTGTCAGAAATATTTCTGCAGTGCCTTTTGGGAAGTGACTCCCCAATTCTTCTTGGTCCATTTCTCCTCTGCAGAAAATCTCTTTAGAGCAAACTCTGACTCCCATGAGGAATCATAAACCTGTTCTCTCGAGGATTGTGCATTATGGGAGCTGACAGTCAGCAATGCAGTCAGCTGGAAGTAAAGAAGACCTACAGGAGAGGGTACCTGCCTTCAGACACCATCAATCAAACTGCCATAAAGAATTTTCACATTCAAACTATTTAGGGCTGATGGGGAATTTGTTTTGGAGGTGATATCAAAGTTACTCATCTAGAGTAGACATGTTTTATAAAAAGCTTCTCTTAAAAAGTCAGTTTTGCAAGGAGAAAAAGTTGGGCTGGAGATTTTCTGGGCTAAAAGACAACGTGTCATCACCAAAGGTAGTCTTAAGTTGTCCAAGTGTTTGAAATGAAAAAACCATTCTGACACCTGCTCAGAATAACATGAATCTAATACATGAGATGCTAAATTACTCTGCTAAAAAGCTGCTTAATTTTACTGGTGTACATGTGGTATTCTATTCCAAGGATAGAGCTCATAAGCATTTGATAAAAAATGTTGGTAGAGATAGGTAAGAGACTCAAAGGAGTTCCACCACCACGGTGAAAGTCAGCTTCTTAGGCACTGGGAGAGAGGGAAACCACAGCCACTTAACTCAGTACTGCCCCAATATTCAACCATTAATAATTTTGAAAAGCCAGTGCATGGCCTCCTATTCACTCAGAAAACCTGAAGAGGAATCAGGAAGGAGCTAGAAGCTGTGTGAGCTGCACAGGGAGAATGTTAAGGGCACAGACAACAAGAAAATCAGTCTTCAAACTCCCTGCTGTATCGAGGGTGGCCCATACTTCCACTATCAGGTGTGGAGTTGGTCCCAGTGTCCTGGGTATTGTGCATGCTGGGATGAAGGGTTCATAACCACTAAACACTTCTCAATACTGCTGTTAATATGAGCAGTTGGATCATGCAGTTTTTATACCAGAAGTATTAGACATATTGCAGAGCAGGAAAAGGAATAAATTATAACTCTTCTGAAGTTTCTGAGACGTGAAATCATGCATTATGAATTCTCCATAGATACGTCGCTACTAGCCATCTTCTGTTTTATTTCTAGCTGCAACACTTAGTTTCTGTGAGAAATGAATGAATATGTTAGCCAAGAATTTCCAAAGCAATGAGTCAGTTAAGACTGGCGAAGGAGAGAGGATGGGGAGCAATAGCTCCTTCCCCATTAGTATCACCTGGCTCAGAGTGCCTACTCCAAGCTGTATGATTGGTTAGAAATGCCAGCACACACATTGCTCTCCATCTTCCTTTCCTCCTGATCTACGGTCCAGACACATCCATCTGACAGTTTTCCATTTTTAAGTTCCCTAGTCAATTAATTGGCACATTCCTTTAGACCTCTCAGCTCTGCCATGCAAAGATGACAGTTATTTTTAGAAATCTGAACTGCTGTTTTTCTCGAGTAGAAAATTCACAATTTAAGAAAAACTGTCACAGTTGTTTTGCCTTGAAAGAAAATGTACCACCAAGGAGCTAAAGGCTGAGTTTTTGCAGTTTTGTGTTTGCATTGCATGGGTTAGCTGCAGAGTAGTTGGAGCCTATGACATTTGATAGGAAATTGGTAAGCATATTCAAAACAAGATGACGGATCAGGACACTCTCTTATCAGCCTGGCAGAGAGGCCTTTCCTGGTGATATGTTCAGAATTATCAGGCATGTTTGTATTCCTTGATCTCCTTTCTCTCTGGTTTTGAGTTCCATCTCAGGGAAAATAATTAACATTTACCAACAACATCTTTTAGCGATTTACTTCTTAGGATTAAGGAGATTTGCTAGCCCAAAACCTCTGATGTACTCAGACACCAACTGTGCATAAAAAGAGTTATTCATTCCCCAGGCATGTCAGTCTGGCACCTTTCACCAGTGCTACACGCACAGAGAAGGGAAACGTGGAATTACACTTCTGAACCAACAAGACAAAGGGCCAAATAGAAATTGCCCTCTCTTGCTCAAAATATTGACTTTTTAAGCATTACACCTGTTATTATTCCTAGCTTAATGAATGGGGGAAAGGCAACAGATGAGGCTTTAGAAAGCTGAAAAAAGGAGTGAGAACAATGTGAGTCACCTTATTGCTTCTCTGAGTTTGTATCTAACCATAACTTCAGTGGAGAAGCTGAACTCCTAACAGAAGCATCCCAAACAGAGCTGAACTAGAACAAAACTGAGTGCAGCCTGGTCTCTACAGCTTCCCACTGTATCTGCAGCTCTGCTTCCAAACTGGATGCTGAATACAGCCCTGAAGGAAGCCTACAGGTATTCCTCAAAGTGTAAGGCAGATATAAGGGATTTATTGAGTGCTCTTCCTACAGCTTCTACTGGGAATCATTTACTCAAGGCAACCTTTCCTCTAAATATGTTTAAATTATTCTTCATTTAAGTTAGTTCTGCCACATCGACAGAGCAATGTAGGACAAGAGTTGGAGTTTATGGATCCCATTTTAATAGCACTGCATGGCAAGGGTTAAAAAGTGTTCCATCTCACAACTAGTCCTGTCAAAAGTGCCCTGCTGATGGCGTGAGGTGTTGCAGGGGAGGTTTGGCCCTGACTGAGAGCATCTGATCTGGGAATCAGCAGGCAGCAACAAAACATGGGATCTGCATGGGTATTTTTACGTTGATTTTCTCTCAGGCAAGAAATTACAATTTTAGAAGCACCCAAGTTTATACCTATATGTCATAAAGCCGTGCAGCATGAAGATACCTCAGCAAGTGCTGAACAAACAAGCTTTATTGTGGAGCTCCACTGTGACTAATTAACATCTAGAAGTTGCTATATTAGTCCGGGCAAACTGCCATGCCAACCTACTCTACTGCTTTTTGCATCCAAGCAAATTACATTAGAGCTACCTAAGGCAGCTGGAATGCAATACACTTTTAGGGATTGAGGAGCCTTACTTCCACAAATTATTAGAGATGCGAGGTTCCCAAAAGCCTAAGTCACCCCTGAATTCTATTCTAAAGTAAGAATAAGCTTAAGGGAGCAAGGTACATCAGGAAATTAGTCTTTACACAATCTTTATTTACTAAATTCTCACTGTATTATCCACTGAAATTCTTTTAACATCTTGTCTGATTTAGATGAATACTGTTTGTGCTTAAGGAGTATGAAAACAAATAACCCATAAGAAACCCAGAGAAAGGTGATTCCTTCATTGTAAAGGTTGCTTGTATCATTAGTAACTGATTAACATTCTTTTCCTCTAAAATTCCTTCTGGGAATGAACATGGTTTTTAACACACTCCTGAGCCAAGGTCCTACTACTACCCTCTTTTTCTGTCATTGTTTTTAGGGCAATGTTATTCCTCCTAACTTGTATCCTTGCAAGTAGCAAAGAAATTACCCCCTGTAGTGGGCTGAAGAAGGTGGTATTTGTTTGCTTTGAAACTTTAGTGATTGCAGGTTTCATGATCACTCCTGAAGAAATGTTTATCTTCAAAATAGTTGAGACAATGCAAGTTGTTCAATGGATCCTTGTGTGGGAGTATGTTAAGAAGAATTGTTCATTGAAGCTTACAAATATGATGAGCTGTTTTAATAAAACAGCAGAAACAAGAACTACTAATGGAGAAGGGATCTGCCTGTTTCCTCTCTGCCAAGAGACTGTCAACCAAAATTAACTCCCATTTCAAATCCCAGTGTTTCAATGAAAGGATTAATCCATACCCATGCACAGCTGTGTGAGACTGCCTTAACCTACAGAACTGATCAGAGCCTGGAAACAATTCCCAGCATCCATTCAGGACAGGAGGGCTCTGCTGGAACAGCAAGCAAAGGTGCTGCAGGTAACCAGCTGCTGGTTTCTGAGAAATGAAGCCATTGCTGCTGGGAGCTGATCCAGACCCTTCACTTAATTTGATAAAAGCTTTCTAGCTTATTATTGCTATCACTTACAGTTTCTGTTACTATAATGTCGCTTTCAAGTGCCTGACTTAAATGTCCCAGATTTTTCAAAGAAGAGTGATGGATGTATTTATTCATTTATTTGATAAATAAATACCTTGTTTGCTGGAGCTGACATATGTTGCTCTTTATATAATAAATTACAAAAAGACACAGCAGTTACCAGTGGCATCTAGGTAAGACATTTTAAACATCTTTTTCGTACACAGAAGAGGAGAGAAAAAAAGGTTTTGAGTGTGATTCATCTTTCCTACTATAAATCTGTCTTAGAATGAGTTGAATCCTGTTCCCAGCATAAACAGTCCACCTATCTTGGGTAGCATGGCTATTTTTCTGCTTCAGACTTTCCACCACAGTAAGTCATTCAAACCACCACAGTGCCTTTAAAACCAGTGTTAGGGCTGTTTCCTAAGTCATTGAGGTAGGAAACAGTCATGGACCCTGATCTCAGCATGATAAGTGTTGTATAGCTGCTTACAAGCATAGAGTATAAAATGTAAGGCAGGAATCAGTAACTGGACAGGAGAATGCAGAGTAGCAAGGGATCCTGTTAATTAATATGGTGGAATGTTATCACAGCACATAAAAACTGTAACTACAGCCAGCCTATGTGTGCATCATGACAGAAACTTGTTTTAAGAAGGATCAGAAAATGACATAGCAGATATTCAAATACTGCTTCCAAAATTCATCCAAGCACTCTTCCAAGCACCAGGGTGTTCAATCTACCCACCCTGCTCACTCAGGTCTCTGAGAGCACCAGTGTGAGAGGAGAAACCCCACTCACTTTTCCTGGAATGTATCCCATGGAAGGAGACTTCCTCCAGTGTGAGGCTGCACCGTACAAAGGGAAGGTGGCCAGGCTGCCCAGCACACCTGGGAATGGGAGGCAAACCTGCTGTGGCCATCCTCTGAGTGCACACAAGCTCAAGGTAAGAACCCAGCCTCAAAAGGCCCAAGAACATTTTGCTTGCCCTCAGCATTTTTTTGTGCCTTTTAAAGCAATGTATGCAACAATAGCATCATATCAGTTTGGAAAAAAATAGCTTCACAATGTTTCTGTGCCCCACAGCAGATCTCATTTTTCAATTAGATCCGTCTAATAAAACTCCCATAACATTATTTCTTTGGCATCCATAGTCTAGATTAGTTACAGCACCACTGGTATGACTTAACATTAGGTATTACTAAACTGCTGTTCATAAAAGATGTTTATGAGCCTTGAAACAAATCATCTGAGTGTTTTTAAGGAAATATTTTATTTTTCTATTTACTCCAAATAGCAGATTGATACAGAAGTTGTAAGGGTTGATCTATATTATTTCACTTCTGATAAATGAAGTATTATTTGGACTCTAAATTACCTCATTTGTCATTTAATACTGGTATTTTCCAAAAGTTTTATTTTATGGCTCATGTAAGCAGTAAAAGAAACACCAATGCCTGTTTGTTTTTTTTTTCCTAGATTTGTTTGACTTAAAGAATAGTAAGGGACCTGTATTATCTTCAAGACATAATATTTTCACTACTGCTATTTGTTACTATTTCTAATTAACTTCTCCTGAGGTGTATAATTTGGGAAAGTTATGGGGGGTTTGGGGATTTTGTTTGCTTTAAGACACTTGCTCGCAAGGTATATTTTTTTTTACCTATAAACTGCAGTAGCAACTAAATCTCCAAGATGACACTGATTTATTTATCTTGGGTAAAAAGAAACATTAAGATGATACCTAACAGCGGCAGGCACAGTTGAAGTAGAGTATCATGATAAATACCTAGCTGAGTAGCAGCAAATCTAGTGCTGTGTTTCCTCTTGGCAAGCAATTTAGATAAACTGCTGTCTATCCTAAAAGATCATGGTGCAAGATTTCAGGTGGTGTAGAGGGACATTTTCACAAAGTTCAGTGGAGTGGATAAGACTGTCCAGGAAGCTGGCAATTAAATATTGGATATTTTTTTCCTATCCTTAAGTCTCATGTCCTAAGTGGTCATTTCCTGGTAATACCCCAGTAAATGTCATACTCTGGAGTGTTTGCCTGAAGATGTGCCCATGCAGCAGTGTCTGTTCCTGGGGCACAGACTGGTGTGCAACAAAGAGGGTGTGCTATAACAGGGAAAATGGCCCTTACCTGCAGCCAGATGAATCAACACAACACCTTTCCTGCTGCCTGGGTTTGAATAGGAGTTTACAGATTCATGGGCATCATAATTGTGACTTAAATGCTTATGAATAACAGCATTCCTTTCCTACCAGAAGGCAAACAGAGTGTAGAGGGAAAGCAGGCTACTTTTTCTGTAATCCACATAATCTATAATAAGATTTAATGTTTAAAACAACAGTTTTCCAGCTCTTATAATTGGAAAAATGCAAGTAATTTCTGTGAATAAGAGTTCTGCTTGTAAAAGACTGTTGTATTAAGCACCTGGTTATCACCACAATATCGCTGGCTTTCCATTGCTGGTGATTTGTGTTTTCATGCCATACACAGAACTTAAATGCAGCTTTTAGGGCTGAATGTGAAATTACAGCCATTTTGAATGTGTTTTGAATTATCCTGGATAATTGCTAGGACAGTATGAAGGATTCTAACCCTCAAAAACCTAAATCAAGCCAGATTTTCTTCTAGTGCAAATTCTCTGAGTTCTCCTGCAAAGAACTCCCCAAAGTGTCACATTGTTGGTAATGTGAGAAAATAAATTGTTTCTGAATCAAAAATATTTTCAACCATCATTGGATTAGGCACTATTTGAAGCTCCAGCAGGTAATAAAACATGACTGTAAACGATTGCTTCAGCTTTATCTTTCAAAAAATCAAAATCAAAAGGCAGTTTCTTCCAAACAAATAAAGAAAGTATTTATAGCAAAATATACTCCCTAATGAATAAAATGTACAGTCAGCCACAACCCTAAGCATGTGCCAGACTCCATTCATTTTTTTCAAGGAAATCCATGGGTTGCTTATAAACATACTGAACCAAAATATTTAGGTTATCATTTGAAAGGGTCTCTCCACTGAGATTAGGCCAGGAAAGCCTAGGGGTTGTTCTACAAATATCTGTGTACGTGTCTATAAATATTCCAGCATTTCCTGTAATTAGTGTTGCTCGATACTCCCTCTTTCAGGATCTTTTATTAGTGTCTCATAACTTTGCTAAACATCTTGATTAAGGGTATTTCCCTGCTAGGGCTATCCAGGCAGAGTCAGAAGAAATTTGTTTGAATCAAAACAGCTAAGCCTGTACTGAGAATACTGTTGTTCCAGAGGAAAAAACCAGGAAGAGCATATTTTTTAGAAAGATTAGATAGTTCTAGAATGCTTTGTGGATGGATTTGAAATTTGATCCATTCCATTCAGTGTATATAAGAAAATCTACAAGGAGATGAGCAAATTACAAGTCTTGGGGAAAAAAACTCAACAGTTCATGGATGTTTAAGAGAGACTATTCTGAGCCTAGAAACTGAAATTAGCAGTAGCACTCTCTCTCCTGAGCATACTTCAGTCCCAGCAAGGATAATTTGTGCTTGAGTGTCCCATCCATCACTTCCCACACAGCAAACAATTATGACCCAAACACTTCCTATCTCTTTGGCAAGTCAGTTTTATCTTTACTTTTCCTTGAGACTTCCCTCTTTTCTTACATTCTCACATATCTGAACCCAACTCGAGGCTGTTTTTGGACCATAGGCCCATCCAGTACTGACCTACCCCTACGCTTCCTTCCCCTTCCTGGTCTTTTGGGCCAATCTTTTTTCCTGAACAACTGCTATGATTGCCTCTTTCCCTAGTGCCCTAAGATCTTTCTTTTTTGTACTTTTATGTTCAATCTTATTCCCTTTTATCTGCAGCCCTTAGCCATCCTAGCTGTACATTCCAGATTCCAGATTCTCATGCTCCCATGTACACCAACAACTGTACTCGCAACAATTTTCCAAACTGTCTTACTCCCCAAACCTCCATCCCTTCCTGGTACTTTGTCCATTTTACACAACCTCCCAGTCCCAGCATCCACTTAGAGACAATCTGTTCCAGTCCCTCCTCCACATGCCCAGACACACCAGAATTTTTTACCTAATATGTGCATCTGGATTTTGTTCTGTTTTGTTTGTAATTTTTCTTCTTTATTCTGGCTGAGTCCAAAAAGGATTACTGATGATGTGGAGGACTTCAGCTTTCTGAGTAACAATTAGCAAGACTGTAGGCAAATGCTCTTATCAGCAGAGATGATGGGTAAATTTAATACCAGATGGTGTTACCAGGCCCATCACACTCACAGGATTGTGGGTGTGTACGTGTAAACACACATGCATGTACAAAAGCAAACAAATACCCTACTGTGTACATGCAAATGTTTTCTCTACACTACTTGCAGCAGAAGCTCTATCTGTCTAGAAGGATGCAGCTGTCACTTGCCCTGGATTTGTTGATACACCAGAACTCTTTGGCATTGCTCCACTGATGCAGAGAATCACAAATGCTGGCTATACCACTTTACAGCTGCTTTCCATCATCTGAGATGCACCACATGGAAAGCTCATACCGGCAGATCTGGTCTTATCTTTATTTTCAGACACTTGCAATCCTGATCATTCTGTCCTTTTCCTGATTATCCTTATGTAAATGGTCTTTAAATTTTAGATGATGAAACAGATTTGCACTGTGATTCTTCACTCTGAAAAGTGAAACTCGTCCAAGAAAAGTTTCCTTGGCACATGCCCAGGTGAAATTATCCTACCCTAAAAAATATTATGAAACATTTTCAGATCAGTATTTTGTTATTAAGAAAAGGTCTTTTCTTCTGATAACTTGTAGGAGGAATTAACAGCAAATTCAGAAGAGCTGGATATGAGATTCATTATGCAGTACAGTGTTGACTAGGTTTGGGAACTGAATGATGGCCCTCTGGTCAATTTACACCTACACTATGAAAAATGTGGGATATAGCAGATATCTAAATGGAATCTGTACAGATATTCACTTTGATACTGAGAGTTTCATGTTCAACCTTGTGTCCACCAAGACTTTAAGGTCCCTTTCTGCCAAGTTTCTTTCCAGTGAAGAGGCCACCTTCATATACTGGTGCATGGGGGTGCTCCTTCCCAGGTGCAGGACTTTGCAATTCCCGTTGTTGAACCTCATGACATTCCTGTTGACCCATTTCTCCAGCCTACTGAGGTCATTCTGGATGGCAGCACGACCCTCTTGTGTATCAGCCACTTCTCCCACTGAGTTTGGTGTCACCAGCAAACTTGCTGAGGCTACACTCTGTCCCATCATGCCGAGGTTTAACAGGACTGCACACAGCATTGGTCACAGAGGAGCTCTGCTAGCCACTGTCTCCAGCTAGATTTGTGGATCACCACTCCCTGCACACAGACATTCAGCCAGCTTTCAATCCACCTCATTGTCTGCTCACCCAGTCTGTACATCAAAAGTTCTCTATGAGGGTCTAACGGGAGACATTGTCAAAGGCCTCACTGAAGTCCAGGCAGACAACAGCCTCTGCCTTCCCCTCATGCAAGAGGTCAGTCACCTCACCACACGTGTATCAGGTTGGTCAAGCATGACTTCCACTCGGTGATGCCCTGCTGACTACTAATGATTTTGTCATCCTCACTGTGCCTCTAAATGGTGATTAGCTGTGATTCTAAAATCTAAATTCAGCAAAGAACTCAGGAAGATAAAAGCCGTGCAAATTAACATTGAGCAAAAACGTAACAGTGCACAGTTCTGTCCACATTCCTATTAATTCATAACAATTCAGAGACTTACATGCTGTGTAATTCAAGCACTCATCCAATTCAAATATCCACAGGAAAAGGCAATTCCAAAAAAATCCTGCAGTTAAAAATATGGGAGTTAGGATTTTTAGAACTAATTAGCACTAAGTATATATTACAAAGGTAACTGAAGGGGGATGGGTCAACTTAATGTTTTCAATCATTTTGTCCCACATTGTATGTATTACAACTCTTTTTTCATTTCCATTGGAATAAGTGCTGTGAAAACATAATGAAAGACACAAGGTGGCATTTATAAATGTGGCTGCAACTTAATAACCAGTCTTACCATAAAGCTTTGGGCCTGGTGTTCTGAATAGGTTTTTAGTACTCACTGAGCTGCAGAAGTTTTGCCCGAAACATCCTGTTGTAAGGAGGTAACCTCTAGAGCTGAATATGCCAGCCTTCCTAGGGCTTCTGACTTCTGAGCAGCCGACTTTGTTAAAACATCCAGGTGGATTATGCTGTTTAGTTGTGGCTTGAAGCCATGAGACAGGCTCCCAGGATCTGAGAGTCTAGAGCAGTCAGCAAAAAAGGCACTCCAGGTTTCAGTGGGTTTGCAGCAGCTGAGGCTTTCTGCAGTTCAGTCCAAAAGCCCAGCTCCATTCAAATATCTTCTGGGCTTCCAGGGTCCTTGAAAGCCTTTTCAAGAGCTGTGAGCTTCAGTAGCCTTTGTGGACACTGTGAGAAATTTGACAGTCTTGATCATTTTACAGCTCTTACTGCAGCTTTGAAATGACAAGAACATCCAGCGGACAGCTTGCAGGCTTAGTCCCAACCTGCATCAAGCTAAATCCTAAACAGGAAAGAAAAAAAAAAGTGAAAGAAGAAAAAAAGTTACTTCTGAAGCAGAATTTCACAGGCTGCAGCACTCGGTGCGTTCTGGAACCCTATGGAGGTGGTCCTTAACCCAGCAGCCTGGAAACAGTAAACGGAGATGGGAGAGACACATCAAAAGAAACACCATTTCTTTATGAATAGACATCAGTCCCCACCCCTAAAGTAAGCTTTAAGCATCACTTCTGAGGCAAGTAGGGATAAGGGTTCTATTGAGATCTGCTTTAGCTACCTGAGTTAAGGGCTCCTTCCAGCTTTTTATTTTCATCTCAGTCATCTGTTAGTGGTCCCATTTGCAGCAAGGAACCTTCAGAAGAAGCAGGTCAGAGATCCCTTTCCTGATAGGACTAAAAATTCCTCACACATGACAGATGTAAATTCATCTCTCTCAGCAGCTAGGGTCATTTGAGCCTAAACAGACTTTCTGCCCCATCTGAATACAATTAAGTTATTGGAAAACCAGAAACACTCTTTTCTTGTTCCTTATCCATATATGTGGGTATGTGAGGACTGCTGCTACACTGGGCTAGATTAGAAGCTTGTGTTTTGCTTGTTACCCTAGATGATGTGCAGCCACAAGATTCAAGGATCTTCCCAGCACTTCCAGTGTTTCACTGGTTTTTTTATATGCTGGGTACCACAAATACATGGACTTGACAGACTCGTGCAGTAGGAAGTTGAGTTATCAATGTCTTCAATCATCCACTGATTTAAGAACCCGGGATATTAAGGTATATATCTTTGTCATATGTATCAGAGAATCTGGTAGTTTTATATCTAGGTACATGTGCCATTTTGGAAATTAACTTGTGGATGGTCTAAATCTTAGTGGAAGTCTTTGGGGTTTGTTTTCCCAAATGCTTGAGTTGTATTTAAATATACTCTAGACTTCTAAATCGCGTTGGCATGTCTAAAAATTTTGCTGAGAAGATCTGTGAAATAGATGATGTGTATTTAAAAATGGAAATGTGAAAATTTGCTGAAGCTATAAATCTGTCCAAGTTTCAGAAGCTAAAAACATTGTTATTGACTAGCTAGGCAGAATAAGATTTAAATGCCAACTTTCCTCAAAAAAAATTCAAGACACCTTCAAATCCAGCTATTTACAATTAATTCCACATAAGTTCTGTTAAGAATAAAGCTGGAAAGAAGACAAATCCTATATATGGGTCACTATTTGCTTGCAGCTGTTTTCAGAATGAGAATGTTGGTTTTCACATGTAGCATTAAACGTGAAGAAATGTATTGATCATAGGACTGCAGCATAACCAGAATATGCTGATTTCCCGTGTGGCGAGGAGTTAGCTAGTACTGCAGAATTCCTCCTCTTAGCCTAAAGATATGACAAATCTCTACTTTGCAGCAATACTGTTAACCATCAAATGAATTCATTGCTCAAGGAGATTACTTGGATTCAGAGAAGTCCCAGAAGGAGTCATGCAGCTTGAAGGCAGACGCTTGCAGCTTCACAGCCTAAAGAGAAAAGCTGGTATTGGTCAGTCTTCACAAACAGGGTGTACAGTATTTATTTACAGAACAGCCAGATATTCCTCTATCCCCACTCTTACAACTAACGACAGATTCGACCCATATAGGCACGAATGGTCTAAGAAAACACTTCATGGTACATGGAGAATTGAGCAGTTATCTTAGCAGAGATCTCAGAAGGTCATAAATACAAACCAGGGTTCATAAAATAGAATTTAAATCCTCCAAGAAGTAACAGCATTCTTTTTCACTATCATAACAATCATATCCTATGACTGAGCATTTTACTTCTCTTTGTTTTGTATCCTGGAATTTTCAGTTTCTAACCCCACCCTCCTTATTCTCCTCCCCTGGTGTGTAATGCTCTACATTCAATCTGGTTTAGTTCATTTTAACTATGTGGGAAGTCTGTAGAATTCCTTAATTTAATTGCTTTGCTGATGCAGCAGCCCAGGAATAATGGACCTTTACTTACTTGAGCTGAGAGGTACAGTCTGATTCCATCAGACAGTCAGTTCCCATTCTCCTCTTGCTGGTATCAGGCACTTGTCAGCATAATCTCATTGGTCTGACTTTTTGTCTGCTTTACACAGATGCAAATTACTATTACTCAAGGGGAAAAAAAAAAGACAACCCTAGGAAATTAGTTATTTGTCCTACATGAAGGAGGTTTTCAGGGATCCAGACCATCACTGTTACAACATCTACATATGGCAAAAACCCAAACAAACAAAGAAACAAAATACTCTTCAGAACACTGAAATATTTTGTTTTGACATTTCCACAATAACACATTATTTTCTGGGAGGCAACATTTAAAGAAATAGGTGTTAATAACAAACCTAAAGCAGATTTTCCCAGTTTTTGCACATACCTCAGATACTGGAATATCCTGCAGTGTAGGGAAGGTCCATATCCAAACTCCTTCTGACCTGACTTGACGTACAGATAGGACCTCTCTGAATCTCTACTTACACCACTCAGGCCTAAAACTCATTTGAATCTTTGCTACTTAGATAAACATATTCTCTATTGCAAGCCAAGAGAAACCCTCTCTGGCACAAAATGGCATCTCAGTTCCTTTATTCAATCTAAGATTTTTAATATTTTTTTTATCTTATCTTATGTTTTTAGAAAATTACTTAGCCAGCCAACTCTTTGCACTATTCTAATTAGGACTAGCTACAGGGAAGCCAGAGAGCAGAAAGAAACATGTTAAGTAAATTCAGAGAAGTTTTCCCTGGTTGACACTGACATAAGTGAGAAGAAAATCAGGCACTCTGCACTTAACACTTCTGTCATTTGCAAACACATATTAAAAAAATAAATAACAAATAGGTAGATCCCCTGTTTCTGTAACTCAGCAAATCACTGAGCTTTGCAAATTTGCACAACCTCTGGTTCTGTCCCAGCTCTGCTCCAGTTAGGACCACAGTATTTGAGATTGTTTTCCACCTTTGATTGATTCCTTCTAGGAGGTGATGGGCTGCACACACGCATGCAGAGCATTCTCTGACAATTGCTCTGCTTCTGGTTGAACCACCAGCATGTTTCACCTCATCCTTCCATTAATCTCTAATAAGTGTTATATCCTGATGGGTTTGAAACCCTAGATAAAATGTCAAGTGTAACAATGTTTGCTTGATCTTTTATATTCAATGCTTATTCTAAAAAGCATTGGTGTTATTTCGTTCTCTTTCTTATATTATTTCAATTGTTTTCAATTAAATCTTTAGGTATAAGGGTATAAAAATGTGCACATAGAGCTTTTTTAAATGAAACTTTTACTTTAGTCCTGAAGTATCTCTTTCTCTGCAGAACGCATCAGGTATGCAGATGATTTATGGTACATCCATGACTTCAAAAAGATTTATATGTGAACTATATATGAACTATCTTCTTAAAAACAACGTAACAAAAAGGATTATAAACCAAATTCTCAAACAAAGGTAGTCACCTTTGCAATTCACTTCCACTGCCCTGGCTGGTAACCACAAGACAGATTCTTCCCTGTACCGAGTTCTTGCTCGGTGCAGGAAAAGAGAAGTCAGAGGCCTCTGCCTGAATTGATTGCTCAGCATGAACTAACACCAACAGACTCTTAAACCAGCTAAAAGTATGGCAAAGATCTGCATCGTGCCCATCTCTTACCTCCATCTCTTCCAGCAAATTGTGAGGGCAGGAAGCCACTGGTGTATCTATGCCAGCTGAAACCTGGCCATGATGTGAGAATCCCTTGTAGGTCAGCAAGAACCCAAATCCATCTGGGCCCCTGCATTTGAGCAAGGAAATGTCTGCAGAGCTTTATGAGCCAGAGTGTTCAGTTCAGCACTTGTGTTTGTTGCAGCCTCTGCCCTCTGGGCTGCAACGTATTCCACAGGAAGTTTCAGTCCCCTTAAAACCATATGAAGTTTAACAAGGGATTAACTGGATTCTGCACCTGGGACAGGGAAACCCTGGTTGTATGGACAGAATCATCCAGGCAAGGGAGGGGATTGTCCTGCTCTGCTCTGCTCTGCTCTGCTCTGAACTGGGGTGGCCTCACCTCGAGTCTTGTGTGCAGTTTTGGGCACCACAACCTAAAAAGAAATTGAGCTATTAGAGAGTGTCCAAAGGAGGGCCACGAAGATGGTGAAGGGTCTGGAAGGGAATCCTTATGAGGAGCAGCTTAGATCAGCCGGGTTAATTTCATAAGCCTTTGCAGCTTTTTCTTTTCTCTTCAAGTAATTTCCTTGTAGATTCCTTGCACACTCCCCTTTTTAAAAGTTTGCAAGCTTTGCTAGAGTAACAATAATTAATGGGTGTAAAAAGAAAAACAGACATAGTTCACTTGTAGTTCAAAAACATAACCAATAGGTAAATAAGTGCAGAGTTGTGGTTTAACCCCAGTTACAAATAAGTACCATGTAGCCACTCACCCTGCTCTTCACTGGCTCCCCAGTGGGACGGGGAGGAAAATCAAAAAAAAAGGTAAAATTCATGAGTTGAGATAAAAATTATTTAAACATTGAAATAAAGTCATATATAATAGTTATAATAATGGCAATTGTAATGAAGAGAAGAACAAGTGATCCGTGATACAATTACTTACCACAAACTATTCAGTGCTCAGCCCACCCACAAGCAGCAATTGTCATTCCCTGGCCAACTCCCGCAGTTTCTATACTGAGCATGGTGTTGTATGGTATGGAATATCCCTCTGGCCAGTTCCAGTCACCTGCTCTGGCCATGCTCCACCTTGTTTCTTCTACATCTGGTCACTGGCAGAGCATGGGAAAAAGAAAAGCCCTTGATTTAGCACTATTGAGCAACACCTAAAACATCAGCGTGTTATCAACATTGTTCTCACTCTACATCCAAAACACGGCACTTGGCCAGCTACTAAGAAAAAAACTGAAACCAGGACAGGTAAAGGCCCTACATCAAGACACAGCAGCGGGAAGTGAAGCAGCTCATCCCTCCCAAGAACCACGTGGATGTGCACATCATCCAAATGTCTGTAACAAAGGTAGCGAAGTCAGATTTCCGAAAGGAAGAGGATGAATACGTTTAATTTGTTCTTATCGGTGTTATGGTTTGTTCTGCATCAACAATAATCCCTTATTGCCTTTTTATTCCAGATGCAATAAACTTTTTTTTATGAAAGATTAGTACCTCAACTTTGCTTCTGCATTTCATCAGCCAGAGCAGCTCTTCATTATTTTATGTATTTCAAAGCAGCAGAGATTATCACTAAAACAGACGTCAAAACTTGTGGTGGGGTGAGTAATCATTTTAGCTGTGGGAAAACAGATTCATTTGCTCTCTTAAAATATTGTAAAATGTTCAAATATTACTTTGACAAATGTGCTGTTTTGACGGTGTTCCCTGTCAATGCAGTTGGTGCATAGGCAGTAGTTACCACCCTTCTGCTGGTCTGGGAGGTGTTAGAGGCTTGCAGGCAAACCCAGGTGATGGTTTTATTAGAAGTCAGGACTACTGATATTGAGAACACTACACTAGGAGTCCAAAATCCAGATTTTATTCCTGTCTTCATGTGTTACTTTGCGTGTGTCACACAGGTCCAGCTACTTCAGACTCAATGATCTTAGAGGTCTTTTCCAACCTAAATGATTATATGATTTAAATATAATGAGGAATTAAAGGAATTTGGGTAAATCTCAAGTTTGTTCCATATGTCTCCGAAATAAGATAACAGATTTATTTAAGAGTTAGCTGCAAACTTTTACTTGAAAATCAGCATCTTTTACTTGTTGAAATACCACAGCCTCTCATATAAGATAGCTAATTAGATGAGCATGATGAAAACTGGGTTTGAAATCTGTTCATCTGTTCATTTCCAGGGAAGTGTTTGTATACTGAGACAGTTTTTTGTCTTCCTGCCCATAATATTAAAGAACTTAAATTAATAAAAATTCAATTTGCTATCAGATGTGGCCAGAGAGTGAAAACAAAGCCCTACTCCACAGATGTTTTCAAAAGTTATGGGTCTGGTGTGCTTTGGTTCCAGTATTCACTGAGGTCACAGATCCCCAAACAAGAGGGGTTTGTTCATTTCCAATTCATGAAATCTGAAAGTGCAGTTGAAAAGCACTTGCTTAGAAATTGTATTGATTGGAGATAATCTTCTTGCTTTCAAATCTTGTGATCACCCAATTAAGTGCAGGAACTGTGTTTGCTGTTACAACAGAAGCCCTGTTTCCTGCTCATGCTGTGCTGCCTGCATACATGTATATAAAAAGAGAAAGATAATTTCTATCCTGCTCATTTTCTAAAGACTAAGATCAGCTAAAAACAGCTGTTAGACTGACAAAATAAGGGCAAATCAGGCTGATAGACACCTTGTGAGGTGTTCAATTGTGCATGTATAAAGGCACCTAAAGTACATAAACTTGAATAAAATCAAGGAACTAAAAGTGCTTCAAGCTAGTAGACTTGAAAATCTTGCTGGAACATATACTTAGGGGTCTAAACCTTTCTGAAGATCTGGTCCAAGACCAGGTTTGCAACAGAACAAAGATTGTATCACCCATATCACAACAAGCATCTTACCCACAGGACTATTAAGCATAATATTTTGTTAAAGGGTGTTATGAAAGTGTCATGGACGAAAGGCAGACATAAATTCTTGCTACAATGCAAATCCTCACTAATCACTTTCCTGAGTCAGAAAGTCTAAAAGAAGCTATTCAGAAAATTTGGCAACATTCACATGAGCTGTCCTAGCTCTGAGCAGCTTGCGATCAGAAATACCCTCCTTGGTAGGTTTTCACCTATCAGCTTCCTTGTCCCTGTCCCTAATCTGCCAGCAGAGGGACAGGGATAACACGTCCGAGCAACCAGCCCTTCTGGCAGCGTGGTGTAATGAGGTGAAATCAACTGAGTTTAACACACATCTATTTTTCTTCTCCTGTTTATAGAGTAAGGCAGCTGGGTTTGCAGGTGTCCCCATGCCAGCATATGGCTGGAAGATAAGCAGAAAGTCCCTGCTGGACTTTTGTTCCAGCATAACTGACCTTCAAAGGACAGGGAATTTCATCATATGAAACATTACAAGTCCGACTGGGGAATGTACCACCTGGACAAAATAGCCTTGGGGGCTGCCTATCTTTCTGTCTCTTCATTCTTTGTGGTTATAAATCAAATGTAGACTTCTACACTTGACTTTGAATGGTATTTTGGGATCGGTTTTAAAATATATTGAGCATATCTATTCATGATGGGGTTGAAATTTGGACCATGTAAATTATGAAATCTCAAAGAATATTGTTTCCTCTCTTAACTCATTGCTTTATCTATGAGCAGATTTCATGGCACAGTTCCTTTCAGAGTTCTTTAATTTATATTCCATGAGAAGAATGCATCCTTCTATTCAGTGCATCCTCTAGGTTCAGTGTACCTTGAAAAGCCCAGTCTGTCCAAGCACACAATTCACTTCACACCATGATAAGGTATTCATTTATTTAAGTGCAGTTCAAATGTCTGCCTCCTTCTGGAGTCATCAGGTTAGGTTTAGCTGAAAAAAACTGTGAGTTTGCAATGAAGTATTAGTAGCTACCCTGTGGTTAATATAATGTCATCAATGCAGGAACTGACAGGAATGCTTCTCTTCCAGTATCATTCTTCTTTCCTCTTTTTATTTTAATTTATTTTTTAAAAATCATTAATTCAGAATCTCATATCTGAATAATCCCTGGTGCATAGGATGCTAATTCAAAAATACCACAAATTGAACTTTTTTTGTCCCTTTATTCGTTGGCTTGTTGCACAACAAGAAAACTGATAAGTTTAATTACTTTTATGAAAATGAAAGGGAACCATTATAATTTTGCTAAAGTGTTAATAGTAGTGCCACTTCAAACTAAACTAAAGCATACCACAGGCTAAGTGTCACGCTTGGTAGGGAGCATATCAAGCAATGGAAGAGAATTCTTATTTATTAGGACAACATTAGCATTTTATGGTACAGAGATTGATTACCCCACCCTCATTTGTTTGTTTCTCACCTGCCATGCAATTCTCCTTTAGGCTCTTGCATAATTCCCTATTTCACAACAGCAATAATAATTATTTGATTCAATGATAGATTATGTATTCTGCATGTAATCAAGAGCTGCTAGCAATTACTTTCAAATTTAAAGACTTTCAAAAGGATGTTTACATGGTAGATTTAAAATTATATAGATTAAATGTCATGGGTCTCATCCCTGAGGACAGAGAGAGGGATTCTTGTTTGTGTTTTGATTCTGAAAGGAATCCACTATCATTCATATCATGCACATTTTATGGATGAATTATTAAGCAAGTTTCTCCCTCGTTAATACCGCAAATTTCCTTTGCCCTCATTAACACTGTCCAGGTGCAATTTAGGAAGTAATTTTGCCTAGGGTATACTCCCACAGAAATGTAACTTACTTGTGTAATTCAATTAATTGGCTTAAGGGTTACTTTTGACGTCACATCAGTAAAAGTCAGAGGGAAATTCACCCCAGAGACTTCACTGGGAACATCATCTGTCACCGAAAACTCCATTGCTCCTCCACAACAGGTCTAATTTACACAATAGATCAAGGGAAGGGGGAATCAAAAGCATCATATTGCAGCCTAAAATAAATTTGAAGGCCATTTTGAATTTGGGTCATGAGTAGCAGTTGGGCTTTTAACTGTCTCTGAACATTTTTAATGGCACGACTATTCTTAGTCACTGCATGATTTAATTTAGTGCTTAGGGAACTTAAGGTTGAAAGGTACAGATGCAGTCCTTGTCTTCTTGTTACATTTGAAGTAAGCGATCTAGTTAAGCTTTGGGCATCTCCCCATCAATTCAGCTGGCATGACTTCATTGATTTTGACCAAAGGCATAATACTTTATAAAGCTGAAGATGAAACCAAGAGTTAGGCCTTAGATAGAGAGAGATGGATAAGATCTTTTCTCCTTTGCTTGCCTGAGATTGTTTTGAACACCATTCCAAAAGCAAAGCAAAAGCATCTACCCCTTCCATCACTAAGGGGACGGCAAAAGTTAATTTTTGTATTTATGTAATGGTTCTAACTTGTAGAGAGGTGCACTAGGATTCCTCTTGACTAAATTCAAGATGAGGGGTATCTGCAGGTTAAGGTGAAAATCAGCTGTCTGAACAAAAAATTCTGTAGTATTCTGACTGGCTTCTAGCTGCAGCTCCAGAGAGGTGTGGGCCTCTGGTAATTCCTGTGTGTTGCAGATAGGCAGGTAATTCAGATGTTCTGGGGCATCTCAAAGGTCACTCCATGCCTGCATTTAGGTGACTCACACCCCAGGTGCCTACATTCAGAACACTTATCTAATCTCCCCTCCCAGACAAAGGATGTCAAATCAAAATAGTTCATAAAGTCTAGGAAATGAGTCCTCCCATCATTAAGTTCTGCAAAAGGTCAAAAAAACACCACTCAGGAGCTCATCTCTTCCTATAAACAGACTGCACAATCAGGTGTAGCCATCCATGCTGGAAGCGCTGAAAGTTCCTACTCTTCCAGCCTGGGATGATGCTGACTGCGAGTACAGCAAAAACAGCCTCTGGTAGAACAGTTCATCTCAAGAGTGAAGGAGCTGATGCAGGTTCACTCAAACGAATCTTAGAAAAGTGACACTTCAGCCTTTGGCATAAAGCTCAGGAAATAAGGGTTTAGGTGCTTGCTTTGTCAGAGACTTCCTATGAAAGCTCTTGTACAGTGTAGGAGATTATTCATACACAAAACTTTAGAGTCAAGAGTGTCAAGAAATAGTTTTACAGACAAAGTGGCCTGCTGGTTTTTGAACACAGTCCTTTTTCTGTTGAGGTCCATGAGGAACAGCTGCCATTAACCATAAATGAAGCAGGGGAAAGGACATAGTAGAAATATGTTGCAATTTGAACTAACACGGTTTGTGGTCCCAGACTAAGTCATGTTGGTGTGCCCTCTCCATTCCAGCATCAGGATCAAAAAAAGGTCTTAAGATAAGGTGAATGAGTACAGTAGCCTCCTCTTTATCTTCTTTGTTGATTAGATGTAATTTTTAACTTGCCTGATTTGATTTAAACACAATAGTTCCTGTCTGCAAGCAGAAATAGGAACCAATAAACTCCTGAGGTCACTTTGGAGCTTATTGTCTTTGCGTGCCAGGATGTTTCATGGTTGTATTTCCACTTGCCTTTCATACTAGAAATAGTTGGGTAATTTAGTCTCCTTGGGATGCCATTTTGTCCAACTTACCACCACACACAGTTGTGTCTAAAAGGATGAGTTGAAATTTTTTACATGTTAAAACTAAAACCAGGCTGCTTCAGTGCAGCAGCACATAAAGACTGTTTACTTACAAAATACCTAAATGTTATATATCCTTTGAAAGTCTGTTTAGCCTCTGGGCCAGATCTAGGAAAATGTTTACCTGCTTGCTTTCCCTCTGAGAGAAATAGAAATCAGGCATGCAAATACTTTGATGTATCCAGCGCTGTGTTTGATCCACTAGTTTATATAAAAGAGCCTTTTCTTTATAGTCCTTCCATCTTTTGTACTCCTTACAGGGAAGCCTGAAAATCTGTATTTCCAGGCAACCCAAGGCGATTTGAACCACAAGCATTCAAGGCTTAAGTTTAAAGTACCAGACCTTGAAGGCAAGCCCCAAAATTCTAGGTCAAATTGGATCATCATGGGACAGACAAAGAAGGAAAGAGGACACCAAGGTCCAAGACCTCTAATCAGGCACTGAAATATAGTGGCATCTGAAAATCCAGCAGCTACTCTGGGTGTCTGAGATTTCTGTGCAGTTCTCAGAGCAAGGAAGGTGACTCTGAAGAAACTGGAAATACCACATGGAATCCTAGAATGGTTTGGGCTGAAAGGGGCCTTAAAGATCTTCTGGTTCCAACCCTCTGCCATGGGCAGTGACCCCTTCCACTAGCCCAGGTTCCTCAGAGCCCCATCCAGCCTGGCCTTGAATACTTCCAAGCATGGGGCTACCACAGCTTCTCTGGGCAATCCTGAACACAGCACAAATGAGCCCTTTTCCAGAAATAGGGGCAGATCTGCCTGCCTTTGCGGGTCACACCCACGCAGGAAGCACTGATGCACGTGAGTAACCCTGAAAACATGAGCAGGCCCCACAGCATGACCCATACATAGGTATTTGGAGAAACAGACAATTGCTACAGGAGATGGGATCCATCTCTCCTAATCCTGCAGGACAGACATTTTCACCTGAGCTGGTTGCCTGAGGCTGCCTTTGGAAGGAGAGGAGAGGAAGGGGCACCTTCAGAAGCTTCTTCACCTCATCCTTAGGTAGAGATATAGAAAGCAAGCTTCAGGTGAGTAGCTCACAAATATGCCTCCATTATAAATACCTGTCTTTAATCACCTGAATCCTTCCTATTCTCACAATGTCCTCAAACAGAAGCTCACAACCCAGGGGCCCAAGGGAAATCAGGCTTTGCACCTCTCAGTGGTGTGGGACCTGCCGTCTCACTGTCTGCAGGATTTGCAGGTGCAGAATGAACATGCCACAAGCTCCCTGCAGCATCCATCAGGTGTAAAAAGCCCTGGAGAAATGATTTGTGAAAGGTCACAGGCAAAGCAGATTTGGATCAGGCTTCACAGTTAAGGCAGGAAATGTTTAGCAAGTAGATAATTATTTCATTGGTGCTTCCCCAAGAGGTGGAGGCTGGCTTATCCCACACTGTGCAGCAGCAGGTTCCAGACACATCCAAAATGAGGTGCAGTGAGATGAGATTTTATGAATACCAGAGGAATTTGCATTAGATAACATTTGTATATCTTCAAAGCCTTAATTTCTGCTTGCAAATCTCATCCCCAAATCCCCAAAACACACAAAATTAATTTCATTTTAATAAGTCAAGACCTTAAAAACTTAAATACTTAGAAGTCTCCTATACAAAAATAACAGGCTGCCCAGACCAGTGATGCAGTCACCATCCCTGGAGGTATTTAAAAGATGTGTAGACGTGGCACTCGGGGACATGGGTTAGTGGAGGACTTGGCATTGCTGGGTTAATGGTTGGACTCTATGATCTTAGTGGGCTTTTCCAACCTAAATGATTCTATGAATCTATGGAATGGTAAATTTTATCACAGAGTTATACCCTTTTACCATGTTTCTCATGGTAGCAACTTCCACATTAAAAACAAACAGTAAGTATGAAATTGGAAGGATTTGTTTAGGGGAGCGTGCCTAAATAAACAAAAATAAGGTAAAATGTGGTTGTGCTGGATCTTGCTTTTTCTTTGTTTGAGACAAGTGTAATTCTGGGGGCAGAGAAATAAGTGAAGAATGCTTATTTAATAGAAAGTCACTTATTTTTGACATGAGTTCAGTTTTATTTTGCTGTTTTCTATGTTACGAGCATCTCAGAGGTTTAGACTACTAGTGCCTGAGAGAAACTTATTAGGAAGCATTGCAAGTGAAAGGCTGCTAAGTTAATTTTCCATGCAGTCACCTGCATTCTATCCCATTCATCTTTTATCACAGATATGTATTTGACATAGTTATTTGACAGAGTTTTAGCACTGTAAGAAATAACAGAGTTTTAGCACTGTAAGAAATAACAGAACTTATTCACAAAAATATGTTTTTGCTGAGAGAATGGCTATTAGCAACATTAAAATTTGAACATGAATGTGTCAGTCAGAGCAAAACAGTATGCAAAAATATTTACTGCTATTTCTCTAAGGCTAATAAGACAAAAATAAAAATAAAAACGGTGCTCTCTGTAGCTTTTATTTCCATTTTCACTGTTATTTCCTCACACTTGCTATAGGAATATCTTCAGTCACATGGAAATAAATTTTAGATTTTAAAAATCCTTTTTTTTTTTTAATCTCCTTTTTTAAAAATTAGACTTATAAGTATATAATTCAAGTTTACAGTGCAGACTTTTCAACTTGCTGCTGGCACAGAAGGATTAAACACAGGATGCCAACTAGGATGCCACTCTATAAATCAAGGTGATCCTGGCGTGTCCACTCCTGCAGTCCTCTGCTGCCCTAAGGCAAAAAAGCAGTAGGGATTTTCTTTATTCTTTCCTGATCCTCTCCGTTTCAGTAACTGACAGCGTTGGCAGCACTGCAGAGGAAGGGAATGGTTCCGTGGCTGTGCTGTGGGAGCTGCAGGGCTGGGAACCACGGGGCTGCTGAGTGGTGACATGAAGGGAGCATTGGCATTGCCACAGAGAACCCTCTGCAGACCCCTCTGACCACTGCACCAGGTACATTTAGGGCTCAGACACAGACATCACTTACAACATCTACAGAGGTGCTCATCTGGCCAAGTGTCTGGGGTGCAAGCAAGACTCATTTTGCAATTAGCAGAGGGAGACAGGCAGTTTAAGGACGTGAGTCACCTAACACCCTACATCTAAAAAGAGTTGTCAAAAATGGGTAAGATCTATTGCACACTCTAAATTAAAACAAAGAGGGGAAAAATTAGTTGTTTCTCTCCATCTACTCTATAGTGCTCCAAAAGTGGCCAATCCACTCTACCCTTTCATGCCTTAGATGTTTCACACTCTTGAGGTCTAATTTTCTGTGCCACAACTCACAGCAGATGTGTCAACTGGTTTTAAGACCTTTTTCATTCTGTCTCAGTTGCTTGGATCATAATCTATGGCAAATCAAATCTTTCCTTTGCCTGTCTCATCTGCTTCATCAGTAGCAGGTGTTTATCTAGACTAGCAAATTCAGGAAGTTAAAGTTATTCTGACAGCCACCCTCTGAGTGTAGGGTTGTCTCAAGTACTTAGCAATATGTGTTTATATGTTAGATACAGGTAGTTGGTGTTTGTAAGAAATCTGACAGGCCTTTTTCAAGCACTTGGTGCCGGTTTTCCTCTTTCTCTCGTTGAGCTGTGTCAGCAAGGCCCATTGAGCTGAAACCAGAGGGAAGTGTCTTTCCTTTGCAAATGTCCTCAAGCCTTTTTATTCTTTAGTGTGCACAGGTTTCCTTCTGGGCTGCCTAGACTGAAGTAAAGAAAGTTAGTTGTAAGCTGTGAAACCACCTAAGCCAACTTCATTTTTTTACTGTAGTTCAAAAAAAGACATATATTGATCAGTCAGGTGTAATAGGTTAGATATTGCACTTCCCATTCTCCAGTTTTGCTCCCATAAAAGCAATTCAGGAAATATGAAACAGAAAGAGAAGAAAAAAAGGGGGGTTTTACTGCTAGGGTAATGTCTCTGACTCTTTTAATGTTTAGAAGTATGACCAGAAAGGTGAGGAAGTCAGAAATGAAATTGCCAGTCCAAGAAATGAGAGTTCTTTTGAGCAGTGTCAGCAAAGTATTTCCCATCCACTTTTCTGCAAGACTTTCTACAGCAAGCCTTGACAGCTGGGTAAGAATTGATGAAGTAAACCTGTGTCGCTGGACTGATGGAAGAGGTAGCTGGAAGTGTATTTGATATTCCACTAAATTGAACTTATGAGTCCTGGCATCTACCTCACACTTGTACAAGTTGCTTCAGATGCCATCCAAATGGCCACAAATATCCATGTCTTCACAAACAGTTGGGAAGTTCATCTTCAGTATGGCTTATTTACATTATTCCCTCCTCTGCAGTCAATTGCATATTGGTCTTAGAGATAGGATTTAGGCAATTGCTTTATGATCTATAAAAGCTTCAGTGTCAGACATTAAACAGGAAGGAGTTTTGAGGCGAAATGTGCAAAAAAAAGTACAGCTACAGATAGCAATTTTTTTTACTTTACTACCTCAGAAGAAAGCTGCCAGAGTTAGAGCAGCAATAAATAGCCCAAGTATAGAAGAAGCACTGAAGGATGTTAAGGCTATAACAGAAAACCCACATTATTTTTTTGCATCAGTGTTCACCACAGCCTTTCTTTACAGTGACAAGTCTGACGATCTGTCTCAAATCTAGCTGTCAAGAGCGAGAATATATAAAAGAAGTGATAAAATGAACAATAGAAAACTTTGGGTCCCAAGTGATAAAGTGATTCAGATATGGAACTGCTGATCTGTATTCTGTAACCTCTTTCTTAATTCAGCCCTGTTACCAAAGGAATAGAATAAGTCAGCTGTTGTTTAATAGTATTTTTTAGGTGATCTGGAGAAAAAGAGATGAATAAGTCTGTCTGTCATACCAGAAAATTGCTAAGAAAACTAGTGAGGAATGACCTTTAAAATGTGTGGAAAAATCTGTTGAGAAAAGGCTCTTGATATGGGGAAAGCTGTGCTGCTCATGGCTGCAGGAGTACTTTGGGTTCTACAAGCAAACAGACACAGATGACCTATATTTGGATCTTTGCAACATTTCTGACAAGTATCCTCATGAAGGAGTTTCAAGGAAACTTAGCAAAGATGAGAGCAGGTAGAAGGTGCCTGAAAATGAGGAAGCAAAGGGTAGGTATTTATGCTCAGTTTTCATTAGGAAGAAAGACCCACTCTCCCTGAGTTCCCCAAAAGTCTGTTCTGGGACTAATATTGATTAACATCATCTGGAAAGATCTGGAAAATGAGACATGAGACTGTTACTTCTATAGAGAGATACTCGGAATAGTAAAAAGCCAAACGAGTGGCTACAAGGCACAAAAGGATCTCACAATATCGACTGACTGGACAATAAAATGGCAGATAAAAATCACTGTTGATGAATGTGAAAAACTGCAGATGAGACAAAAAATAACTCTAGCTCTGCATGTGATACAATGGACTCTAAATTAAATACTACTCCTTATGATAGTTTCTCTGAAAATGCCAGCTCAGCTTTCCTTTGTCAGAATGACAAAGGAAATGTTAGAACTTTTTAGGAAGGAAGAGAAAAAAAAATAGAAAACCAATATCATCATTATGATACTGTAATAATAGGTATTTCTCCCACACCTGGAGGGCTCCAAATGGTGGTGTGCTGATCTCAGAAAAAGGGGCTGTGAAGTTAAAAGAGAATAGAGAAGGGCAGAAATGTGGACAGAAGCAAATCATGAGGAAGGAAAACTGAATAGCCTGGAATTTTTTATTTTTTATGCAGGGGAAGGGTATGGCAAATGTCTGAAGCCATGAATAGATTGAAGAGAATGAGGAAGGGAAAAGTATACGTGGTTTCCCAGAACACAGTAGATCAGTGTTCTTGCTGAGGCAGGCTTAAAATTTTAAAAAAAATGGAAGTGCTTTTCACACACTGACTGTTTTGGTGAGGGAAATCCCCACAGCAGGGTTTTGTAAAGGCAAACAGAATAATGGGATCAAAAGAAGATTAAAGTCCCTAAAGCACAGGTTGCTGGAAGCCAAGAGTGGTATATCAAGAGAAAAATGTTCTATTTTGTCCAGTCCCCAAGTTTTTCTAAGTACATGTTAGTGACCAGGATTAGACAGAAAATACTCTCCCTGATGGACATTTGGTGTGATCACAAAACACTGTTCTTGGGAAGCTACTTCTGCTCCCTGACCAGGATCTGATAACTGTCACCACATGAGGTACTCCTTCCATACAATAAGAGAGCTATAGGGCAAAACCCATCTAGAATCTCTACTTTGGGGATCTTCTCTTTTTCTCTTTTCTCTTTCTTTTTCTTTTTCTCTTTTTCTTTTTCTCTTTTTCTTTTTCTCTTTTTCTTTTTCTCTTTTTCTTTTTCTCTTTTTCTTTTTCTCTTTTTCTTTTTCTCTTTTTCTTTTTCTCTTTTTCTTTTTCTCTTTTTCTTTTTCTCTTTTTCTTTTTCTCTTTTTCTTTTTCTCTTTTTCTTTTTCTCTTTTTCTTTTTCTCTTTTTCTTTTTCTCTTTTTCTTTTTCTCTTTTTCTTTTTCTCTTTTTCTTTTTCTCTTTTTCTTTTTCTTCTCTTTTCTCTTTTTCTTAGAACTCCAGAATTAATACCAAGCAGTTGTCTAATTACTGAGCATTTCCCATCATGAAGCTCGTCCTACAGTGGCTACACCCTTGCCAAAATATAGTTGTTGAGATGGACTTCTCCATATTGATTCTCTGCATCTGTGCATAATTTCATACAAAAAGATTTAGTCACTTATGAGAATGAGTCTAAGAAAACAGTAATGTTCTCCTAGTCAAACTCTAGGGCCAGATAAAACCCAGCAACTGGGAGCACAAATTTAATATAAGGTGAGCAACAGCCATTGCTTCAAGGTATCATGTAAATTATTCTAAAGGTAGAGAGCTCCTAAATGTGAAAAATCAGGTACCAAGAAGCCACTAACACTTTCAGGTTTTAATGCCTATGTCTTACCTGGGAAACAGAAAACCAGCATAGCAGCCCTTACCTCAGGAATGAAGTAAAACCAAATGAAAAAAAATTTTCCAAAACACTTGAATGTTTTTCTGAAAAGAAATGGACCATTCTCCCCATAATGCAGGGTAAGGCTAGTGCACAGTGTACAAAGTACAAGGCACAGTCGCTGAGCAGTGCAGGGAAATCAAATTATTGACAAAGCTTTATTTCTTTAGGGTACTGAATGTGTCAGGATTTTCTGAAAGAGAAAAAAAGGCAGTGTTAAGCCAATTAAAGAGTATATCCACATGCATGAGGGAGCTGAATTAAGATTCCACTATCAGTGTTAGTTCTCATTGCTTTACAACTTCAAGTTATTCTCTTAACCACATTTACCGGTCTGCAATTTAAATAGAGCAAGCTGAAGAAAAACATACAGATCTCACAGCTTGCCTGTATTTCTTGTCTTTTCTTAAATTAGAGAGGACAACAGCATTCTGGAGGGGAAAAAAAAAAAGAAGAGGCATTCAATAAAAGGCTTTTAAACAGCTCAAGTGCTATTTTTGTCATCATCTGCTCCATTATATTTTATGCTACTACCAGTTTTACAAGGCCAGGTATGTCTTTCCTGTTGGAAAATGGCTTGTCTTTGTTAAGGGAAAGTCAAAATCCTTAGCTTGTGACTGATTTGGATTTCTTGCTTTTTTTGTCCCAGTCTCATTTCCAGGAACTTCATTCCTTTTATTTCAGGTTTCTAATTCTGGGCTCACTGTTCCTTCCATGGGTGCCAGTAAAATTAAATCGTTGGGAAAAAGAAAAAAAAACACAATAAAAACCAAAATTCCACCAACGAAAATCTAAACCAAGATAAAATCTAGAATATCTTTCAGCTGAAAAACACAATAAACTTCCTGTTTATAAATTTATCCATTCATTTTTAACTAGTGGCAAAGCAGAATCTCAGCAGGACATTTCGAATGTAGTATATCCAGATGGATTCTCAGTGTGAAAGAATTCTGAAATAAACTCACTGACATAATAAAAACAGGGTTTTCAGGCTTGCAAAGCAGTAGTGTAGGGACTGTGAGTAAATTTATTTTGCAGGAAGCCTGTATCTTGTGCTAATGGGAAAATTTAGATCTTTTACGTTGCTCTGTATGTGGTAGGTCATAGATATGATGGGATTATAAAGGAAATGGATCTGTGTGCCACAGCCCCTGACAGCACTGTGCTACATTTCTTGGCCATGCCCTAATTCAGAGTCACAAGTAATCCCTCCTATGAGCCAGTCAATGCTTTAAGTGGTTCACAGCTCGATTGTGTCACATCACCCCCCAGGGGCAAGGCAAACTTGTCAATAATTCCTAAGCACCTTAAACAAAATATGTAAATGCAGTAATTCCTACAGAGAAGAGCGATGGGGGAAGGGAAAGTGTTTCACAGAGAAGAAATGTTAGGGGATTTTCAGGGGGGAGGAAGGAGTAGTTTGAAGAAGCCAGATTGCTAGCAGCTCAGACACTAATAAAAGAGAATAATAATGCACAGAAACATAAAGGTGACTTAAGTCAAAAGAAAAAGATGTAGGAAATTCTGGTATCTGGTACCAATTATCCACACGGTAAGAGAAAGAGATAAGAATCAGTACTCTGTAGAATGGGGTCATCTGTTCATATTAATTTAAATATGGCAGAGAGTGGATTGTGCTACTGTGCCATGCCCTGTCCCCTGCACCTCCTGGGAAAGGCTAGAGTCTCCTCTCAGAACACAAATAGCACCTCCTATAACAGAGACTTTGGAAGGATGGAGTAAGAAGATGCAGAAAGATGGTGGACCTTGGACCCAGAGTCATGAGGTGGTGGAGATTTAAACTGTCCTGCATGTGTCAGGCAGAGCCTGTGTTATATTCATCCCTGCACCTGCACAAACTGCAGCAGGATTTTGGCTAGGGAAGGGCTGGAGTGTGCAAGTGGAGTGTGTATACTTGTACATCTTGCAGGGACATGAGGGACCCTTGCTGCTCATGTATTTTTATGAAGGAGCCCCATTTGGACAACATCTGGATGTCACGTGTGTCTCCAGCAGTATGCTGGGAAACCTGATTTCTGAGGAAGCAGAGGTGGAAAGAGGGCAGCTGGTTCCCACAGTGAAGCCAGACCTTTTTGCCTCTTGTAGCTGATGAAGATGAACAACAGCTGCTGGGTTTTTTCCATGGAAAGAGGTTTCTTTGTGGAGAAGGGGTAAGGAGGCCTTGGGGTTAACTGGAGACATAGCTAACAGGCATGAGCAAGCAGACAGCTATTGAAAGAGTAAAAGGGAAGAAGGTGAAAAAGGCAGGGGGACACTGAAGGAAATGGGAAAATTGGCTGGAGGGAAGATGAGGAGAAGAGGCAGGTAAAGACACTGATGGTCATGGGAGATGGAGGGAGAAAGGAGGATGCTGCTGCACGTGCACAGTGTGGAATGAAGTCTTTCTTCCATGTGCTGAACCATACCACATGACGCACAGCTTTTTGTTGTGTTGAGCCTTATACTCAGAGTTGCCACTGTCCTTGTGCATGAGAAAGGCTCAGAATGCCCCCAGAAAAGCCTGAGTATGTCATGGCATATTCTTCATGTTGGTTCTAGGCCAGTATCCCTTCAGCCAGCTAAGAAAGCCAACACAGGACATCTGACAAGAAATAACAATGTCACTGAAGGTCCAAGGGATGCCACGTGAATCAGCTGTAAGTGGATCAGCACTGAATGTACACGAGGACTTTCTGCACCATATGTATTGACCTAAAATCTCTTCAAAACCACTTAACAATGAGAAAAGAAGACATTCCATTTTGATGATGAGCTTCGTGATGAAGACCATCAGTGTTGTTTGTTAAGAGAATACAAAGTGTCTATTTTTGTTATACTTTCTTTGCCCTGCCCAGCTGAGGAAGTAGAGGGGCTTTGGTGGGCACTGGTGTGCAGTCAGCAACCACAGCAGTGCATAATTTTCCACAGCAATCCATAAGGTCCTTGAATATGACAGAGTGACACCCCTTGCACTCTTCATTGCTGTGGATCTTCCCTAGGGATTACCATATTCCTCTGAAAGCTGAGTGGCACTGGACTGTTCCTTTGGAGTATGTCCGTGTCCCTTACAATTGGCAGGAAGGAATGGGTCAAAGAGTGTTGGGTTTTGTAGATCTCTGCATCAGACATTATTTGCTTTTTGCCTTTATGTCTCAGGAGACAGAGACTGAGGTGGCTATGGAGTTGTGGAGACACATGTAGACCCCTGTGACTACTACCATCCAAACAGGGTTTTGTACCCTGAGACCGGCAGACTCCCAGGAGAACATAATATCATCTCTAGGTGCTTCTGATGTGTTCCCCAAACCACAGCAAAAACCCAGGATTGGCCCTGAGGTGATGCCCACAACTGTTAGTTCAGGGCAGAGCCACAGAACGGGATCCTACCCACTCACACATCACTTCCACGCAGGAAACAGATGCAGGGCTGTTGGAAATCAGGTGGCAGGGAGCAATTTGCTAGAAAAAACCTCACTGATCTATGGTCCTATTTCTGTCCAATTCTGTGAGGTCCCCAGGAAAGGAGGAAAGACCATATAAGCCTCATGAATTATTCAGGTAGGCCGAGCCCAATCCATAGATCACTCACTGACTGTGCAAGCACATTTGCAATTTTTCTAAAGCTTTGCTTTTAGTCTTTAATCAGCAAATAACTTGAGTGTGTCCCAAAACAGATGCTTACAGCAAGTTAGGGAACCCTACAAAGTGTTTTGCTGGAACAGTATCTTGCCGTCAAATGTAAAATTGGAAAGTTCCCATGTGTACAGTCTTGAAGCTCATGCTAAAATTCTGTGTAAGGAAAAGGCACACATCTGTTTATTTGTGATGATAAGCCTGTTAATCACATTCACAAATATTATAAAAACAAATTCTTCAGCTCATCAAAGCTTTATATAAACTCAATTTGGTGTTATGTGAGAGCTCAGTTTGAAAGGAATCGATCTTTTAACTAGACATAACTACTATTTCACTAATAGATAATTCACAAAGGCAAAATATTCCTATTTCAGGAATTTTTAATGCTGCTGTACCATCTTTGTTTCACAGGCAGAAAATAAATAAATACATTTCATATTAAAACCCCTTCTTTGGATCCAGGTCAAAGACACTGAGGGCTGTTGATTGTTTTCTCCAAGCTGTTCCCTGGCAGAAGTTACACAGCCTGATTTCTGTGTCTAACCGTGGGTGTATCTACAATTAAGTGTAGCTTGAGGTGCTCAATTCAGCCTGAAATGAATGATTTGCCAGTAGCACCCAAACACAGCTTAGCCCAGAGCTTCACTGAGATCGTTGTATGGCCTTGCACTGTCACACTGGGTGTATCTGTAAGCCTGAACACCTGACTGAAAACACACGCTCAGTACGTGGCTGCATCTTCAGCACGCCCTACATGGATGCACCACGTGCTATCCCAAACGAGAACTGAAGCACAGTTGTGTTCCCTACAAAAATAAAGATGGTTTTCCAGAGTCATAAACTAAAATGAGGTCTCCAGAATCCTGCTTTAGAAAGACTGAGATTGGTTGTCTTATGGCTAAAATGAAACCCTATTGTGCCAGGAGAACTGGCTGAGGAAGAGCCCTGGAAGAAAGTGGAATGAAACCCTTGTACCTTTGCTACAGCTTGTTTGACTGTTCAGGTTTATTTTCCTGTTTCTCAGTAGCCAGGAATCATGTGTAAATGCAAATAGTAGCAGTGTTAGGGACTGATATCAGACATTGCACAGCAGCAAGGCGTGAAAAGGGAGTAAGCCATTGGTACCACTGATGTTTTTTGAAGCACAGAACAAATGACCGGGTCACCTCCCTGGCTCTAAGTGACCTGCTGCAAATCAAACAACACATCTCAGCCAAATTCCACTTGGTGCCTGTGGTGGCCAATTTCATACACAGTGGGTTTTATATCCTACTCAATGAAAAAGTTACTTTCATACTCACTTTGAGGCATGAGTGCTGTGTACGAAGCAATGCAGAAGCAGATCCTTCTTTTCGCTAGTCTTTCCTGGCCATCAGCCTGCAAGATTGTGAAAAAATTGTATTCCAAACCTATTTGTCAAATTGTGCTATGACTTGAAAGACTTGAGATTGACTTCCTATTCATTCCAGTTTACCCTGATGTTACAGCAATGTCTCATGTACATTTTGATCCAATCTAAAGAAGGGTAAACCTGAGAGAAACTGCTGTCTTTCATTTTGCTGCCTGTTTAACTTTAGTTCTTAATGAAACAGTTTAACATGCACTTCTTAGCAAATGTCCTTGGCTTCCAAGAAAGAAAAAACTCACAGAATTTGCCAAGTAGCTCAAATGTAATGGGTAGATCACAAAAGTAAACAGATGTTAAATAACTAAACATAAAATATCACAAAGCAGAAGCCGATTATTTTATTTTCTTTTACTTTGGCTTAACTCCTTACCAGAACCATGGCTGCTGAAACAATAGTGGCCCCATGTGAGCTGCTGGATTGCAGCTCCTGACTGCAGTGTCTCTTTCCTTGCTTTAACTGAGCACCAGTGGGGAGCTGTCTGGGGTTAAGTACAAAGGTGGGGGGAAACATTCAGGGAGAAGTGGACAATGGCCTTCTGCCTGCTGAAGAGTGAAAAATTCACAGTGGCCCAACTGGAGCTGTGATGAAAAGGGAGGTATTGGGATTTTACAGACATCCTCTCCATACTACACCCAACCAGCAGGAAGCAGCTGCTCACTGTCCCCCATAGCACAGAATGAGCAATGAAGCCACATATAACACCAGCAGTGCCCCATGCAGCATGGCTTAAACTCACCCTCTCTGAAGTCAGTGCATCCATCCTCACTGACTCTTACAGCTCACTCACCTCACTGGGTTTAATTCTTTCTTTAGGACCACAACCTTCTGTTAACACTCCAGCTGATGTAAACATATGGTTTTCAAATATATATAAGCCAAAAAGTAGCTTTATTTTTCCCTTTGCATCCAGCTTTGCTGCACCCTGAAGTGATCTTTTCTCAGTAACTATTTTTCTTCTCTCTTCCCATATAGGAGTTAGAATATAGAAAGATAATACAAGGACTATGGATAATACATGTATCTGTATATACAAATGTATATGTGTATATACATATATTTGTGTGCATATATTGGTATATTTTCTTTGTATCTATCTATCCATCTATCCATACATACATGCATATGTACAAAAATACATTCTTTTTCTAGGAGATGTGAAGCAGAAGCAAATTGATCAAGCCAGCTGGAAGCGAGAAGGCAGGAGGACGGTAACACAACGCCCTGAACTGCCTCGGCTCTCCCGGCTGCTCTGTGCTCACCCTGCCCGCTCCCGGCTTTTTGAGGATGCGACAAGTCGCAGTGCCGGGGCGCAGCATCCTCGGAGGAGCGTGTGTGTTCCCCCCGCCCCGGCCCCGTCCAATCAGGGCGCTGGGGGAGGGATGCTCGGGGCAGGGATGCAGGGTTGCCAGGCGACAGCAGCGTCCCCGTGTCCCGTCCCCCCCACACCCTTGTCCTCCCCCCGGGACCGGGCTGCGCTCCTGCCCGCGCTGCCGGCGCAGTTAAACAGCCGCGGGGAGCCCCGCAGCATGGGGCTCGCCTCCTTCCCCGGGCTTCTGCCACAGCCCCGCTCCCGGCCGTGCCAGGAGCAAAAGCCAGCTCCAGAGTGACAACTAGGAGGGCAGTCAATGAATAAATGGTAGGGATAAGGCTCAGCCGGCCCCTCCGCGCAGCGCCGAGTGCCGGGGGAGGCGGTCTGCGAACGCCAGCCAGCTCCCACTCCCTGTCTTTGCAACTCTAGGTCGCCTCCTAATTTAAAGCTTTGCACCAATCCCCTTTGCCCGGAAAGGAGAGGAAATCTAGAAAGATGCCAGGCTGCGAAAAGGGACCCCAATTCACAGCGCCGGTCCCAGGCGCTGCCTGGCTAAGCAGAGCCAAAGTTGGTCAGAGGAACGGGAAGCGGGTGCTCCAGAGGAGAGGGGAAAGGAAGGGGATCATCGCTTGGTGATCACAACCTCTCCGTCCCGTTGTCCCCCTCTTCTTCTCCTTCCCTCACAGCTTACCTCTGACCACTTAGGAGGCCTTGATGAGTTTCCATCGGGATCCGATCCAAGGTGGGGGGCAGAAAGGGTGATTGTTCCCAGAGGAAGCAGCTCACACAAGTTTGGGGGGGTGAGACTCCCCGGTGGATGTTTAACGAGCACATCGGGAGGCCTGCGATGCCCGGGAGCAGCTGGAGACCTTCACCAGGACCTATCCTCATTGCACGGTAAGGAGCTGGGCACTGGTATACCGCGTCCCGGTCCCTGCATCCCACATCCCCGTCTCTGCATCCTGCGTCTCCGATTCGCGCATCCCGGTCCTCACATCCCCGTATCCCGCATCTCAATCCTCTCATCCCACTCCTTGCATCCCACACCCTGCAGCCTGGATCCCTGCATCCCGGGTCCCTGCAACCCATCCCCGCCCCGTTCTGCCCTCTGGACCAGACGCAGCCGCTGCCCCGGGGGTTGCGGGTTGTGCAGCCAGGAAAAAGTTTAGAGTGGCGAATTGCAAAGGGGTTTCCTGACGGGATTCGGGGGACAGGAGAAACGGGGAAGGGGGGAGCAGGAGGGCAACAAGGGCTTTTAAACTTGCAGAGGAAGGGCAGGGTGCAGGGGGACCCCTGAAGTCGACAGCTGGGGGGGAGGGGGAAGTAGGGCAGTGTGCAGAAAGGAGCTGTGTCCAGATGTTGCCCAGAGGTTCCTGCTCCCACGGGCTTTGGGGGTGAAGGGATGAGCTCTTAAGCTTGCCATCCTATACCCTTCCTTAAGCTAGGGTGGAAAGTGCCAAGCCAGCAGCTGGGAGAGCTGTGCTGACTGCCCAGCTCATCTTCCTGGATCTGCTGCTGGGAGAGATGGGGAGAGAAGTGGGGAACCTTAAAGAAATTGGAAGTGCTTTGCTGCTCTGGGAATACCTCCCCTGCAGGGACCTGGCTCGCTCCAGGATCCTAAAATTGGAATACTTCAAAAAGGAGGGAGAAATTAGCATGGATGATAGAGCTATTGTAACTCTCCCTCATATATATATCTGCCCACGTATCTGTGTGTCCCTGTGAGTACACAGCCAGCTGTGTAGGTGTGTGTGTGCTTCCGGAGCTGTCTGAGCCTGTGGATGTGCCTTGCCCATGCCCCTGTGTCTCTGGGTGTGTAGGTGTGTGTATCTGTGCTTATGTGTTTGCTTGGATGCATACGGATGTTTCATATGTACAGATTTGTAGGAATGTGTTTTTTGTTCCTAGACAGTGTTTATCTAACCCTCTGTAGACCTAGAGGTGTGTGCAAGATACCTTGCATCTGTGTGTGTGCCAGGCACACATGTGGGTGTGAGAAATTGCAGCTCTATGCCAGTGTATAGGGAGAATTTGGGGGAGAGTGTTAGGTTTTTGGGGCTTTATCCCCCCAGGTTATCACAGTGGATATGGATCTTTTTATGTATGCATCCCTGGATTTCAGCAATATTGATAAAACCCAAGCAATTCACGAAAAACTAGGCAGGCATCACACCAATACTGCATTGAACTGAACCAGGGATTTTGTGATAGTTTGTGAGTTCTTTGGCTTCTTCTTAGTTTATGGCACCTGCTGAAGATTATTTTAGTGGTTGTTTTTTTGGGTTTTTTTAAATTAGTTAAATCAGCTATAAAAAAACACTCAATTGGAAGACTGTGGAACAGAACAGCCTGGGACACAGACTGGTACCTATTTCATCTTGCATAAGTGTATGTCTCATATTGATTAAATATTCATGAAAACAATTTGAAAATCACACAACCCACCTGATCAAATACATATTTTAGGAAAATTACTTTTTTCATTGTCTTGAAATGCACCTAAATCATGATGACTTCTTCTGCTGTTATTTATGTTGATAAATGTGTTATGAGAAAATGTAACTTTTCCAGTTATATTGGGAAAAAATGCACATTAAACTACTTTTATTCACAACTAAGGTAATAGAAAAATTATACATCTGTAATATTCATCTTTTGAGTGAAATAAGTAACAATTCATGCAAGTGCTTCTTAATGAACTAATTATTTGAAGTGCAATGCAAGTTAACTGTCGCCTACTAGAATATTTCATACTTTTAATTTTTGTAACTTTTTTCTTGTTTGTTTGTTACGGGTTTGTTTTAAGAATAATGCTGTCCACTACTCTCACCATTTCTAGAGCCCTGCATGACATATTAGGCATAAAACACATTTCAAAATAGAAAATATATCAGTTGCTTTACTGCTCTGTAACTTAAAGACAAGTAAAATGGCATTGGTATCAAGTACATTACAACTAGACTTCCATCCTGGAGCAAAAATGCTTTTCTAATCACTGTTGATGTTTGCCTGGGTTACTTGTGTTGATGACCTACTTATAAGCTTCTACAAATAAAGGAATAAAGCTTTTTTAGGCAAATGTTGACACCTTGTCTAGGAGTAAGAGTCTAATTTTATCATTGAAAGAGTGGATCTAAAGCAAGATGCAGGGGTAAAGTATCTTTCTGGATTCCCATAATATTTTTACAGTTAAATAAATGTGACAAAGCAAAGTACTAAATCAGACTGGAAAGCTGAAATAAAAGAAATACATTACAAACAAAGCTATCATTCAGTTCAGTGGTCTGTGTTACATAAGTGGAGCTGAATTTGGAAATGAAGGCAGTGTAGGGACATGTAGTGGCATTTAAAGAAAGAACTATTTAGATGTTTTTTGTGAACACAACTCGCCCATGGCAGTGTCCTACAGAACATAAATTGTGCTGTAGCTCACAGTCCTGGATGGAATACTATAAGACATGAAAAGACTTGGTTCTATGTTGCTTATGCTGGGGTCAAATTGCAATTTTACCTTTAAAGCTGGTGGGCTAAATTCTCTGTTTGCCTACAAGTATTCAGGTGGGTCACATGAGGGGTGCACCCACCAAAAGTCTGGTTTAGCAGTGCAACTTGAGAATCCAACCTCAAGATTTCACAGGGTGTGAGATCCTGTCTATGAGGCTGTTAAATTTGCCAGCAGCATCCTATTGAAGGGACTTCATTCTCTGATCTGTTTTTGAAAGCTGCCTGCAAAGTCCTATAAAGTTTTATCAGGATTGCTGCACCTTGTTTGTTCCAACTTGTTGTACTATAGTTATTGATCGGGTAGTATGAATTTTTTTTCATTGATAAAGTCACTCTCAGGATGCCACAGAACATGACACACTCCAGAATCAGACAGCATTACTGTTTATGTGGGAATGTGTGTAACTATGGTAAGCTACATAAGCTCTTGTGAAGATGGTGTAATATTGACTGGTGGGGCATTTTTCTGCTTATTGGTATAAAACTGAGAGCTGTTTTAAAGAAAGGACAAGAACTTAGTCCAGGGCAGAGAGTTAAAAAGAAGATTGTCCTCTTGCTCTCTACTAGTGTGGAGAGTAAGTCTGTGCTTTAATCCCTGAGTGGGTTGCATTTGCAACGGAGGGGTAGGCACAGCCAACAAAACTGGGTGACCAGAGGGAGAATCAGCCACCCTGCCCCTGCAGCCAGCCCTGAATGTCCAGAGCAAAAACCATGGTGGACCTGGGGTCCAAAGGTGGCAGGAGAAGAGTGCAGTATCCTTCAGTGCTACCATCCTCCTAAGTCTCTGCCTGTGACAGTTTCTTGCTGTGAACTTAGCACGACAACTTTAACTCTGATAATCCAGCCCTAAACTGGCAGAAAAAACTGGAACACATTTCATTTTATGAAAATACAGGTTGACTGAAAATCCTGAGTTTCATTTAGCAGTAGCAGTAAAATGACAAAAAAAAAGAAAAATCCTCCAAGGTACAATGGTGCCTGGGAATAGCCTCAATGCAATTGTCAGGTATTTCCACTGAGACAAAACCACAGTTCATTGTTAGAAGTGCTTTAACTATTGCGGATTAGTGCAATTGTCTCTTTCTTCAGGTAAGCCCAGAATCCACTGTGTGATCTCAACGGATTTGCTGGCTTATCTATTGTCTTGAGAGGTTTTCAGACATTTATTTCAGGGATATGCAGATCTTTAAAAACACTGCAAAAATGCACTGTCTTGTTTCCAGCTGCCTTTTAAGAGTAATGCAGCAAATTTTCATGGGGGGTAAATCATTGTGAACCTATTAAAGTCAAAAAGAAGAGAATTTACTAGAGTAACAGTAAATTACACACAAAAAAATAGGCTGTAGAACTATATTGCTTTTCTCTGATATTGGTCCTCTCAAATATAAAATGATGTAGTTGGAACAATTATCATGCTCTTTTTCATAGCTATGCTGAAATCACGGGAGTATTTATGTAGTCAGCAATGGTCCTGCTTGTGTAGGAACATATGGGCTCCTCATGTAAATCAATTTTCCCAAAAAACCTAAGAATCAGGTTAGCAGCTTTTCCAAACTACCTAAGACACAACAGATCCACAGGTAAAAGCATGGTCCTAACCCTGGTTACTGAGGCAGCCTTTCTTCAGAGCACTTTGAAGTCTGGCAAGTGGCTTGAGCTCAGTAGTATTGATGACCCTGACCTTCAAAGTCACCTTCCCAGTACATTCAAAGGGATACAGCATGATCACCAAGTATATAAACTAGATCAAACATGCATCAAGCAAGGTGTGTAGAGAGGGAGTCGCTGATAAACTTTTCGTGGATGAAATAGGAACTTGGAGCAGAATTTTGGTGGATGCTGTCAGACCTTGAAGTTCTCCATTAGAAAAGTGAATGGAGAAGGGAAAAAAAGGTTTGAAAACAAAAAAAGATTGAGGAAAATATCTCTGTATGAGACAAAATGGGAAAAATAAAGAGAAGAAAATTGCTTGATAGAAAAGGAAAAAAATATCAGTAGAGATACTCGAATGACTATTGAAGCTGGAAGAAAAGTAAATTAAATGATAAGCCAGTTGTGGGAAGAAGAGATTTTAAGGCAGATGAAGGTGGTGTAGTCAATGGAGACATTGTCAGATTCCAGAGGAAAATCAAGCAAGTCTACACAAGGGAGAATTAAGCCAAAAGCTAAGCTGGTGAACACAAAGTCAGCAAATTCATAGGACAGAACTGTATTAGGAGAAATAATAGGATAATTGGTTTTTCATGTGAAGAAGGATGAACATGTTAGTTTAGAGGACCCTTTAAGGAACAGGTTACCTGAAAGCAGGGCTGTTGAATAGGGGAGGTAGAGTATGCAGGTGAGAAGAAACAAAAATGCCTTGAGAAAATGAGGAGTGCTTGAGGAGAGAACAAAGGTAAAAATAAAATAGAGAAGCAAAATGAAAGGATTGGGACTGGCATGACATCAGAGGAAAAGCATGGACAAAGACTGGAAGAAGGGATTGACCAAAAAAAAAAAAAAAAAGGAGTACTAGAGAGTAAAAGGAGAAAAGAGTATCAAAGGGTGTGGGAGGTACAGAAAAGTCACCTCCCACTGGTACAGAGGACAAGCTGGGGCCTGGGTGTGCCAGGAGGAAAGAGCTGAAGGGAACCTGAAAACTGAGAAAAATCTTTGTCTAGAACATGACATGAAGGTGGAAGATAGAGAGAAGAGAAAATGTGCTGAACGTAGTGACTGAGAGCACCCTCAGCTGAGAAACAGAGTAAAACTTGCACATTAGCTTCCACTCCCATGAAAAGCTCCACTAACGAGACCACACACAAACCAGGGACAATTTTTGTGTTACCTAAATGCTGCATCTGGAGAAGTGCCACACAACTACATCACTGCAGCAGATACAGGGCCCTGCAAAACCTCAGCCTCTGTGGGCTGTGGTGACTGGTCCTCCAAAGGACGCGTTGAGCTGGCAGAGATCCTGCCCTGTGGTCTGTGAAGGAGGAGGCTGCAGGCAATTCAGCGTGTCTGGGGTTGGGCAGTAGTGGGATTCTTCTCTGGAACGAGCCCTGCAAAGAAGCTGGCTGAAATAAGTGGGCAACAAGGGGCTGCCTGATTATACTGACAGACTCTAAACCTTTTCCAGCAAAACTGATGTGCCAGAAGCCAAATCTAATGCTGAGGGATGTTATTGGCTCAAACCAATGTTGAGGTGTAGGATGGGACACCATGTGAAAAGGGTTTGAAAATCTTACAAAATCTTGTTTCACACTCAAATTCCTAAAATTTATCTCTAAATATATTCCTAAAATTTTTCATCCCTAAAAGTTCCTAAATGTTGTTTCATCAGTGGTGTGACTCCCTGCTCCATAGATATGTAATAGCAGGGCTGAGATGATCCAGGATTTGTCTCTGTTATAGGAATGAAGGTTAAATACACTCCTTGTCCCTGGTGAGGAATGGAGCCCTATGGGAAGCTACTCTAGGGTCTAGGGTTCTCTCAGAGGCTCCTAGACCAGTTTTGACCTTGTTGACCTTGAGCACTTAAAAGTACAGCTCACCACATCAGGATGGTTGTCTGTTTTCCATAATGTAGCTGTGATTAAGTTCCCTTAGACCCCAAATTGTCTCCAGCTCGTATGTGCCAGGCCTCCACGATGGGACACCTGCAGCTGTACTTGAGGGAACATTTCTACATGTGTGTTTTTTAAGAGATTTTTGGTTGAGATATTTTTGGATCCAGTACGTACTGCCTAGCAATTTCTGTATTGCTTTATAATCATTATGTATTATATTGTTGTTATTCATTTAATTCACATTGGTTGCATCATCTAGTGAAGAAATTTTCAGGAAAGCATGAGAAGACATGTTCTGCTAGTGTTTAAAAATATTACATTTGTAATGCTTAGCAGAAATTGGCTGGCCTGCTGTTAGACTCACATAGCCAGAGAAGTGATAAAAATCAACAAGCAAACTTTGGGGATGTTTCCAGAACTCATAGAATGATTAATTTTCCCCTTTTATTTATCTGTATTTTCATTACAAGAGAAAACATATAAATAGACAAAAGGATGGAGGAAAAAAGAAAAATAAAGATATTGTGCATTAACACACATAGGGTTCAGTGCTAGGGTATTAAAAGAGTATGCTTGGATCAGCTCACTTGGCTAAGAAATGTCAAAATTATCTTTCTCTGCAAGATCATTTCAAAATCGATATTTTTAAGCAAAAGTATAATTGGTTTTGCCATGACAAATCAGTTTTCAAAAAGCTTCATTATAATTTTTGGTGAGATTATGTGTGTATTTGATTGTTGAGGGTCACCAGTCGAGAATATTACTATAGACTTCTTTGCTTTTTATCATATATTTTTAATGGCATTTTTACTGGTCTTTAGTCACTCAGAAAGACATCTTCAGTATATGTCAACTGACACTTCATTTGGTTCCATTGTAAAATTTCCAGATATTTCTGAATACCACAATTTAAATATCTTGATTTTACCCTGTAAAAAATGTATTTTTCTGGTATTTAACTCTGCCTTGCAAAAAGCAAGGCAAAATAAAACACCCATGTGGGGCATTAATGCAGTTATATTGGATTAAGCTTTGATAAAATTGTGTGAAAAGGATACTTTACAATGCCTAATAGACATTACAGTGTGATATTTTCAGAGAGACTATTAAGTTTCTTGTTTTTCTTATTATGAAATACTTGCCCATAAAATAACATTTTACTAGAAAATTTGCAAAGTGCATAGGACTCTTCTTAGATCTTTTCCAAACACTGTAAGAACACATTAAAATACACTTGTTAAATCTACTTTGCAAGTGTTTCATTGTATTCCCTCAGGATCTCTTAATTGTGCTGCTCATTTTCTTGCTGGCAGCCACCATGGCTTTAGAAGAGCCCTGACAATACCAGAGATCAGCAGACAATGCCTTTTATTAAACAGGTGCGAGCCCATCCTACACCAGCTGATGGTGGGGTTGAGTTATCAGCCAAGTCTTTTTTTCTTGCTCTCAGAAGTTGAGGAAAAGGAGAGCAATTGTGTGAGAATGGTAGCCCAACACTCAAGTCTGTTTTAGCCAAATATTTCTAAACCATACACCTCAAGCTTGTTTATCACACCATTATTACAAAATACATTTATCTCAGAGTAATAAAAAAAGAGAACATTTTCTTCATAACCAAGAAAAGAAATAAACTGTCTACCTCAGAGCAAACCCCAGTGCTGTTCCAACAAAAGCAACATGCAGCCCATGTCTTTTTCATCCATTCACTTGTCAATGTGGCTGTCAAAAGGTGCATTTACATATGGCCAATCCCACAGCTGATTCATTGAGATGATTTTATGGGTGAAAAGGGAACATGACTTAATGGAGTAGCTCCAGGAATACAAATAAAATCAGATAACTTTCAGAGAATAATAACGTTCCTTTCTGAAGTGGACTTGAAATCTCTAAGAAGAGAACAGCTCTGCTTAAAGCAGCCTTTTCTTCTTCACTCAGAAGTGATCTCCGATTAATTGTGCAGTTTAGCTGAACTTTGCTTTCCTTGGTATCCTAGGAGAAAAGCTCTGACAGACTGGGAATTTTAACTTGTTTGTAATGTAAACTCAGTATACTGGTGGTGCTTTTTTAATACTCCAGAAACTGCTTGGGAGGAAAGAGAAATAAATAAAAAGGCTTTGATCCTCTAAGCAAACAAAGAGGGGAGAAGGAGGTTAAAAGAACCATCATTTGTTAAAGACAGAGAAGAAAAATGTGGGAAAGGTGTTTCTATTTTAACAGTTTCAGAGACTGAAAGCCTTTTGGAAATATCAGACATTTCAACAGCATTAGAGACTTCTGATGAATAAGGTTTGATGATTTTTTTTCACTGTGTCATTGAAATTTTTGAGATTTCTAAGGATTATGAAATTCTCAATAATATCAGTCATCTAAACAAGATTTTTTTTTTCCCCAGAAGCAGATATCCAGGACAAAGCTTGGAGATTAATGCTAATACCTGGAGTATCCAGCTCAGATAAACATATTCCTAGTGGCATTATTCAATATGAAGAAAGGAAGAGTTTAGTCTGGAAGTAACACCAGGTCCCGGGAGCTGAGATTTAATTGGTATATCAGGTTTTTGGCCAAAAGGCAGAATGTAAATTGAAGCTTGCAGTAGCAAGGAGAGGTGTGACCCAGCCGTGCCCTGTTGGCTGCTTGTCTCTGGAAGATGCTTCCACTCCCTAAAATGTAGGTATTTTGGCCAGTAGGTAAGACGAAGTCAAGTCTTACATTACTACTACTTATCTGCCTGTCTCTTCCACGTTTTTTTAAGGAAGGAAGCAGACAAATAGTTCCATTTAGTCCTAACTACCTTAAATCAATGTCCAGGGAGAGGCTGCAGAGTAATAGGGTTTCTTAGTCCCTGTGATCTCCTGGCGAGGGCACAAGGTTCCAATTAGAACTTATCCTGAGAGAATGCAGTATCCATTCGGGTAGAAATGGATAGAAAGAGACCCTTTTTATGTAGGATTGTTTATTTTCAAAGATTGTACACAACAATAAATTGTTCCCTTTGCCTGAACGCAGCATTTATAGTTCCACAGATAATGACACCAGTAAGGACCTCATCTGATCCATCTCCCCCTCCAAAGATGGCATAAACTGTCTTTAATTAACTGATACTTGTTGAATGATTTCCTTAAATCTGCAATGACAGACATTTCACAGCCTGCTGCCATAGCATATATGTTAAGTGATTCACTGATCTTATTTACAGAAGGTCTCCAAAAGTTTAACTAAATCCCACCTTTTGCAACCCAGCCTATCACTCTTATCCTCTCTGCTATGGATATTTGAAGCAATTTAGTATTTTCTTTTCCATTCCAGCCTTTTATATAGCAAAGGGATTAGATTTTGGCTGTTTAATGTTCATTTAAGTAATGTTCCCTTCAGTCATCTCCTCCTGACTCAGTGAAAAAACTGCTTTTCTTTTGCCATTTGCTTTTTTAAGTAGCTTGGGGTTTTTGCTGTTTTCCTTTTTGCCTTCTCCAGTAGCTCGTCCGGACCCATACCCAAAAGATGAGTACAGACAATTAATGACTTGACTTCCCTTGTCTTGAATACAACATTTTGCAAAGAAATCCTTTGTACTATTCCTTTGTTGTATTCTCCAAACCTCACTCCAGCCAGTATTTTGCTCCAAGAGCCCTCAGGAGCCACAAAGAGCCATAGTGATGTCCTTGTCCTGTCATCTCTCAATTTGCTATATTTGTTCTTGACTGATTCTGGTCATTCCTAGTTTGCAACCACATCCACCTCCAACCAAGAAATTGTCAGGTCTCACATCTACATTAATATTGCAGAAGAAAAGTTTTTAAGGCAGTTTGAACAACCTGTTTCTTTGTCTTTGCCAGAAGGGTCTGTGTGGGCCATGGCTTCTCTTGGTTCAGTGACTGCTAAAGAGAGGGGATGTTTGACTGCTGCATTGTCTACCATGTGTCACGTGCAGGAGCCTTTGCAGAAGGGAAGCCTCCAGACCAACTCCAAGCATAAAATGTACCAATGAATGTTGCAGAGCTGAGTGATGGATGCAAACGTGTGCTGGGTGTTCATTTGGCTATTCCAGCTGTAGGCTCGTGGAAAGGCAGAAGCTGCTCATGCTTTCAGGATCATAATCACAGAGTCAGGAGGTCTCAAATGAGATGCTTGACTTTGCTGCTGGCAAACCCACACAGAGTTCATCTACATTAAGCCTGATGAATGTGGCATTAGGCAAGAATTCAGAACTTCATGACCCCTAGGCATACTTTGTGCCTCACTTGTTTGATTTCTCCTCTTTTATTAAGACTCAAACTTTTCCCTGGCCAGTCTAGAATATTTCCCAAACTGTCAAGGACACGGATAATGTCAGAGAGGTCATAATGAAACTGCCAGAGGTACTTGCCCCAAAGACTCCTTAGAGAACCCTTTACATCTATTAGGTTCATGCATGAGAGTATTAGCTACTGCTAAAAAACCCAAACCAAAACAACAAAAAACTCAGGAAGGAAAAAACAAAAAGCTTTTGGGACTGTAGTAATTCATGGAGCACCTCAATATTGCAAAAAAATGTTCCCTCTAGACTTCAAATTAATCAACATGCTATTTTGATATATGTCAGTGAATTAAAACACGTCCAGTCCAACTCACTTTTTCCTGACCATTAACTTCCAAGCCTTGAATTCCCACGGAACAAGTAAGCAGCTGCATTGAAGGTTTAACTGGCCTGACTCTACCAGAGCACACGCCATGATTATGTATGAGAGAAGTCCCTTTTCCCTGTCTAACTTGGTCACACTGGGACTGCTAAATAATCACTCCTTGGATGCACTTGGGTGAAAAGGAAGATTGATGTCCATGTGAGAGAGAAATTTTTTACAGTCTGGGATAGGGAGACACAGGCACATTCAGGCAACACATGGGTGCATCTTGATGCTTTTTCTCTCCACTTGTAGTACAGGCAATCCCAAACACTCATCTGATATGTTGGCTCTTGAATCTAGATCATACTAAATAATGGAAGTACCTAAGATACACTGTCTGATCATGGTCAGCAGGGCCTGGCATTGTAATGCCACTTATTGAATGGTCAACAGTGTGTTCCTAAGGTCTTGAAAACAGTTTCCATGTAGATTCATGTCTATTTAATCAACAGGACTTATCTCGGCAGTATTTTAGAGTGCTGCAATTTTTTTCCAATACTCTTTTTAAGCACCAAGTAATAGGTCCTCTAGCATGTCCCATTTTTGTCCATTCCCATTTATAAGATGGTTTCCATGCCAGTGATTACAATTAAATACTAATATAAGTAGTTTCAAAAACAAAAGCACATTTGGAATGATCCATGTTTATCTTTAGAGACTAAGAGCTGCAAAGACGAATGGATTGAGAGGGATTAAACACAAGGCTAATTGTTCATTAGGCAACCTAAGACAAATTAAGTGTGCTAATCCATTCAATATTTTTTGCTAGCTATTTCCATTATTATCCATGCCAAAATTATTTTGCATGTATTAATTCACCTATGCTTATTTATTAATTTTAAAAACTCACTTGAAGTGCAGGTCTTGCATCCTGTAGTCCTTTCTTAAACAAAACTTCCAAGACAGCAGTAGCAGAAGGACTTCAAGATGTGACTGGAACTCTCTGTACTGCCCTTTTCCTAAAATAAAACATAAATTCTTTCAATAAATTTAATGTGAATGCATTCTCCATCTGTATTGATTCCAGATACTCTCCATGTTTAATTAAGACTTTCTTTTCTGCAAAATTATGCATAGTTCTATGCAATGTTCTATGAAAGTGGTCCAGACTGTACTTGACCAAAAGAATTGATCTAAAATTTATTGCTGATTGCCGAATACTATTATGTATTGGTTTTTATATTATTTTGATGTGTAATTGACTGTTTGCCAGATAAGCAGACAGTGAGTTATTGATAGCTAACTTGATTATCATGTCTTCCAAGCTCCAAAATTTTTTTTTTTCATATCATCTACACATTAATATTGTCAGATTCTGGCTCCCAAAATAAGCCTTGGAGGAAAACAGACTTACTGTAAAATTATTCACATAGATGTTACTACAAATATGGGAAATGAGCCACAGGCCAGGTAGCAGCGCAACAGGAATGGATTTAAGGCTATGGAAGCTCAGAAGCAGAGCATGACTCAACACCATGGTATCATATTGCTGTGGAAAAAGGAAATTTTCTACTAGGATTAATAAACAGGAATATTGTCTTCAAGATATGGAATGTAAACATTAATCTCTACTCAACACTAGTAGGGCCACTTTTGGAGTATGGTACCCAGTTTTGAGAATTATGTTTTAAGAAAGAATATAAATCTCTTGGAGAGCACAGAATATCAGCATGAGGAATTGTGTGGAAAAAATAGATTTGTCACAGGTAAGTAAAAGGCTTAAACTGTCACATAGAAGACTAGATCTCATGAAAAGCTTTTAATTGTAAGGAATGGGAAAGACAGAATAAACTGCTGGGAAATCGAGGAAGTTCCTGTCACCAAAGTGTCTACAAACAAGTTAGCCAAGACATGAGTTAGGTAAGACATAAGTAAAATTGATCTTGATTTGGGTAATAGCAAAGAAAGATCAAGATCTTTCAGGGTCCCTTCTAACCCTCTTCTTCTCTCAGTGACCTGAATGTAATTCAGGGTTCCTAACCCAGGGTCTGTGTTTTGCAAACCTCTCCGGGTGAGGTGCAGCAGAGGCAGTCAGAGCAGAGAGCATCATGCTTCTCTGGGGGAAGAGAGGGGAAAATGGACATATTGCAGGAGCAAACTCCCAAAGGCTGTCCTGCAAGAGAGAGGGAAGCTCTGCCGTGCAGGGGCACATCTTGTACGTACACAGGGCAAGAATGGATCACAAATATCTGCTTAGTTCACATTCAGTCTCCTTGTAAGTGACTTCAGTATAGGCACACACATCATGTAAAGACTATGAGCAGTCTCCCCTCTTACTGTAGGGGCTGTGCAGAAGTCCCTATGTGTCTAAAAAACCCAGCTTTAAATGAGTTCTGATATTAGGACAACAGATAAACAAGAAAGGAAGGAGCATCATGACTTGTGCTGTCAACTTTAAAGTCTACTCTGAGTGTTCACAGGCTTTGATACCCTCGTGTGTAGGCAGTACACTATATAAGGTTATAAAGTTATGTATGTTTTTGGAATATTTGCATAAGGAAATGAGTGCAGTAAATCTGTTGACGTCGTCAATGCAGAACTACCGTAACTCTCAAGCTTTCTGCACTGCAGTGATGATTATGAAACTAGTAGGTAGTTTATGTTATTAACTCAAGGCGTCATCTTTAATAAATACTCATAAAACACATTGGCAAAAGCATAAACTGCAGGAACACGAGTAGAAAATTTGTGACATGCTCTCTATCATAGAGAAATTGTTAACATTGCTGTTCAGTAATTATTTAATCAAAAGCATACTTAGGGAAAATCTGAAATAACAGAGATATTTCAGTTTTTATACTAAGAGCCCTATCTTCATGTTAATTCCTGAAGCAGGGTTATAGTATATTTTAATAAAAGTATGAGATGGTATTGAAATTCAAATAACTCCTTTGAGATTTTATGGCTCATACAAAATGCAAAGAAATTCAGAAAGAAAATTCTTTCCAAATTAATAATTCTTTCTTAAAGAGTAATAAAGAATTAGTTTTTAGTAATAAAGAATTAGGTTTTCCTCTATCATCCCAATTAATTTTGTAGTGAGTTTGTGAAAAAATATTCATGTCATGGATAGGAAGGATATTTCATGTAAATTACACTCTTTCCTTTCTACCCTGAAGTTTTTCTTCCATTCAAAAGATACTGTATCTCTCACCATTCAAGGCCTCTCTGCATTGACTCTGGAGAATACTGAAATATTCCTTTTATCTGTCCTAAATCAGGTGAACAATAAAAAGATATTGATTTTTCATACAGTATAAATAGTTCACGAATGTATAAAAATTTAATTCAGGATTCAGTGGGTCAAATACTAGACTGTGATAAATTAGCAACAAACTCAGTGGATCTGGTCTATGCTTCTGCAACTGGCAGTGCTGTTCAATTTGTCAGGAGTGCTGCACTTCCATCATTTAATAGCTTCAAGAGATAATAACATCTGCAGTTTTGGGTTTTCAAAATCAGCCTCTTCCTTCCCTTACCCTTACTCAAGCAGTAGAGAAGACTTTGCAACAAAATCCTTGCACTGTAATAAAACATTTCTCTTGCCCCTCTCATTGAGAGTGGCTGCTGCACTCTGAGCTTGGCCATCACCAAGGAAGCTGCTGAGGAGTTGATGGCATGAGAACATGAGTCATGAATGTGTCCCAATCCCCCAACTAGTGTAAATCAGTGTAACTGCACTGTCACAAGCTCCAAGGACAGATATAGCTTGTAAATAAAGGAAATATGGGGGTTAAGCAACATAAATAAAGCCAGAAGGGACATTTCAATCTATCTCCTGCCCCAAAGCAGAGTCAGTATTATTGTCTCACTTCTGAAAAAAGGTTACTTTTTTCTTGAAAACTTGTGATGGTAAAGACTCCACAAGTCTCCCAGACAGCAGGTCCTGGTGCCTCAGTACCTTTATGATGAGAACATTTTCCCCCAGTGCCTAGTCTAAATACTTATTTTTATGGTTTAAGTTCATTTCTGCTTTAGCTAATGACTGACGCCAAGGTTCTCTTTTCATCCCAATTAATTTCTCACCCCCTGAGCTTGATGCAGCTTTGCTTACAATCTGGGCTGGCCATAACTGGGATGAACCTGAGACCACTGATTGGATTTGGAAAACTGTGAATCTGAGGCCAGTGTGTCTATGCCTTGTCCAGTGGTCTGAAACTGGCACGCTTCTCAGCCTGAGAGATCTTCCAGTCTGCTGAATTTGCCATCAAGCCATGAAACATTCATTGCCTCTGGAAAGATTCAAAGTAATGCTTGTGAAAAAACCAGAGCCCTAAGATTAAGAGTTTTTTCTTTGTCACCCATTACAGGAACATTCTGTTAGGGTTTTTAACATAAGAAATAGATACAAAGACACGTTTTAGACTGTGTGATTAGTACAAAGGAAAGCACTAACTCATCAGTGGGATAATGCTCCCTTTCTAAGTTGTAGCACCTCTAATCTTACGCTCTTTAGTGAGATGACAAACATCAGCCTATGCATTAAGTGTTTTTAAATGGCATTGAGTTTTTGTTGCATGATGGTTCCAACTAATGCTTAACATTATTATCTCTTACGCTCATTAAAGGAAATATTTAGTTTCTATCAAAGTAAAGGACTTAATGTTTAGAGAAGAAAATAGCATTGGTTTAAAAATAAAAAAGAGTATAACTAAAAGAAAGAGCTATTGCTAGTGAAGAGGCTTTGATGAAAACAGTATTGAGAATGGCAGAAATGTCTTTTTCTCTGATAATTTCTTCTCTAGTAATGGTCTATTCTGCTATGATCAATAAAAACTCCTTCAAGGGTCACAGTGCTTCCCAAGCTGATTATTGCAACAAAAACAAATAGGTTCAAAGCCTTTCCTGAGTAAACAGTTACTGATAACACTTTAGACTCCCTGTTCATTGCTCTTCACTAGGGCTTGGTCTTCTCTAGCAAAGCAGCTGGAGATTGCAGCCTTGGCTAAACCTCAGGCTGGGGGGCCTTTCCTCAACAAGGAGATTCCCTGTGGCATTTTCCTGGCCCCTGCTCAACCTCACTTGGTGCCGGGGTCAATGCATTTCCCTTCTACTGAGATGGAGGGAAGGAGCTTGGCATTGTCTGGTGGTCAGAGATATATGTAGGCTTTGCCATGGCTCTTGTCCTCATTGCTGACTATCAGGCGTGCTTTAGGGCCTGGAGCTCATCCTCTGTTTGTTTAATCCTCCCATTCCACTGCAGAACCCAGGAACACAGTTTAATGACATCCTTCAGATGCTTCTAAGCCACTTTCCTCCCTGAAATTTCCCAAGAGCCTTCAGACAATGGACAGATTGCCTAGCAAGCTCCTTTTTGCCTCCTGCATCTTTAGGAGATGGTCCTCTTGGGACTTCCAAGACTCTTGCTGACTTTTTCAGAGTGACAGCAGGCAAGAATACCTGAAATTACAAAAGAAAATTATTTTCTCAGCCCAGGCACATTCCTCTGGAGTAAAACTGCAACGCCTCAGAGGACCTTTGGGCCTGTAGGGAGTACAATATGATCTGGATTGGTGCCTGGCACGTAGGCAGTGGTCTCCTCGCTCTTGCCCACAAGCCTCCTGCTGTCTGCAGGCTGAGAACCTTGTGCCCCAAGCCCTTGGGGTCATGTGTTTCTCCAGCCCAACCAAGTGCATGGAGAGCAACTGCAAAGGCTCAGCTGGTTGCACAACTATGTTAATTGTTTTGCCTCTGGGTCTCCAGTATCATTTAGTTTTCCTGAGAACTCCTTGCAGTTAACCAAATAGCTGCAGTTCATCTCAGACACTTCAGACTTACACCACATAAAAACTTCTTCTAAGCAGGCAAGTAATTCTTTCCACTTCAAGTCAAATGAATGGATTTCTGCTGGAGCCTTTGCTTGTGGTTAATACCAACAGGGAAAGTAATATTTAATTTGCCTCATGTCCCTCTAAAAGACCAAAAACTGTCTTGACTCCCACTCAGATGTCTGGAAGAAAAAGCAGTCTCTCACTATTAGCCCTTCTATGAGATAATCTTGCTTTCCCCAGTTCAGAAAAAGCTTGAGAACTTTAGGGAGGGGGATGGAGCAGGGGGAGAAATGTTTGTAGTGACCTCTTGTACTTTTCACCACTTCTGTGACTACCAAGGAATTGGTGCTTCTTTTGGTCATTTCATTCCACAATCTCATTTTTTTTCATACAAATTAAGGAAAAGAAGCATTTGAGGGTGGAATTTACCTCAGCAGACATAACCTGAAGCCACAGTGTGGAGATCTACATCTTTGGAAAGTCATATTTCATAACAAAAAGAATAATTACACTTTTAAGGAGTGATTCAACTGACCTGTTTTAGACATCTACTATAGGTAGAGAGAAATAATGTTCAAAAATTGTTTTGTTTTTTTCTATAAAGTGACTATAAAAGGTCCTTTGTATAACCAGATCACATGTACAATCATACCATCTGACTGTTTCATTAAAAGAATCTCACCTAAATGTCTAGGGTGGGACTCCAGCAGTTCAGGCTCAGTTTTATCTATGTTTCTCACATGATTTGAAATTTTAGTCATAATTTTATTCATAGCCTGCTCTGCGACTGAACTCGAACAAGGTGCTATGTCAGCGAGAGAGGAAAACATGGTGCTGCTGTTTTTTCTCTGGTCCTTGCCAAGTTGTCCTCCCTCATTTATTTCCACAAGAGTCTGCTCTGTGTCTCTTCCAAAAAGAGTCACTTTTCTCTCTGCAACACATAGGAGGAAGGCAAAATGTGTCTGAGATCCTACAATGCCATCTCTATTATTTGGAGATAAGTTTATCTTGCAAAATGAATTTTCTCTCCCAGAATTCAGAGTTTGCCCTTCCATTGAGGTTTGACTTTTTAACCACACATGAAAGCAACAACTTACTTGTGCTGATGGGGATGTCTTGCACTGTTATACCTATGCTTCCTCAAGTGTACACAGATGACCTCTGTCAGAGACTGAATAATGATAGACATGGGCTACAGAAGCCTTTGTTTTAACCCAGTTCAAAGCTTCCTAAGTTCTCAGTGCTAAACTGTTAGTCTTGAAGTGGGAATTAATAGAGGGAAGTCTTTTTGCTTGCATTATACAAGAGGCCAAGCTGGAAGGTCAGTTCCAGGCCAGGGGCCAAGGTGGCCCCTGTGCCTTTAAAGTTGGTAGATCTGTGAATTAGCCATCCATAATCCTCAGGCATGCCAAATTAAAACTGTGTTGAAGTGAGAAAGAAATATATTAGAAAACCTGGCAAGCGTTCAAGTCTAAGCTCACTGTTTGTCTTGATCTTGTTGATTTGAAATATTTGCATTTCAGACCTTTCAGAAAATATTCAGTTATTCTTTCAATCATCTCATAGTGTCAACTCACTGGTCCAATATTAAAATATTCAAAGATGTAAACTCTTCTCAGTTTACGTACTACGCATGTGTGATAACTTTCATCTTGGTTATAATAAAGACTGAACCAACAATTTCCTAAGCCAAAAAATTTAACATTCTTAACAGTTTCCTGTTCATAAAGCTGATTTGGGCTCAGAGCTTCTGTGGTTTGAGTGTGGAGGAGGTTGCACTGCACAAATTAAAGCAAATACATTTCCTTCCAAGTGGTGCTGTCAGAAAGTGACTTCTGCTAGACTCCAGTTTTCATGTAGAGGCGTTTGCAGTATCATAAATACCTGTTCTTCCTCCTCACGTCAAGAGCCCCTGAGACCTCGAGTTCCCTAATTTCCTTTTTGAGCATAGGTTCCCTGACAGGGTTCACCAGAGTTCAGTTTAGTTTAAATTTGGTGCCTGGTGGGTTGAGTTGTTTCTTTTCTTTCTTTAGCCTTTGCTGTCTTCTGTTAAAAGCTGTCATGGATTTGAAGGTCTCCATTTAAGGCTAGACTTTGCCCTTTCTGCATAAAACAGCAGGAATCTGAGTCCTATAGCCCCCAGGAGTGGATTCTCGTGGTTTCCCTTGTGTACTCCTTTCTCCTCAAAGCTACCTTTTATTCCTCCTCCTCTGCTGCACTTTGCAGTGTCTCTTATTCTGAAGCTGGCTCAATTAGAGCTAGGGGAACTCTTTCCTGGGGCTGTCAAAGCTTTCTGGAGATTCCCACGTACTGTAGTCTTGCAAAGATTTCCCCACCTGCTTGATTTTCTACTTGTTCAAAGTCAGCTAACTTTAAGCCCCAAAAGACAGAATACTAACAGGATTAGGACAAGGCCTTTATAACATCCATCTTCTGTTCAGTGGGTGTGATTTTGGTGAAAATGGTTCATTCCTTTACATATTCAAATTGTCCAACTGATTAGTTCAAGATGGTCCTGGCTTTGTGTGGCTAAACCAGGTAATAGCAACAATTACAAGGACATTCCCCTGCTGAACCTCAAAAGAACACACCATCTGCATTGCTCCAGTCTTATAGCCCCGGTTGTATCTAACTTCAGGGTTCAGGGATTTGGGAAAATTTCTTGCCTTTATGTCCTACCCTCTACCAAGGGTCTATAATCTCTCACACACCCACACCCCTCCGCACCAATATCTGTTAATGGGCAGAGAACTAATTAAAACACAGGCAGCCACTGCACCTACAGAGGGACTGTTCACAGCCCTGACCCTGCTACACTTTGTCTCCAGGACTGACCTGCCAGGATGTCGCTGCTGCACTAGTGGTTTTGATGATTTGGATTTTCCTAATCTAGATTTGAATTACAAAAATTTAAACTTAATATTAACATATTCCCAGTCTGCCCAGGAATGTCCTCTATTTTTTTGCTAATGTCTTTACAGCTGAAAATATATCTCTGGCATGAAATTGAAGAATCTCCAACGATTTTCGCTGAATAACTTTTGAGTTACAGCACCATAAATATCAGGGAAGCAGACCAAGTTATTCTTTTGTACCATTTGAATTCAAAAATCCACTAGTACTAACCCTCTTGTGATCATAGCTGTAGTTAAATCGACTAGGGGCGCTGTTTTTATAGATAAACCTTTGTTTATGTCTCACCAGGCTTCATATTTACTGCTTAAATCAGTGAAAAAGTACTCACAGAACCAGGAAACAACTCTCCTTATGACTCATATATTACTAGGTCCAAACTTCTCTTTAGCTGCTCCAGCCCAGAGTTAACATATTTTTAAAATAAATCCCAACTGTCAGTGGATGTCTAGAGGTACAGAACTCAGTTCTAAAAATTATTCCGTTCCTAATGTCACATTCTGTTAAAAAAAATTGTGAATTAGGCTAGACATTTCATAATACTGGACATCTGTCTTTGACAAATAAATATGACATAGTCAAGGAAAAACAGCCCTAGGAGAATATTAAAGATGCTACTATCTTTTTAAAAAGGGACTAGCATAACGAATTGAAAGAGTTAAGGCCAAGTTTTCCACAAATACAGATGAACAAACAGCTAAAGATTATTAAGATGACAGCAAAGACTGTAATTTCATAAAGTTTTATTTGTACTTTGTATCATACGTCTGAGCTCTGTGATTTCAAAGACCCTCTATGTGATTTACTACAAAATGTGGATTTTGCCTCACTGGTCCTATTGATCATGGGTTTTATCTGGTCATTTGACAGTCTATTTCCTGGAAGATTTTTTGTGTGGCTTGGTTTGGTTCTGAGAGTTGAGAAATGCTGCAGATATTAAGCAGGGTAGGAGTTTGATCTCTGTTCCACCTGCTAATTTTCCATTGGATATTCAACACAAACTTGTCACAGAAGCAAACTACATCTCAGCATGTAGGAAGTGAGGAACAGAGACAACACCGAGGAGAAAGCATTTTCTCTTTCTGTGAACTATTTTTACCTCACAGACTGTTATTCCACTGAGCAAACTCAAGATAGGTAGAAGAAAATGCACTTTGCAGGCTCATCTTGGATCAGTTGGAATCCTCAATATCTTTAATGTGCTCATATTTTTACCACTTGGCTGGTGATGCTGTGTCTGGCAGATAGCTGTGGCAAATCCAGCAACATTTCTTCTATAGACCAGCCATCCTGCTGTATTGCTGTATAATAAAATACCCCCAAAATCTGCATTTTACTAAAATAGATGCCATGATTATCTAAGAACAGCCTGCTGGGAACTTGCAGAGTTCAATGCTACATTTATACTGTCGCAATAAAAATGGCAGTCTGACTCCAGTTCAGCGCTTTCCTCACTCTCTCTGGACAGTGACAGGGTCGTTGTTGACATTGCCAATGACTATCACCATCTACCTTCTCTGCATTTCAATCTGTCCTTACACAGGGGTAGGTGATATTCCATTAATCAAGGTGTTGCCATTAAAAAAAAATTCCGAGGGGAATCTTTATCGATTTTTTCATGCTGAGTTCAAAAACAACCCTTTTGTACCAGTGGTTTTCACTCCTCATTGCTAAACCTTTCCTATTTCTCTCTGTGCATGCAGATTCTGATGAAAATATATTATCATTAGGGTTGTGTTTCTCAGAAAAGTAGAAAAGCATGGATATCAGGAAGTTAATCCTGGACCCGTGAAGAATCACAAGACCACAGGCTGAAAACTGAAATTTTACTGTTATTGCTGAATAGCATTAAAAAAAAAAAAAATCCTTACCTTAGAAGCAGTCTTTGAGCTACCAGATCACACACTGAAAAACAGCATTTCAGACAGATTTATGGCTAATGCTTTGGAAGAACAGACAACTATATGGATTAATTTTTCCTTCACCTAAATGCTTTTCTGCAGTACTTTTTTCTACATTATCCTATTGAAGTGGGATTTTGCACTCTTGTCTCCCTAGAAATGCACCTCCAGCAAAAGAGTTTACCCAATGCCTCTTCTTCATTTCAAAAATCAACATCAGCGCTAATTATTCTAAAGTGTATTAATACAAACATATCTCACTATAATGACACACCCTACCTTGTGTTCTTAATTCAGCAGGTTGCTCCCATCCTTTTCTCATCACCGTGGCAGCTACATCTCCACAATTCCTGTGTCCTGACACAGAACATAGTCTAGTTTGGGATTGCTGGGTGGGATGTCCTACACATTTGTCCAGTTGATGTCCCAAACACTGTGTCCAGCTCTCATTCTGTTTATTACTGGAAAAAATTGAAGTAGATTTCCCTTTCCCCATTAGTGTGACTGCTTCCCATGTCACTTCTTGACAGCTCTTTTCAACCTGTTAAAGCAGAATGATGAACTGCCACGAGAGGGTAAAGTTCCTCCGGTTTGTTTGCCTGATTGAAGATGTGTGGCAGGTCTCCTGAAGCCCCTCTGTGATATCAGCTCACACAGGTAGCTTCTCCTTAGCTCACGCAAAATGTTCACAAAGATGATATATAGGCTGTTGAGCACCCTGATGAGTGTGTAGTTCAGCTTCCAACACCTCACAGAGAGTGTCAGAGAGTTTCCAGTGCAACTAGTGAAATCCATGAGCTGCCTCTGTGTTATAAAGCAAGTAGAAATGGTCTTGCCTCCTTTTCGGAATATCAGAAACTACAAATAGTTCTGCTAATCTTAGTCTGGCCATAGTGACCTGAGGCCATTTTTAAAAATGGCTTTGAGAAGGAGGAAGCTCCCAAGTGTAGCTGTTGGAAGGGTTAGACATCCTGCCTACATAAGACTAGATGAATTAATCTTCTCCAGTTCAGGGAGAGCCAGTGTCCCTGCTTTTTAAGCATTTTTTTCTGGGTTGGGATGAATCTGTCTCCCTTGAGGTCTCTGCCTCTCTGCACTGCTGAGGGAGGGAGCTCTGTTGATATACATGGCTAGGCTCCAGGCCTTTGAATGATTAAAATTAAATAGGATTAAGTTCACCCATTTTACTTATTTTTTTCACCTATTGTAACAACTGAGAATAATTTACCTAACCTTCTTTGCTCTCACGAGCAGTTTGGAGGAATTAATTTTTTATCACTTTAAAGTTTCAGATTTTTTAGCACAAACTACGATGTATATTACCAGTGGAAATATTTTGATATAGTAGGGACTTCACCACATGCTTCAGTTGTTTTTATATCCATTATTGCTGTGCCATTTTAATGCAATTTTCCTCAGACTCCCGTGTTATTAACCTGCATTCATCATTTATATCCCTCTCCCGAGGCTTGTTGTAAGACTCTATAGAAGAAGATAAACAAATTACGGATACAGGAATTAATTGTTGCCTCACTGGAGCACCCCTTCAAAGGAACTTTAGGAACATTAGTTGGAATGAAGCAGCCCATAGGCCACACTGATGGGAATGGTAGGAAGAAGGTTGAACACAACTGGACAAATCCGTATACAGGGAAACACACAGATTAGGGCAGATATGAGAAAATGGAAGGCATTGAAAGTGAAAAAAATTACTGCAGACCTCCAAGGAATGAGGCTTTGCAAATCAGATGTTAAACTCCTTTCAGCAAGGTTTGCTCCCTGTTGCACATACAGCCTTTTCTACAAGCCATGTCACCTCTGATGAGCTCATTAGACAGCTCTGCATCTTCTTTTTGTTTAGTTCCCTACCCACTGAGGTTCAGGCATAGAAATCCCTGCTGCCTCATAAGGAAGAAGAGTCAGAGTGGCTCAACCCTTCCTGGCAGATCCTGGGTGTCGCATGGTCCCAGCCCCATCTCCAAGGCTTGGCAGCAGGGCCCTGGAGGAGAGCAAGGGGAGCATGGGGAAAAGGAAGAAGGACCCCAGTGCTGAGAAGGAAGACACTGTTAAAAGAACATTAGAGAGAAGAAGAAGGGACATGAGGGTGAAGTGAGCTCAGAGGAATGTGAGGGCATATGGTGCCTTGATCCTCAGGGGAACTGTGTTGTGCTAGAGTGGGTAATGACAAAGAGTAACAGACTGTCCCTTTCCCTGAAAATCATGTGGTCGAAATGGATAAAATACATCAGAGGAGAGATGAGTGACTGGCCCAGCGTCCAACAGGAGTTCTGCATGGGAGCCACTGAGAGCACCCAGGCAAACCCCAGCCAGATGTGCCAGCAGTGAGGAGGGACTGCTGCCCTCAGGAGCATGGGGAAATCCCAGGGGACAGAAAGCTCTGACAAGGCAGAAGGTATGAAAAGGGCAAGGGAAGGGTGCAAAGTTTGGCACTAGTAAGGTTTGCTAGCCTGACCTCAAGTGTACACAGAGCCCATGAGAGGGTGAGAGCATGACTGAGTTCTTTGCTTGGAGCAAAAATAGCGGCTGTGAAAGAAACGGGAAAGAGGCAGGCAGATACAAAAGAGAAGAAAGCTGAGGAAGAAAGGAAAAGAACATGAAAACACTATCCTCACAACCAAGGCAGACATGCCAGCCATATTAATTTCCAGTACAAATGCCCTTCCTCCACTGCAGCTCAATGAGGGATCAGACCACAATTCAGTTTATGTTGTGTGTTTTCAATAACAATAACAAAAAAGCCAATGCCCAGAATTAAAAGTCAAAGGCTCATCTTAATTCTGAAAGAGGAACAGAAGGAGCAGCTTTTCATGGAGGTGAATGTGTTTTTCTCTGTCTACAGATGATTTTTGTGGGTGGTTTTAAGCAGTTTCAGTGGTGGAGCTGATAGTCCCAAGTAACAGTCTCTTCTGTTATATTCTACAGTTATTTTTTAGCCACAGCTGTCAATCACACTGCTTTTCAAAGAAGGCAAGTGTCAGTATCTCTGCTCTGTAGAGACAACACAGAGATGAGAAACAGCTTACCCAGTATCTGTCAGTACAGTATCTGTAAGGCAGTCAGTACCAGTAAGAACCCCACCAACAGGGTCCCAGCCTGGCCCACATCTCCTCTGTGTCCCCTCTGCCAGGGCTGGGAGGTGTTAGTGTTGATCTGCTGAAAAAGTCCTGCACCTCATTCAAAACCACAGGGTAAATTCCCATTTGCCTTGACTGCTGTGTAGCCAAAGGAGAGTGGTTATTTGCATGCCACATCCTAGAGTGTGGGGATCTCTACTGGAAATATGCACTGAAATTACTGAATGCAGGGGTGGGAGCCAGGTTTTTGGCTTCATTATAGTCATTCAATATATGACTGGGAGGAAGCATTTAAAGCTTTGGGCAATGATTTCTAAAGTTTGAAACAGACACCTTTGTTTAATTTTTGTGCTGTAGAAAGAAAATAAATCTACACACAACAGCAACAACAATAACTGGAAATTAGGGAGATGTTTTCCCCACTTGTGAAAACATAACCTGTACAGATTCTCTTGTACCTTCTCCTGCAGGATCTGGTGCTGGCCACTCTCTGGCACGAAATGCTGGGCTAGATTGGACTTGGGTGCAGTCCAACCTGCAAAGATCTGTGTTCCTAAATAAGTTGTGAAGTTTGCTCACATTCTGTTCCTCAATCTGTATAGAAAAACAAATAAAGCATAATCTTCTCCTTTGAGAAATCTCACATTACATGCTTTCTTACATTCAGAAGCAAAATTTCTTTCAATGCTCTCTTCAAAGCACTTTTACTCCTGACAGGGGTTTTGTAACGTGCTTATCAAGGCTCTGCTTTCCCAGTGGAGGCCCACAGTTAGTAACTACAGTCGCTGAGTCTTTACATAGTGGGTCTTAAACACCTTGACATCCTCAAAACTGTCTGGTCAGTTCATTCTTGAAATGATCACCTGAAATAACAGAGTCGGTAGAGATGCTCTGTTTGCTTTGCAGGTAAGCGATCATTTAGCACCTTTCATACTTCAAATCTGCAGTTTTTTAAACCTGAAAAAAAGAATCAGGAGATGAAAATACAGCTTTTGAATCTGAATTCCATCATGTCATGGAAAAATATTTATTTTTGTGCTACAGGTGGAGGATGGATGAAGAAAAAAGAAAAGTATTTGTTTAAAAACCCAAAAGGCCAAACAGCTGCATGGGTGATATTGTTCATTTTCATTACCTCCTTTAATTCAGATCAGTGTTCTTTTAATATAGTTTTTACTATTACAAAGGGGATTGCATCTTCTGTTACATGTACACACCTTGCTTCACAGGAGACAAAAGTCTGTGTTCCTTGACTGGCGCCATTTCAAACAAACTATGTGATGAATGTGGAAAAAGGCACTGTCCCAGGACACCGGCAGAGAGAGTCCAGTATCTGAAACACAGCATCTACAGAGGTAATAGTAAGACTTGTGGCTGGTTTTCTCTGAGGGCCAGACACAGAGATGATGCTCAGTATAAGAAACTGGTAGATAATGGATCCAACCTTGCAGACAGCGGTGAGCAGCCTGAGACTGCAGATAATTCTGTGGGAATGATGAGGGAAAATTCAAATCCACATAACAATAGTTTTAGGCAGAAAAAACTCCCAAAATTTTAAGGGGACCCTTAAGTTATGGACTTCCAGAAGCTGGGAAATTTATTAGGAAAAAAAATTACTGAATGTTTGTATTTTGTGTCCTTACATGCCATTTAAGGAATTATGAAACCTACAAAGGAAAATGACAAACAACCAAACCTCTAAATCCAAATAATGAGACAAAACAGGGAAAGCAATCAGCCAGATTCATCATCTTCATTTCATCCAATTTACACCCACTGTAGAGTTGACCCTTGCAGGAAAGGAAAGACCTGGCAGTTATTGCCCAGTCACGTTGGGTATTACAGTCCCTCCCCACAGACCACTACTGGCCCATACATTGATTTTGCAATCAGACCAAAAGCAACATCCTTAACGCCACACTGGATTATTGCCCTGACTCTGACCCAGGGAACATTTCCTCCAGCTCTTGTGTTTTCCTTGGAGACCTTTCCATCTAAACATTGACCAAGCTCAACCTGCTTTAGCTTTTGAAATATGACAAGGTAATAAATCAGAGGCACAGGCAAGCAGGGTAGCGGTGCTGTTGCAGTTTAGAGGGAAGGCTGCCATGCAGTGCCAGCACAGCTTCCTATTTCACTCTGCCAGCAGCACTGTGTGTGTCCAAACCGTACCCCAAGGCCAGCAGGATGCATCCTGTGATCCCACACCCCAGGGGGTGGTGGGGACGGGACACGGGTAGCCAGGCCATGGTTTCAGTGGTATTCAAAATTAACCTCGACACCACAGACTTCTCAAACATGCCATAGGGCTCTACAGATACCACTCTTCGCAGGTAAGCCCTTGTCTCAGGTGCTAGAAACCTGTCTTCTGCCCTGGGATGTCCCAGGCTCACAGCAAGGAAATAGTAAATCCTTGTGTTCAACAGCACTGCACCACTGGCAAACCTCTGAGCAGTGGACAAGCCCCAAGACAGAGATGTTAAATGTTAGGGAGGAATTCTTTACTGTGAGAGCAGTGAGGCCCTGGCACAGGTTGCCCAGAGAATCTGTGGACACCCCATCCCTGGAAGTGTTCATGGCCAGGTTGGATGGAGCTCTGAGCAACCTTGTCTAGTGAAAGGTGTCCCTGTCCATGACAGGGCATTGGAACCAGATGAGCTTTAAAGTCACTTTCAACCAAAGTCTTTCTGTGATTCTATGAAACTGTCCCCATGTTCAAAGGTGCTGCAGCAGGTTCATCTTCTGCCCACCCCAGCAGCCTTTCCTCTCCCACTTAAACCCAGTACACGCTGTGCTCCTTCCAACACTCCTCAGTCCATTACAGTCTCATTGAGAAAAAAAACCCTGGAGATTTGGTGCCCAGCACTGGAGGAGCCACTGGGGGACTTCCAGATGAGTTTGGGGGAGTTTTATCCAGCACATAAGTACCAGACAGTGGAGCTCTGCTCCACAGCTGCTTCACTGCCAGACTCCTCACGGCAAGGCTGGGGACTCACTCTCCAGCTGGCAGACCTCAGCTTGCTGCTGGAAAGAGGAATCCTCTTCCAGGCCCTTGCAGCCAGCGTACAGCTGCTGCAGCAGTTTTGAGGGAAATTTGTCCCTCTACTGCCAGCACCGATTTGTGCACATTTGCAGGTGTGACAAATTTGCTTCAGATGACCTCTGGGAAGGCAAAAGCATTGCCTTGAAAGTGTGTCAGTGATACCACTTAGTACTCACATTTTCTACTTCAAAGTGTTCTACCAACATTAATGAAGTGAGTTTAAAAATCAGAGCTGAAAACACCCGAATAAAATGAAAATACTGCCCTGGAACAAGCAAGAAGGCAACAAAGCCATTATAAAACGAGGACATTATTATTTATTTTTTCTTTAATGAGCTTGCTTTACCCAATGCTATTTAAAAAGTAGCTCATCTGTTTAGCTGAAACCCTCCAGTCATTTTTTGATAGCACTGTGAGATGTAATATAGCAACTAGGGATGTAAAATTTCAGTTTTGTGACCCTGGTGGCCTGGGAGAATATAGTATTCTATTTAGGGAGATCTTAAATTACTTTACTTATCACTCCAGACTATTTCTAAGATATATATAAATGTATGGTACAGAGTCCCTCAAAGAAACAGCCCGTTTTGAAGCTCTGAGACAGAGGGACTCAGCTGAGATTTGACCAGGAGCCGTACACAGTCACAGGTGTAATTTTCTCCTGAAAGCATCATCAGGACACATGTAGCTGTGAATAGATCAGAGAGGTTTGAACAAAGCAAGCAAAAATTGCCAAATCCAGGCTTCTCGTAAGTCAGTCTCCCGTTGCTTTTAATAGGGTTAGGATTTTGCCTGCTGGACTGAATTCCCAGCTCTACACTGAATTCACTGTACCAGAAATCCCTTAATCTCTCTGTGCATCCTTCTCTCTGCGCTCTTTCCTATCTCCTCATCTGTGGATAAGGATGATACTAATGTCTGCCTCCATGGGTATTATGAGAACTAATTAACTGAGCTTTCAGGAAAATTTCAGCAGCAAAGGCAAATTTCTCAACTGGAGATAAAACGCGTAGACATACACACGCAGGTATAGATACAGATATTTGTGTGTATAGATAGATGTACACATATAATCTGGTATACATAATGTAACTACCACCTGCCAGCCCTTTCTTAATGTCAAGGCTCTTCTTTTCTTCACCTTGTCTTACTGTTACAATCCCACTATTTTTAAATGCTGTACTTTATTCAAAGTCAGAGTGGAGATGTCAGGCAGGTAGCTATTTTTTAAAAAGGCAAAAAAGAAAAGCCTTTGCCTTCTCTTTATTTAATAGCATTTTTGTTCTGCAACCATTGTTCCTGCCAGTCAGAAAAACCGCTTGATTTTTAATGAAAAATCCTAACAGCAACAAATTGCAACCCTCCGTTTCAACACAGACATGCCCTTTGAATTTAATTATGCCTCAGGCAATGCATTATAACGAGCATGTGATAAGTGACACCAAAAATCTTACAACAAACACGGCAGATATCCCCCACTGGGCAAAAATAGCTCAGTACCAGATTGCCTGTTTGGGTTCGAACTCACTCAGGGCCGGAGTCTGCCTGACTTACCCCACCTGGGCTGGGGTGTCACAGCCTGGCCCCACTGATGCCGGGAGAGCTGACCCCCGTTCTGGCTGCCGAGGATCCGCTCCCTGCGCAGCCCTGGGTCCCCGGCTCCGGCAGGAGAACCTCGAGGAAGGGGTGGAGGACCCTGCCCCGGGGCAGGGACATTCCTGGTGGGGTGATTCAGAGCACCCAGCAGGAGCCGAGAGGAGCCGGGGACAAAGGAAGTGGAGGAGTTTGGGAGGCTTCCTTTCCTCCCAGAACAATTTCTCACAAGCTGTGTCAACTATCCACAGTTAAAAAAATACGTCTCCCATTTGGAGGGAGAGGCAGCACCAATTACCTTTCGTTTTGTTGTCTTGGGAGCTGCCACAGTCAGCGAGAGGAGACTGCCTGGGATTTTTCTAATTGTTCACAAAATAAAATACCCTTTGAAAACAAACACCCACAGCCCTGCCTGTAATCCAACACCAGGGTCAAACTCTGTCCTTTGCATCCTTCTGGATGCTAACGTGGGATAATGCAATGCCCCTGTGTTACTGAGATCTTCTGGGATGGCCAGTGCCAAGCAGCAGCAGATCATAGAGTCACAGGATCATTAGGGTTGGAAAAGATCATCAGGATCATCTCCAAGATCGTCAAGTCCAACCGTTGACCGAATGCCACCATGCCCACCAAACCATATCATGAACTGCCATGTCTACTCAGTTTTTGGCCATCTCTGGAAATGCTAGTTGTGCACAATGATTGGGTCTACTTCTTATTAGGATGCAAAGTATTCATATGCACAGGGAGACAACAGTCACAGATGCCTCCTGACTGCTGGTGGGCAAATATCGAGACAAGTTCTATTTAACCTCAAAAGCCATATGGATGTAAACATAAAATGAAGCAATTCCAGTCCTGCCAGAGGGTTTCATTATTTCAAAGTAGCTGCATCAGACATGGTCTCTGTCTTCCATTTAATTTCCCCTCAGTACAGGTGCCTTGGCTCACTGATGTTTTAAGAGAGGCGATTTTTTAGTTGTGCATCAGATATAGCTGCTCTGGGTCTGAACACCTTCTTGCACATATCAGGGAACTGTTTCCCTGCCGTGGTACAGCTCTCTCGTGAGCTTCTGCAACAGCTGTTTTCATTGAAGTCTTAAAGATGAAAGACAGACAGAGCTTTTAAAAAGAGAGGGCTGGGATGCACAATCAAGTTATTGCGGTTTAATGTGTTTCTGTGCAGCAGCTGAGCCACACCAGCCAGCTGGGTTCACACCCTCAGCTTCAGTAAATGCAGGATTTAAACTACACATTACCATGGCCTGAGTATGACTCTGGTCGGACATCCACAATAAATCACTCACTTTCTTAAGCACAGTAACACCATCATGTAACTGAGTTCTCCAGATACTTAAATGTTTAATTCTTGATTTCACCACTAACTTGCCCTGCAACCATGGGTCTTACCACCTCCTTAGCTTTCACACTTCAAGTGTAAAATGAATATGGAGAATGCTTACACAAAAGGGGATTATAAGAACAAATACAAGAGAATCTGTGAGGTGCTGAGATATTCAGAATACCTGGCCTGAGGGTCATTTAAACACACCATTCTGTTAAGGGGAATCGGAACAGCACTGCTTTGCTTTTAGTCACCCCCAGTGCTCCTTGTTATTTATGCAGCTGTGACGCTGAAAAATTATTTAGAGTCTTGTCTTTTGCTGCAGTAAACAGAAGCCAACAGGCCTGCATTTTTCTACAGGAACCGAGGAGCTGCATCACGTTGTTGCATGTTTTAATGTGAACCTGTGAGTCACAGTTCTTGTACCAAAATATTTCCAAGTACATCTCCTTTCAAAGGCAAAATTTTAGGAGCTGCTGTCATGTGTCCCACGTAAACAATGTGAAGGATAACATCAAACACTTGGAAAGTGTGCAAATACACCAAAGGGAAGGAGGGTGGTTTACTGAGCTTTAGTCAGTTCAGTATAATTCCATGAGTTTTATACATAGAGGACTCGGATTGCTGTAACCGTTACCTGTGAATAAAGCTTCCTTCTGGCAAGTGATAATTAATTCTTAGCTTTTAGAAGTTTCTGAATTTCAGAGACCCCTGAGCACATTTGTATGAAGATTAGACATTGTTTCTTTTCTCCTTTTCTCTTTGAAGTCTTTTCTTCAAAGATTGCAGCTAGCTGTTCGCTGTTCAGACTGCATAAACCCTCTCTTGACAGAGCTCGCTTTTCTCTGCAGTCGCAGAGCTTTGAGTCTGACTCTGCTCTCCCTTACTCTGCTCTGTGCCCCATCAAAGAACAGAGAGATTGTCAGCACCGCATCGCTGCCAGTGGGGAGGATAATCAAACCCTTTGCCAAATGCATCAAGTGAATTGCTCACCCCCTGTGGGGAAAATTTACCTCCTAACAACGCAGTAATTGATATTGATGGTGTGTGTTGTTCCCATTTCAATTTTTTAGAAGCTTGTTTTCAGGATTGTGAGAAGCCAGGTTACAGTGATCAAAGGTCGAAGCCTTTATTTCCCTGTAAAACAACTTCCCTGGGGCTATGCCTGATGTGGGAAGAAATTTGTGATTTTGGAAAGAGATTTATACAAGGCACGTAACTAAGCTAAAAATGACCAAAGATGCTAAATTAGAAGAGTGAGATTTTCTTCTTATTTACATCCCTATGAGTTGTAAGCAACTGCTCAGATGCTGAAGAAATGACCTCGTCCACATTTTTAGTCAGAGTAGTAAGTGTTGGGTCCATAGATATGCAGCTGAGTTCTTAATGTTCACACCGTAGATGAACTTCTTACTTCTCTCTTCTCAAGCTGTGCTCCTCTTGACCTTGCCATGAAACAATATTTTGCAACTTCTTTTCTAATGAAAAAAAAAAAGGAGAAGCGTTTGCTTTTCTTTTCTGTTCTGGGGAACTAATTTCTGTCAGGTCATGAAGGGGAAGGGGAAGGGGGAGAAAGGGAAAAGGGGAAAAGGAGAAGGGGAAGAGGAAAAGGGGAGAGAAGGTAAAAGGGAAAAAAAAGGGGGGAAGAAATAAAAGGGGAAGGAAGAGGGAAGAAAGGAAAATGAAGAAAGGAAAGAAATGGAGAATATTCATATAATCCAGGAATTCCCTTTTTTTAACAGCTTGGGATAAATAACCCCCATTAGTGAGAAATTAGAAAACCAGTGTTTCACCTTCATAATTCAGGGAATGCTCCAGGTGTATGCATAGCTGATCTTCTGGGTCTTGGTGTTAAAAAGTACAAATCTTCAAATATTCCTACTGTTGCCTGTGCTCTCAGCTGCCTTCCCTCAGTGACCACTCCCAATAACCTGTGTGTGAGGAAGTCACTGCTGAGGTGAATAGAAGTTGTACCATCCAGTTGAATTCTTGTACAGTGAGTTCTACTCGATGTGATCATGGTGATGACTAAAGACAAGCAATGGGATAAGAGCAAACAGCGTTCTACAGTCCGGCCAAAACGGACACCTTTCCTTTTGGCAACATCATGGTTTTAGCCAAATCACTGCAAGTCATGGCAGAAGCCTTCACGCTGAAAATACATGGCTGTACGTTCAGTGATGCAAATTATATTTAATTTTCACAGTGTCTTGCTCATTAGCAAGTATCTTAAAAATACCCCAAACTCTCCTAGGCATTAGAAAGTACCAGAGTAGTGACGTGTCTTGCCCAAGACATCAGGGCAATGACAGAATAAGAAGTAAAGCCTGGAGCACACATATATCCCATCTTCAAACCACCCTTTATGTTAGATTGCTTCCCAATTAAGTGTCCCAACTGGTCTAGTCATGCACAGTCCTCTTAAGCATTCTTGAGTTTTCCCTCGTGTCATTTCATAGAAATTTCCTTTTGTAGCCTGATGAAGAAAATATTTCTAATTCTTGTTATTAGTCTTTTTTTTTTTTTTCCCCAAAAATTCAATGCACAGACCTGAAATTCTGGATCACTTCTTGGAATTGGCCCTCTGGGCCCCACATGCCTCCTTCACCCACCCTGAATATTCACAGCACAACCCCGCGGTGGCCCAAGGTTCCGGATACACAAGTGCAACTGCACCAGGAGAGCTCTCTCCAGGGGCCACAGGCCAGATGACAAAGAGCCAGGGAAGGAGGTTCATAGCTGAATATCTTTGCCCAAGGGAAAGCAGACCAAAGAACACAAAATGTCAGCAGAGGGCATGTTGCCCTTGATTGAGCCCCTGCTGGCTGGAAACCCAGAATTAACAACAACAACAACAAGAAAATTAGTAAGGCTTGCCAGCTGGGGAGAGACATCTGGCTAGTGATCAGAAGGGCATGTGAGTCAATTAATCCATCTCCGAGCTGGATTAGCACATTGAAACATGCTTCCCTTCATTGCTGCAGAGGGACCTGTTGAATGAGCTGTAAAGATGAATGGAACTAAAGAAATTTCATTTAGATGAAGAAAAATGGCTCTGAAGTAGTGAGTGGGTGGTTTTTACATGCCTTATGTGCTGCAAGAATTAAGCACAACTCAGAGAATTTAGGGCATGAAGCAGCCATTTGGATACAAAAGCTCTTGCATTTAAGGTCTCATGGATTTAAAATTTGTATCTAGATATCTGCCAATTTATTTCTTGTGATTAGCATATCCAGGAAAAAAGATATTACAGTTTAGGAAAAATAACTCTTTGAGTCCATTCTTTCACAACTCTGGTAAATCAAGCTACTGTCCCCACAGAAGCTATTCCTGGGCTCTTTTGCTATTATATGGAATGGCAGGACTGTTGCTCAAGGGTATCGTGCTGCATTTAGATCCGGAGAGATTGAGACTCAGTCTCCACCTTCTCTGTCATTCCAGATCAATGGGACATGATCTTCTTAAATACTTTTCAGATCATCAGAGATAGGACCTGAAGGGATGACTTTGGTCACTGTGTTCAGTTTTTGCTGTCATGAACCATCAGGTCATAGAATCCCTTCTTTGTAACTCTTCAGCTACCTCTTAAATTTTGCTTTTTTGACTGTTATTCCTGCAGTCAGAAAGATTTTCCAAAACTTCATTCCTCTGCTGTTTAGAAACTTCTTTATAATTTCCAATGTCTGTTTATTCAGGACCAGGTTACAGTCATTTGCTCTAATTCCAGAAATGTCTTTTACTCTCCTCTCTTCTGAGTACTCAGACCCCTGAGGTGTCTATGGAGAGCTGTCAAAAACTTCAGCTTTCCTTTCACTAAGCTAAACATGTGAAGCCACATTGTTTCCCCTCAAAACAGTCTCATCAGTCCCGTGTTTTTTGTAGTCCTTCTCTAGTCCTTCTCTATACCTACACCTACTTCAATTATTATTTTCAAAATAATACATGGATTATTCACAGGTTTCAAATGGTATCCCGTGCAATGGCACAAACACCACCTTACATCTGCAGAAAATACCCTTTCTGTCTGTACTCTGGAAGCTGTATTCACTGACTGGGGAGCTTTCAACTTTAGGTAAGTATGAGGCGGTTCAGTTAGCACCTGGAAGCTTATACTTGAGACCTCGTAGGAAGAGGCACACGAGTTTTCTCAACCGGGAAAAGGTGCCCAGGGACTATTTTAATGCAGCTATTAGCAAAGCAAATAGAGTGTTAGGATGCATCAGGCAAGATTTCTCTAGCAGAAGTGGTGAGGACTGTCTTTTTGTATTACTAATGAGCTAAACAGTGCCAGTGAAAAGACATCGACAATATAATCCTGATTGCCCATACTGAGAAATTGCTTGAATGGTCCCTGGAGTTCTTTTGGGATGTGACATTGTTCTGAATAATTCATAGACATGTGTGGGGACTTAGCACATAGTGGGGGCCATTCACCAGATACATTTACAATGTGGGCCCCCTTTTTCAGAGGCTGGCAGAGGCCAGCTGGATGAGTGCCCACCACTGTGGGCCGAATGATCTCATTGCCTCAGAACGGTCCCACAGAGGTTTAATTTATGAGACCAGACATAGCTGTACATATGAGGGTGCAGCTTCTCATGTGAAGGACTGTGCACAGTTCTGACCATCTGTACTGATGGCAGAGGAGCTCAAAGATTGCAGCTACAGCTCTTAAACAGTGACAGACACCAGAATATGATCGTATTATTCAATGGCTAAAACAGCCTCCAACCATGGAGTTTTGACCAATATAACTCTCCCAAGACAGCTCCTGGGAAGAGGCTGGAGACTGTCTTAGCCCCAGCAGTATTCACTCCAGATCTGTGGGATGGGACCTTCCAGTTCTGGAGCTGCAGAGGTTTTCTCTGTAATTGCCCATCTGTCAGATGGTATCCAGACCAGAGTGGTCCATGACCCATCCTATTTGCTAAGATCATTTCAGCCAAACTGGCTCAGATGTAGTGAAGAGCTACTTTGGTGATCAAAAGTATCCAGAACTAACTCTATGAGAGCAGGAAAAACTGATTCTGAATGCTTTTGAAAAATCTCCTTTATACGCAAAGAGAGCTGTATATACAGAAACTATCCACAGCCCCTGGGAATTTGGTTCTCAATTCCTTTAACTGGAGCATGCCAAATAATTTCAGCTGTCACATGTCATGTCTGAGAGACAGTGAGCTTTGACACAATATGTGTCAAATATACCTTCAAATGAATGCAGCACTTCTCTGGGAGGTAATGACAATTGCTGAGCATGATTTCCTTCCAAATAAATATGAAAACTCCATAGACATCAGTCAAAAGAAATTAATTCTCCTTGAAGACATGTCTCTTCTACCTCTCTCCCCCCTCATGGAAAATGCCAAAGCGGATAAGTTCAGGGCTCACGTCTCTGAAAAACAAGGGGGCCTAGAGTAATGAAAGCCCAAACCCAGAAACATCTGTACATAACTAGGGTTGTATGAAGTAGACAGACATCTTGTCCTTATTGCTACTGTGTCACTCAGTGTCCATTACCAGCTATTGACTGTTGTCCAGCACAGTCCCAGATATAAAGAGGGAAGGACTCCCTCTTGGTGTGTGTATGAAGCCTATTGCAGTGAGCATTTCACCTCTTTAGGACCTCTGCTTACACTTACACATTTCTTAAAAAACAGTATTTGTCAGAAATTCAGTTATGTTCTCAGAGGAACCAGGAAGGAGAGCAGAAGGATTTCTCCCCCTTTCTCTTTAAATACAATGAAAAGACTCAAACCTGGTCCCCAGTTTGGAACCTGTTCAGATCAGAGCTCCAACAAAGCAAAACCCTCTTTGTTAGGGGACCACCAGCAATGATTGGTGTTCCACCAATCCAAAAGGAAATCTAATTTAAAAAATGATCATAAATAGATATGTGTGCTTGAAAATAAGAATTTCAACATGAAATGCAGTTAGATATAAATAGAAGACAATCTAAATTTATGGATTTTATAAATACATCCAAACTTACTCTCAAAGCCCATAAATGTGGTGAAAGGACTCCAACATTTTTCATATCACAAGTGGGGAGTATGGGACTTACAGGGAGGGAGAAATGTCCCTACAGTCACACTTGACAGAGAACTATGAATGATATTGAGATTTCACAATCAGCAGATGATAAGTTAATTATGATGAGAGAAAAGAGTCAATTAGGACAGCCCTAGAAGCATAAAATAGATGTAAATATCCCATTATAGCCATTAAGCAGTGTTCCTTCAATATGGCACAGCAAGAGACACAGGGAAAAGACCAAGGAAAGGCAAGCCTGGCCAAGCTGGTTGTCACCTACGCCAAGTGCAATCCTGTAAGTGTTTGCTGCCAGCAAACACAAACCACCAGCAGTGGCCATCTCAGAAGTGAGAAGTTGCTTATTCAAAAATAAAAAACAAATGGGTGTTTTTAATTTACCTGCAAGCATCCCTGACTTCACTTGTATCTAAAGGAACCTGTGTATTCTAAAAAGAAAGTGCTCTTTAAGAGAGATTTTTAGCCTGTTTGATAGGATGTTCAGCAGAAACTCTGGGAGTAATAAAGGAGTCTTCAAAGCAGATTGCCTGCCTCATTCAGCTGTGTCAAGAAGCTGATCCAAAGACACCCAGGAACTTTAAAAGGTGCTGGAGCTGGCCCATCGGTTTCCAGTACTAATAGGAACTGAGCTGTTAGTGTTTTTGCATGACATCCTGTAAGGAAAATCACTGCCATTTGGCTTACTCGGGAGATTTCACCATCTGTTATTGTAGAGACCCAATAATGACACAAAACACAAGCAAAAAACCCTAACACTCTGTCAAATTTAGTGAGGTCTTAAAATATTCCTGCACAGGTAGAGAATTTTGCTGGAGGAGAACCAACAGAGCAACGGGCTCAATTACATCCGAGTTCCCTGTGTAAGACCTGTCAAGCAACTCCTATCATCACGTCTGTAAGTGAGTGTGAGTAATGGGTTTTATTTAAATTCATGTGGTGTTTGCTACCTACACCCAGACAGATAATGGACAGATAGCAGAACAATGATCATCGAGAGGCTATCACTTAATTCTTATTTTATTCTGCAGCTTGCCTGCCTTCATCTGTCTTCCCTTCTGAAGAAGTAAGCACGTTCTTTCTGTCTCAGATGGAAATGCAATGGCCTATTATGCATTCATCACAAGTTTTCCATTTTCCAGCCAAAATCATGACAGTGATACAAATATGAAAGCCCGCAGAATTTGTTTCCAAAAGCATTCAGCTCCACGCATTTATGTTTAGCTTTCTGCAATTGAATTTCTTATCCCCCAAAACACACAGTCAACTTCCTTCTAAGTAGCAAATACAACGTTTAAGGAGTTTATTTGCCTTACCAAAAACAATAGGTATTGAGCATGATGGTAAGGGCAGAGCATCCTACAAAATATTTAAATAATCTCTTGTCTCACTGCAGTTCTATTGATTTAAGAAACACAAACGGAATATGCTGAACAAGATGAGGGGGGAAATTAAGTAGCATCACGTGAATGTGGTAGTAAAGCATCCTACATACTCTCATCACTGTCAGCTTCCCACAGGACAAAAATATGTGTTCAGCCCTGGAAACGATGTCCTTCCAATACAAGTATTGGTACGCACTCGGTGCCCTGGCTATCTGAATTCCTTTGGGTTTAAGGGAGCTGTCAAAGCCTTACAAGTGTGAATGCTGTTGTGCAAGTAAAATTAATGACTCCTTTTCTGCTTCCCATATTTTAAAACTTTAAATGAGTCTTATTGCTGAGGAAAAGATGAGGAGGAGCAGAGGGGCTGTCAGGATGGAATTGTAAATCTTTTGGCATTCAAAAATCTTAGACCTGATTGACCTCCTGACGGTGCTTCAGACCAGTATTTATCTTGGTGTTGTAAAGCAAGCAAACTACCTTTACCCAGGCATGAATCCCACTATGCAATCTGCTGTAACTAACTGGGGTATGACGCTCAAGTGAAATGCTCCAGTCAAGCAAGTAAACATTGAAAAACAAACAAAAACGTTGGCTTTTGAGGAAGTATTAAATGTATTTATCATCTGCCCTTTGAGTCTGCATAAGTGCTGGAGTAAGGAGACAGTAATATGAATAGTTGGAACTCAGTTATTAAATAAAATGGAAATATATGAATAATTAATACTAAGAGTAACTAGTGCTTGCCTGACTGGTATATGCTGAGGTTTTAGCTGGTGCTTGTCAAGGCATGATAGACTAAGGGTTGCTTGGGGAGAGGGATCCCTCGTTGCCCAGACCCCCCAGCACACTGTGGGCTGCAACACGAGCTCTGGGCTGGCTATTTTCAGTGCAGTGAGGAGTTCCCAGCAACACCCTGCTCATGGCTGTAGGGTGAAGCCTGGCTTCAGAAAGCAGAGTCAGCCTGCCAAGCAATCTGCCTACAGTGTCTGTCTACACCTGGCCTCTGGTTCAGGGGAATTCAGACTCAATAGGCATTATTGACACCCTCATATTTCAGCTGGCTTCCCTTCTCTTCCCCACAGCCATTAGAAAGGCTCTCCAGAAAGCACTTTGGAGCAGCAGCCAAACCCAGCCTCTCCAAAAATCACATGGGATTTTCCTAAAGAACTTTCATGTGCCCAGAAAGGAGAGTGAGCCCCAGAAAAATGGCTAGCTTAGGATTTTTTCTCTATGTGCTAGCAGCAGATAGAGATGCCCTATTGAATTGTTCTTCCACCAGCTTTCCTTTCAGAGGGAGCAGGTGATATAATTCTCCAGAGAGTATCTCCTGTTTTACCAGCATGCCCCTAGTTCCTGCTTTACCTATCAACATACTCAAAAAAACCCCAACAACCTTTCCTTGCAAGATATGTCACAGCACTGAAGTTAGGTCTGAGGCATGGTGCCAGCTGAATGAATCTGTCTAATGCCTGGAGATCATGGGATTCATCCAATGGGGCCAAATTTCTGCTGCCATCAGAGACACACCGATTTTACCTGCATGCAAAGAGGAACAGAGTGTACTCACTGACCCGACTGCCGTTCACCGCAGGAGCGTGTAGTGCATTACAAGCTTTAATCCTTAGGACACAACTGCAAGGTCACAAAGTAATATTATCTTTATTTTCTATAGGTACAAAGAGGTGAGCCAATGACAGAGATGAGATGGGAACCAGATTTCAGTGTGCTGGTTTGCCTTCTAGGCTGGAGCCTTTCCAACAATTGGAAAGGGATTTTGTGTATTACACTGTGAGCCCAAAGCCACCCGAAAAAAATCTCATGTGCTTTAATGAGTCAAGTGTGAGAAATATGTGACGTACATGAGTTGTTCTGAGATTTGGGGAAGTCAGTATTTAAATTAGATGGTTGTCATACAGTCAAAAAGTGCTGAAGGACACCTTCATAGAAAATGCCAGGGTTTGCTACTCCTCATCAACAACACAGTGAGTATTCAGGGCACTTTAAGTAATTCTGACCTATGATCATAGAGCTCTTTTCTCTTGATTCTGCTCCTGGCTATGCATTTCCCCATTGAAATTAATTATCTTTATGGACAAATAGCTTTGTAAAGGACTAGCACTGTGGCCACAGTTGTCTAGTTTAAGTGAGGCAGCACTGGTAAAGAGATATGGGAATTCAATGAATGTTTTTGAGGGGAAACAAATTAGCTTTGGATGATGAAGTCCTGAAAAAGTGTTTTGGTAACCTAAATGGCATTTAACTTTTGCAGTTATATCAGTCTTTTAACAGGAACCATTTTTTCTTGTGTATGGACTAGGCTTGAAGTATTAAAGGTAATACCCCACCGCCTGCAGCTTCTTGTTCTCTCTGTTGTTCTTAGACATTCATGATCTCTGAGACATTTATGCTGACACTGGGAAAGAAGTGATCTTTGCTTCTTCTGCCATTGATTCAGGCCATACTTTGTTTTCTCCTCAGCTTCCCATTGCTAAAATATGGGGATGGCATTATACCCTGTGATAAAGGGATTTCTAATTGTGGAGAAATAAAAAATCTTGTTTACCTATTCAGCTGCTGAAAAGGAGAGAGCTGTACATAACTACACAAAAAATTATATTTCTGAGCATAAGGGTTAGGTGTTCAAAACAGAGAAGTAAGCTAGAGAAAATTAGTTGTGTTGTAGGTTTACATCCCTGGTGCCTTGCTGATCCATCTGGGACACCCTTGGTCCCTGAGTGAAGATCATGCCATTACTTTAGACTCACAGTATGCACTGAAGCACAGCTAATGCTCTCCTGTAATTGTTTCCTGAATGCTGAAAACAGCAACAAAGCCCACATGCATGCATGCACATATATGCTCGCTGCTATGCTAAGGCTGATGGAAATTTTATAAATTGCTAACCCTGTCTGGAACTGTATTGCTTCCAACCAAACATCAGCACATTAATTTGGGCAGCAGATCTAGGAGTCAAAAATGGGTTCTGTGAAAGAGCAGGCTTAACAGCTGAAACCATCAAAGTTCTGAGCCTCCATGCTGACCAGATGACGAGTTGTTAATTTCTTCCCTATGGGTCCTGAGATGCAATAGATAAAATAGGAAAGAAATCCTAAGTCAGTCCTGTTGGCCTTTAAATGTAAATGGAGAAAATCTGCAACTTCTATCAGAAAAGAAACTAATCAATTGATATATTTCTGTGGACCTGCAGTAGTCAAGTATCTCTCACATGCAGGTATCTATCAAAACTCTCTGAATTTCTTAGTACACCTACTCAAATTCCGTATACTTTGTACTAGATGCATCAAATCAGAGAGGAAAAGAGGGAGGAATTTAATTTTACACTTGAAAAATTATGGATCTTTCATTTCTATGCCTCCCCACATTACACTCATATTTAATTTAAGATCTTAAGTGGTTCTAAATAAGCTTCTAAGATTCAGTTTAAGCACAAAATATTCATTCAGGATGAATGAATAATTCTGAATAGCTGGAACAAGAGAACAAAAAGGGTTTTAATGTTAACAGTGGGACAGATCCATCTACAAGATAACTATGATTGACACAAATGGAGCCTCTTTCACTGGTACTTGATTTGGCCATTGCATTAGACAGTGTTTTATTCCTTGTGATTACAGTCCTAGCTCAAAACAGTCTGTTCATACAAGAGAACATGTAGTTCAAGTCTACAATACCCCTGACTCACTAAACCAGTGGACCAGACAAAAGTCTCATTTTGGTAACTGACACAAATTCTTGAATTTATCTTGAAAAATGTACAAGTTTTCTCTGACTGTGGTGCCTCTTGTAAAATTTGTCGAATATTTCCCATCATGTGGTTGTCTCAAGCCCTAGGTGAGTGGAAATGTAGGGTGTTTTCTGCTTGAGGCTCAGTGTACAAATAACCTGGGAGAAAGAAGCTGCTGGCACAAAGAGGGGGGAGGCGTGGAAGAGGAAGGAGGTCAAAATTGGGAACAAGGAGTGGGATACACCTGAGAGCTGCTGAGGGGCTGAGCTGAGCAGTAATCGATGGAAGGAACAGTCCACAGACTGAAGAAATGGAACTTGCAGCATTTAAAATGCTATTGTACCAAACAAACTTCCTGCATGCCAACAGCCTGACTGCAGAGTGCCAAGTTAACTCACCAAGTTCATGCTGGACTAACTGGGGCATGCTGTGAAGATAATAAGAGCATTTATCTGTCATGAATGCAAGCTTATGGATTGATAGATCATTTGATCTGTATGACTGTATTATGGATTTGCCATTAGCTTTTATCTTTAGCCATGCTGACAGAATCAAAAAACATATTTATTACACTTGGTGGGTTTTAATCGACTTTGCATTTTCCTGTGGGTAGAGTTGGAACACAGATAATCTGCAAAATACATTGACAATCTTCCAGTTTATTCTGGTTTATTCATATTTTCTTCCAAAAAAACAGCCAGAGAGCATATCACAGATGTATTCTCATGTAAAAGCTTTACATAAGATTTGAAGGAGAATAAACCTAGCATTAGCCATAGAAGAGAGAAAGATGCAGTGCAAAAAAAGCTTATCCTCTGGGCTTGATGAAGAAAACAGCTCAAAGCCAGCAAATCAATGATCGCAGAATGAAACTGAAACACTGCCCTCAGAGAGAATGGATCTGGAAAATGTGAGTTCTCCCTATTTCATGTGGTATTGCTCCTACTCACAGAGGAGGGCTTTTAGTGCTAAGGCACAAGGTCTGATACTACCAAGGCTTGATAACACCCAAATAATGTGACAGAGGGACCAGTCCTCTGCTACACTGAAAATCTGAGAGAATGAAGGGGGCCCATCTTATCTAGATAGCTTTGTTGTTGATGTCTCATGTGAACTGAGTGATTATATGTGGATTTCATCAATACAGTCAATAGAATGTAGGGTGTGAATCAGCCTAAAATAGAAAGGACCTGGGGGTTCTGGTGCACAATAAGCTGTCCATAGGCTAACACTGCGCCCCAGGAGTCAAGAAGGCCAATGATATCCTGGAATGCATTAGGAAAAGCATTGCCAGCAGGTCAAGGGAGGTGATCTGCCCCTCTACTCACCCCTAGTGAGGCCACATGTGGATACTATGTCCAGTTCTGGGCTCCTCAGTACAAGTGAGACATGGAGAGGGTCCAGCAGAGGCTGCAAAGATGATTAAGGGACTGAAGCATCACTCTCACAAGGACAGGCTGAGGGAGTTGAGCCTGTTCAGCCTTGCAGTAAGACAACAGGCAACGGGCAGAAACTGATGCTCGAAAAGTTCCACCTGAACATGAGGAAGAACTTCTGTCCTGGGCAGTGACTGAACACTGGAACAGATTGTCCAGAGAGGGTGTGGAGTCTCCCTCACTGGAGATAGTCAAGAACCATCTGGACACAATCCTGTGCTCTGGGATGACCCTGCTTGAGCAGGGAGTTTGGACTAGATGACCCCACTGTGGTCCCTTCTAGCCTGACTGATTCTGTGATTCTGTGAAATGAATTGCATGCTCACAACTTTTGGCCATGTTGGCCTCACTGATTAAATGAGAGTCTGAAGAGTCCACTCCACACAGAAAATTCCTTTGTCCAGTTCTACAGACCCTGTTCACTGTCCATGGAGAGATATAGACACAGCAGTGTGCAATTTACTTCATCCTATTGCAATGTCTAAAATATATTAGATTAACCACATTCTATAACTGACAAATTCCGGGAATAAAGCTGTGCTATTGGCTTACATAACAATAGGGGAGGTTTAAGAGTTAGAGCTTGGGACAGTGCAAGGATAGAGGAGTTCTTGTAGCATGCCCTGATCTTTTGAAGGCCGTTTTCCTAAGGAAATAGGGCTTATGCAATTACATTAACTGTCAATTCCAATAAAGTTTGAATGCTAGCCAGTGTCAACAAAATAGTACGAAATACAGAGTTTGAAGACATTGTTTGTTACAGGGTTCCTTTTAAGGAAAGGAAGGTGGCTGAAAAACGGAATGAAGAATGTGATTAAAACCCCTTGATAAAGAAAGGCTGAAGATTAAGCTCAGACACCCAGCAAACACCAAACCCCCTTCCCCCCACCCCAGAAACCACAGGCAAAGAGACTTTTCCACAGATAGGCTGTACCACTATTGTAACCTATCTTACATCAGCTGGAAACTGCCAGATAATGTATCTGTCTCGGAAAAAGTAAAATGCCCTGGTCTTATACTATGTCAGAAAGAAAACGCTCAAACTGGAACACAAGTGTCACCTGGGGATAGCCTGTATTTGACTGACATCAGAGAAAGCTTGGCTCTGAATTCAGCAAACCCTAATGTCACACCTTGCAGACTTGTTTCAGACAGGAAAGTTACACGTAAGGCACACTCAAAGCAGCCAGTAGCTTATCCAAAACAGTGAGAATTCCTCTGGTCAGGAGTACTGGCCATCTTTGACACCTTTTTATTGCAAATGAAGACGTCTCTTCTACAACCCAGTAGGATGTAGCAAAAACATGCAGCCTGTGATAAGAGTAGGCTGTTACCTCAAGTGTTGTCTTCATTTTATATTGGAGAGATGCCATAGGATTTCCCATTTTAAACACTGTCACCTGCTTTCACAGGTCTCTCCTGTTTTTCCACATATATTTTTCATTCCTGTGTGGAATTGGAAAAGGCAGAAGATGTTGGCCATACTGATTTTGCTTTCCTGAGAAAGAGGCAGCTGGGCCTGAGCCATGAAGGGAGGGTATTTCACTGCTTGCTGCCAAACTGAGTGTGAAAGTCCTAAAAAGCACATAAGGTCATTCAATTTAAAACTCAGGGAACTGAAGTTCTTTCTCTCTGCAAGCTGTCATGTAGCTTAAAGGTCTAGGATTTTGTCAAAGCTATCTGCCCTAGAAAATGAATTTCAAAATTTCGCCTCAAATTCCTTCACATTTCCATGCTTGTTATCCTTCTGTAATTCCCTTCTTCCCAGGCACTTTCAGTGAGACCCCCAGAACTTGTCGCCAGGCTCAGCAACACCCTGAGCTGCTGCTCAGCTACTGCTGGAGCAGAGCCACATCCAGGGCTGCTGTTAGCTTCCTGATTTTTCTCCTTGCTCAAAGATATCCGTGCAGCTCATCACGTGTGTTGTAGGGCCCTTTGCCTCCCAAAGCCATGGCACTGGCACGTGGAGTAACACCACAGCCCCTGGAAAAACAGTCTCCAGAGATGGTTCTTCTCCATCATCTTCCTCTCTGTGAAACAAGCTGTGGAACTGGAATAATATGCCCTTGAGGGGAGTGCAGCCTGGTTCACAATCTGGCATGCACAATTCCTAACCTACTTTTTTCTCATGCACCTGGTCTTGTGGTTTCTCAGCTCTCATTTTTCAGTCACTGCTTGACAGGAGAGTTTGAGGCAATTATCACAGAATGGCTTTCATTGCATGGCCACTGCCATGTGGATGTCTCTGCCTTCCTGTGGTCAGTAGAAATGTTGGCAAACACAAAGTTTCTTCCTGATCAAAGCCAGAAAGTGCAAGCAAAGCAATGAAATCCTCACCTCTGGTTCAGTTTTGTTAACAAATACAACTAGTGACTCTTGGCCAGTTCTTGAATTCTTTAATGGGATTATTATTCATTCATGCTGGCCTTGGTGAAATTTGGGATACAAGTATTAATCTTAGATTGCAATGAGAACTGTAATAACAAGAGAGCTTGTTATTACAAGGCACACAGGCCACACAGAAAGAATATCCAGTCCTGATCCTCCCAAAATAAATCAGATCTAACTCCTCCTGGAGTGAGGCAGGAGTATATCCTTACTTGGACTGTACCTTCCAAGAAATAATAAGCCTCTATACAAACATCCACGCAAAGCATTTTTAACTCTTCCTTGACCAAAACTCTTTTTCTGCCTCCAGTGAGGGATGAAAGGAGCGCAGTTAAGACCTAGGCTCATCCTGCTTAGCTTTGGGTTCCAAAGAAGGAACCTCACTTTAGATGTCTAAAATTAGATATGAACTTTTCTCTGAATAGTTTTTGCCAATTTTGTGCTTCGTCCAAAGCAAAGGATCATCGTCACAGAATAACCATAGAACAATTTGGGTTGGAAGAGACCTTAAAGACCATTTAGTTCCAACCCCCCCCAGCAGGCCCCGTCCAACCTGGCCTTGAACACTTCTAGCAATGCGGAGTCCACAGCTGCTGTGGGCAACCTGCTCCACAGTGTCTCTTCACCCTCATAGTGAAGAATTTCCTCTCTAGATCTTTTGTAAATCTTCTCCCTCTCATGCCCTTCTAAAAAGTCCCTCCTCTTGTAGACTTTTCATCTTGGCTTATATTTGATGTGGCCGTATGTAAGAACATAGGACAAAGTTTGCACAGGTTTTAGAAAGACATGAATTCACTAGGAATTGTTGAGGTTATTCACGTTTGTCTTTCCTCTGCTTTGTCATTATGAGGGAGATTTGGGACCACAGAGCACCTCCTTGCAAGGAGAAGTGTCACAGACACGCACTATGCTTTATCCTACAACTCAGCTGGGCCTTCATCTGCTGCCAGATTTGCTGATGCAGAACACTAGCACTGTTCCAGATACTCTAAATAGGGCCTGTGTCTTTCCTTCCCTTCATTAGCAAGGAATTACCCCCTCACACTACCAGGCCATGAATTACTCTGGCAGAGGTTTTGAGGACCAGGCTGGTTGGACTGCAAATTCAGTTCTGTGGCCGATCAGATGGCTGAAAGGCACAGAAAAGAGTAAAGACAAAACCAGTGCTAGAGAAAGCTGTTTCCTGCACCATGCTGGGCAGAAGGTGACAGACTACAAGTGGCAAGGTCCCCAGGGTGTCCTGAAGCAATTGGTGAATGGAACCACAGTGGACCATGAAACCACGCATGGCTTTACCCAGTGTCGCATCTCTTCTTTCATAATTTGTGCTAAATGCCTCTCTAAATTTTGAGTTAAGCTGTTGTTGCCATAGCAATGGCCATTTAGAGTGAGAGAATGCAGCGCATGTGTTGGGGGTGTGAGGTTCTGGCTCTTATAAAAATATGTCTGCATGTACATACACTGCTATGGAGCTGCATGAAAGGAGCCAAGCGAGCAGTTTACATCAGATCTGAGGGAGGGACAGGTGGTATGGAAAGAGAAGAAGCTTGGTGCAGGTTGGAGTTGTTTGTTCCAAGATGCACCTGCAAAGAGCTGAGTACTAAACTGAGATGAGCCTGAGTGGTAACTGACTGACATTTTGTTTCTTAGCAGTAGAAGTCACCCCTTGGTCAGGACAAGGCATGTTTGTTGCTGCCTTCATGAGATAAATCTTTGCAGAAACCGGAAAAATTTGCTTTCTCTGGTTTATTTTCATTAAAAATAACCCTTGCTGCTACTCTTTAACAGGAAATGCTTTTCAGCAATCTACTCCCACTATTTATACAAGTTTATTTGCCACGGCACAGGCTGAAAAAAAGTCAATAAATAATGTAGGCATTATATTACCTAATTTTAGATCCACTTCTAAGATTTTTCAACACTCCTAGCACTAGCATTTTTAGTGGTCACAGCAGGAGAAATTCAAAGCTTGTGAGGTTTATTCCTCACTTTATGCCACCTCTTTGTGGGGTGAAGAAACAGCTTAAATAGTTATAGCTAGGGCAAGATCCTGCCCACATCCCTGAGCCTGTTTCCCTGAGGATTTTGGCTGATGTCCATCTTCCTCTGACTAAATTTGGCTTATGAGTGGAGTTAAGTATCACCTTGATCAGCAAGTGCAGGCAGTGTTTGAAGTGTTTTGGGAATTCTCAGCCTGAGAGAGAGATTTAGATACCTGAAGCATTAACTGATGAAGAAGAGCAGTCCGTTTGTGTCACTGGCTGGGCCTCAAATTCTTTCAAAGTCCTACATTTGACTGATTGTGAGCAGCCTTTTTGAAGTCCATAAATTCATAGCAGGGCATCCAAGTTTGCTAATGTAGCCATAAACTTTTGTGACATACCTTGTCCCGCCATGAGCCCAGACAGGGTCATGAATCAGAATTAACATTCCAGGTTCCTGTAAGAATACATGATTTAAGATTTGGAAATAATCTGGCGCCCAAAAGAGAGACATAAATGCGAGTATTTTTGAAGTATAGCTCTGTATTTTCTTGTTTCTCAGCTCCTGCTCCCTATCGGTGACATTACCTGCATCTAAGGACACATTAAGTGCATGGCAGGTCTGAGAGACTGAGGATATTCTTTCCACCTCAGTGGTACTTTCTAGTGGAGGTAAGGCAGTCTTGTGCCTTTCTTTGCTGACTGGAAATTAAAAGACAAAGGGGATCTATCAGTCAGAAAACCCCACAGGCTTCAGTAGTTTACTGATTTACAACAGCTGCAAATCAAGTTCTGTAAAATTTTTAGTACAATCCAGTTCCCATAAATAGCCGAGGGCAGCTTTTGTTTCCAACAAACTTCTGAGACTTTTGTGATTAAAACTATAAAGGCAGTAAGCACAATTCACAATCAATTATGTTTTATTAATGCTTTTTTAATACACGCCACAGCCCAGTAATCATGAAGCTGTTCAACAGTGTTGTTCTAAAATCGGCTAATAGCAGGGTGTAATTTGTGGCCGTCTCTGCTCACTTACAAAACACTTGCTCCGTTAATTGTGATTTCACACTCCGCTGAATGCTGTAGCCTGGAGGTAACATTCATGTGATGGAAGAGTTACCCGTCTGGGCTCTGGGGGGGAGGGTTTAGACGGAGGTGGAGGAGGGAAGGATCGCTTCAACAGAGGCTACTGTTGTTAAATTTTTAATCCTTTTATGTTAAAAAAAAAATTTAAAAAAAAAGAAAAAAGGAAAGGAAAGAAAAGAAAAGAACTAAACATCAAAAAGCTACAATCCACTGCCAAACAGTTCTTTCTTTAAACACCTGAACATTCGTTCCATGTTTTGATCCCTTTCTAATGCTTTGTGTTGTTACCAGGAACACGACAAAACAATGACCAGTAGGTGAAACCCTCTGTCTGTGTAATCAGGCACCTACCTTGACCCCATATTGTAGATGCTAGGCAAACCAGTGTGCCCAAAGCAAGTGCCTACAGTTTAATTCGAAATAATTTCGTGCCTTTGGGGGTCCCAGTGTCTTTCTTAGACCAGAATAGGCAGGAGATACTCCTGGAGGAGGTCAAAAGTGGCTAAAATGTTGCCATTTGTTAGTGAGCAACTTCGGCAGATCGAATCTCCTCACTGAACGGGCAGTGGTGATGAGACACGAGTTCAGCCCTGCACAGCCACAGCCAAGGCAGCAGCTCCTGCTCTGGAGTGCTTGCAATGAGTATGTCAGAGGGGGAAATACTGCCTCGATCAGCAGATGAGAAGACCCATATTAACGTGGGAAATTTCCAGCTGAGTGTTCAGTACTGCTGTGGCAAACTGGGAGATACAGCTCAGACCAGACAGGGATGGGAGCACCAACCTAGGAAGGTTTTTATTTGACTTATCGCTAAATTGGGGCGGGGAGAAGCAGTCACAGAGGGGACTTTGCCCACTGCTGGTCATCACCTTTGCTATTTCAGTTTCTCCTACCCTGACCAGTGGTGTGGAAAGTGCCAAGCCATATTTGAATGCTGCTCTTGGGGGTCCAAGCCAGGACTGCGTCCCATCAGAGCAGGTTGGGTGGCAGCAGAAGTCACCCCACATACAGACAGAGAAGAGAAACGGTGTCCACTCTGCTGCTCTGTGAGTCTGGTGTGACTCTGAGGCTGGCTGTGCTGCCAGCCAGACTGAGCCTCGACAGAAACAATTAACAACGAGGAACTCTCTGCCCTCCACATATGCAGAGGCTCAGCCATATTTTCTGTATGGCCACAATGTGAGGAAAACCTCTTGGCAGAGCGGCAAGATTGAAATCTGGCAGATCGCTCTGGAGTGAGCCAAGAATGCCCAGGCAGAGCACCTCAGCTGGAACACAGGTGCACGGAGAGATCCAGCCTCAAGAAAAACCCTGCAGGCGTTGCAGAGAGCTGAGCAGTGATTAGGAGCACAAAGCAGCAATGATGCCTGTGTGGGCAGAAAAAAAATAGATGCTTAAGAATCAATTAAGAGGGAAAGGTTAAATATGTGTCTAAAGACTAAATGCACAGATACTCCTTGGGGGGCTATGCTTTGGATGGTGTTAACTTCACTTAGTTAAGCCTCACTTGCATTAAGCACAAGTGTTAAAGCTTCTCTTAGCTAAGTGTTTCATCCCAGGACATGACACTGGAAACATCATGGTTTACTTTGGGCAAGACAACTCCACACTTATGCCATCACCTCTCTCACCCGACATTTGACATTGCTGACCTTAGCCTGGTGCTGGTGTTCCCACACCACCTAGCAGGAATAATTGCTGTGACATCCACAGGTCACGGATGCCAGCTGCTCCTTTGTCTCCGAAGGCTTTATTCTCCCATTTTTCCTTTTCCATGTCTTTCTGGGACCACACGTGAAGGCTGAGACTAAAGTAAACTAATGCACAATCAATAAGCACACAGCACTTGCCTGTTCATTGCAGTCACTGCTGGTGGGCTTTCAGCTGTCACCAATGCCTGGAAGAAATAAGCAGATGGACAAAAAGCAGTAGGATTCAGCTCAGTCCAAAGAAGACAGAAGGAAAGATGGTGGGACTTTCAAAGGTCTAACCCTGCATTACATCAAGATCATTACACCACAAATTGTCCAGATGGCACAAAGCCTTGGACTTCTCAGTCAGCTGGACTTCCTCACAGCTGGACTTCCTCACAGCTGGACTTCTCAGTGCACTTGAATGTACTTATTGTCAGAGTAGGGAGAAACTCTAACTAGTTAGGAGCCTGCATGGTCTGACCCAGAGCTCTACCTCTGGTGGTCTGCTCATTGTAACTCCCTTTCCTGAGACCAAGCTTACTTTGGAAGGGCTGAGCCAGTGCCAAATGCTCTCCTGTATTTTAACGAGTAACAAAGACCTATATTTCTATACCATATTAATGTCCGGTGATCTTCAGGGGCTCCTTGTTCCTCACCAGGCTAAATTAATACATCTAGTTCTAATCTATAGAGTTATTTAATATCTGGAAACTTTAAGAGTAACATGCCAGAGACATCTGTTTTCCTGCATGATTAATATTTTAATTTTTTTTCTGAAACAGGATATCATAGATCTCTGGGGAGAGGGCTGGGCATCTGCTGTATGTTGACATTGTCGAAAACATAAAGCATCAGATGTTGATGCTAACCCAGTGCAAACAGTAACAAAATGTTCTGGATTTTCCTTCTTGTTCTAAAGTAACAGAATATAAGTTTTTATTTTAAGACCAGTGATTTACTTCTACACTGATGTATAATCTCTTGCTTTATATGTCTTTGTACTGAAATTGCCCCTAAATTTTTAGGGCTTTTCAAACTCTTTTACAATATACTAGGCATGACATGAACTTATATGGTTTGTAGCCTCAGGTTGCTGGTAATTGCATTAATTAATGTATTTCCTCTGTGGGTTTTCAAGATGAAATGAAATTTACAAAATCACCTAATTGGAAAGCCATTTTAGTCATTTTTCACAAGGAAAGGAAAAAAATCTGAGATATAACAGGAGACAATTGAAATTTAAAGCACTTTGATTAATTTTCAGCAAAATTATGTCAGCACCTGAGTAACATTTCTTGAAGTTCTCAATTTCCATAGAAGAAGTATACTTGTTTTCTCCACCTCACCACATTTTCCACAACTTTTCCCTGGTTTGTTTGTTTCTTTGTTTTCTTTTATGTCCCGATTTAAGCTACCAGGATGTGAGCTATTTGTGTGCTTGGCACAAGTCTGTCACTGCAAGTCTTGGGTTACTTTACAAATATTTCTCTTCCAGAGGTGACAACATCTCTAATTATAATTGGCAAGGAGACTCAAGCTTGTCTATCATTGTCTTTCTGAATGAATAAGATATGTTATATTTCAGTGCAGTTCTCATCAGTCATTAAGGTCAAGTTCTGCTAGGGCACGTATAAATGTGATGAATGTGTTGGATGATCTATGCTACTGTGCAAGTTATCCGTGATCTCTGAGAGAAAGAAATCCTTGCATTCAGCTTCTTGTGTCAGTCTTGAAAGACACACCAGAATTTTGAGATGAAACTGGAATTGTTTCAGAAATTTGCTTCCCTAAGATAAAATTCGTAGGGCACAGCAAGGGCTTGGGGAAAGATACTTCTCTGATGGGTGACCTTGGAGAAAGAGCTATTGATGAAACTATTAGCGTCAATATTTGTAAAATGCCACAAGAGCAGAGGTGTGGTGGGAACCTCCCCTGTGACCTTACACAGAGCATGGTTCTCCTCCAAAGAAAGTATACCAAGGACAGCAGGTGATACTGAGTTGACATATGGCTCCAGGCACCACAATAACACATTATAGTTCTGAATAATGCAGTATAAATCCTCAGCTGCCAAGGGGGAGCCACCCACAATAAAGCTAAACATAATCTTCTCCAGCACCCACGTCAGCTCTTGTTGCATCCTTTGTCAGGACACTGTATGAACAGATGAGCCCTGCAAAACACTGTGAAGGGGAACAAATGTGGGAAATTTAGGATATAGCACATGGTAGGAAAGAGAGGAAACCTCTCCAGAAATTTAGCCCAGTCATGAAGATTGTCCTATTCGTTACTTAATGGTGTTGAAAAATAGCTAGGCAATCTGAAGTGTCTCAGCTCTCAGTAAGGCTTCCCATTCCATCCTTATAACTGGAAAACTAGAAAATGTATGGCTGCTGGATGCTGGATTGCCAGTACCAAGCTTTGGTGCTGGTATGATGGAAGGCATGAACAAAATTGTCATTGATGTATGAGCCATGATGTTCAATTTATAAGTCATCTGGCTAAATGAAAGATTCAACTGCAATTCTCTTTGGAGTTTGACACCTGCTAGAAAAACAGACTGAAAATGCTTAGTCTGATAAGAATTAATCTCTGAACCAACATCACAGGTGGACCTATTCTGTGTGCTGCAGACAGAAGGCCTGCAGAGGACCAGAGCTGACGTTAATATAGACCTGAAAGACAGAATTAGTTTTGGAGATGATGTCAGTGGGATACTGAACACAGAAACCCCAGACACCCTTTCTCATTTATCTGTTTTTGTAGAAACAAGAATGTGCCCATCCTTAGTAAATAAGCAAACTTACACCAAGAAATAGTAAATTTGTGCAATCAACTTTTCACTGACAGATAAATAATCCACCAAAACTGGTGATTCAGACCTAGAGGCAAGTGGATTTTCAATGAGAGCAGCACAGCTGCTATTGTACACAAGTGAGTTGCTTTCACTAAGGGAAGTGCTGACAGTGTCCCCCAAGGGCAGATGTAGCTTCCCCCTGTGGGCTTTTGGTGGTGGAAAGAGAAGGGGCTCTGGAGTGCCAAATGAAGATGTTTCACAAGCTGAGTGCTTCTCGCTAAAGTTCAGATAGAGCAAGGCTGGCAGAAACCCTCTGATGCAGACATGGAAACTTTTCTCCTTCAGCCTGTTTATTTTTCATGTTGATATTTACATTGCTTCTACACCCAGACTCTACTTCTATTTCCACCAAGGATCCAAAAGCTATAGGGCAGGAATGTACATATTTTTAGTACTAACAGAACACTTAGAACAACACAACCCTGCCTGTAGATGATGTTAAAACTTTAAATATAAACAAAAAATAAAAGAATTTCAGCTTGATCAGCACGTACTTCTTTTTGAAATATCCCAGAAATATGCTTTTAATAGAAGATAGTACTGCAAAAGCCAATTGGAGTGGTCAGTATAGTGAAATCACTTCAGGAAGGATATGATCAGTGGTATCTTCACCATGTTTAAGAGGAGGAATATGGGCTGTATCAGCCTGGAAATAGGTATGAAATGTTTGCATATATAGTCCTGAGTTACACAAGCTGCAGAGAAAGCATGTGGGAGGTGTACACCAGAGAGAACAGGAGAGGAACTGAGCTGCAAGCCCATCTCTGTGATCTGCTTTAAAATAGTCTCCATCACACCAAGATGTCTGTTCCATGTCACCACTGTGACCCTGCTCACTGACCACCCAAACTGGCCTCACAGCTTCCATCAGGAGTCCCACCACCGAGAAACCCTGGAGGCATCCATCCCTCACAGCCCAGGAGGGAAACCTCCCCTGACAATCAGCCTTTGCATTGATGCCTTCACTCCCAACATCTGCTCAGCATCCTTGGTCCTCAGCAGGACACTGCAATGCCACTACACAGGCAGCAGTGCAGAGGCTGCCAAGTCTGATGAAGGAGAGAAGCACATTTGATACCCAAAGCTGTGTTTTTGTTTACTGTCTTCCATTTTTAAAGAGAGGATTTGAACACATAAAATAGGATGCTTTTCCTGGGAAGTAGGACTCTGCATCCATGGTGTCTCCCTGTAGTCTCTCAAAGCCCCCGTGACAAGCTCAGAACTTCACAGGTGTTGCCCTGGGGAGGATAAGACAATTGGCATGAGTAGGTGGCCCCCACCCATGGACACCCCTTACCAAGCAGTGTGTCCCCAGATAGAGCAGGATCATGGGGATGAGTCATCTATGTTTCCCAACCCAAATGGAGGCATCACCTCCTCCTTTCATATCCCTGGACACCTTCAGACCAGTGTTGTCAACACAAAGTGGCAAAGAAGAAACAGAATAATGCTCATGCCTGTTCCCAACCCTCAGTTTTCCTCATCACCCCTTGACTTCTGCAGGGACTGATCCCTTGCTGTGCCATCACTGATTCCAGTTTCCCTCAGCAGTACCACTGTAACAAGCTTGAGTGACAGAACATAGAAATCCTTTGCATTCTTTGCTGGGGAAATCAGTTGTCCTTGTGCAATGCTGAAATAATTTTCAGTACCTTTCTATCCTTTCTTGCTTACGTACTAGAGACACACAGGTTCCTGAGACACAGAGGAGATGCAAGGTGAAAGGCGATGCCATTTAGAGAAACCAGCACCCATGAAGGAGTCATGGGGATGAGAACATCCTCCCTGCCATTGAGGGTAAATCCACTGTAGCTCTAGGTATGTCCCAGGACAGTTTTAAAAACCTTATAGAGAGACACATTTTAAAGCCTTTTCTTTGGGTAACTCAGTTGTTCTTGGTCGTGTTGAAGGCCTGTTGAAAGCAGATTGTTTTAATATGACCATATAAAAGACTCACATAAATAGGAAACAAGGGAGGTTTATCGTTAAGGTATCAGAGGAGCACTGGGAAAGATCAAAGTTTGATTCTTGGCTGTGCTGATGCCCTTAGGTAAATCACTCAGGAACAGGCATGGAAGAACTTGGTTGGGAAGTTTTTTCAGAATCAGAGCCTCAGTGGGAACCAGGGGGTTCAGGGCACAGTTGACCTTTCCAATGTTTGATAGTGATTGTGAGTGCCGAGCAAATCAAAATCTGAATTTAGACTCTTCTGAGAATCTTTTTTCATCTATCTGTGTCTCTTTTTCTCCCACATGTAAAACAGGGAAAACCAATATTTTGCCAGTGTTATAAGGACAAGTGTATGAATTTTTGCTGAGATACAGTGGCAACAGGAGCAACAGAGAGAAATAAGATGGATATTGCATTTTAAAAAAATCCCAAGTCCTGTTTTTATCCAAGTGGTGGATTAGTGATGAAAACAATGGAAGTCAACGCAACTGAATTATTAACCACACAGCCATTTATGTGACAAATGTCACCTTTTTGTCTAATAATGATTTCCAGTGGGATAGTACCACGATTTTATATGCCCTGTATACACTCGAATAATGTTTGGTAAATTAGAGTACTAAGTCTGATACAGAAAGGGAAATCTGATACTGCTGAATACAGTCAACATCCTTACTTCACTTAACTTTACCAGAAAATATATTTTCTGGACCTGTTTAATAAACCACAGGTGATAAACAAACTAGCTTACTTACAGATTATTTAGGGATGAGGAAGCTGTTTTCTATCGACATTTCTGAATGGAAAATTCTGCTGAGACAGTCTGCAGCTCAGACTATTAGGATAGCAGAGAGAGACCTTTAACAGTGAATCTGACCCATTATTGATTTATGAGAGAACAATGTTGGAATAAATATGAATAAAAAGCTATCATTTCACACGATTAGGTACAGCAACATTGAAATTGTACTAGGATAAACAACTGCCTTGCAATAAGCATGTTCATTCATTATTCAGTGTTAAATCTTAATTGTTGCTTATTTCAATTTCTTTGTGCTAAGTGTTTCTAAATTATAAATAACCCTGCAACTCTAATAGTACATACTCTGTTAAAGTAAAGGTAAGTACAGAAATAAATTATTAAAGTGTTCTGTTTAACTATTGCCACACAATTTATTTCAGGGTTGGGAGATCAAGGCAGCCACTTTGATAAATTTGAAGAGATATTGACAAGGAGTCTATGGACAAGTCATGCATCTGTGTTTCATAAGCAGACTTTGTGTATGTGCATTTATTTACAGAAATGTTACAATGTGGTCTTCACTCTGAAGAGGTTTGATTTTTCTCCTTTTCAGGTCATTGGCAAACTGTCCTGACCTTAGTGAGAGTAAAATCATCTTAAGTACACACATCACTGCTGTGTTCTCCCTTTGATCCAAGCACTAAACTGTGATTAACATTAAAGAGAGAAAGTCCAGCTGCAAGCATTTTCATGCCCTGAGCAAGCATGAAACACGAGATTCCCTCTTGTCATGTCTCTTACTTTCCTCTTTCATGTCTCTCTTACTTATTTATCTACTTACCTTAATTTGCTTGGAAAAGAGTCTTGTTTGCCTTAAGGAAGGATGGTTGTGTGATTAAGGCATCTCACATCTTTGTGTCTCCTTTTGCCTCTTCTAATTCTTTCCATCTCTTCTTTAGAGGTCCAGTGGAAAGACTTCTTGGCTTGTTCTTCACTGGCTTGTGGGACAGCACTTCATATCTGGCAATGGATCAGAAGGACTGAAGAGTGCTTTTGCTCCCACCAATGTTTCTTAGAGCTGCTGAAACAGGACCAATGAAGATGTTCACCAGACTCCAAGTCCTTGCGCTAGCTTTATTTTCCAAAGGAGTTTTCCTTTCCCTAAGTGACCACAGCTTTGTCAGGAAGGAAATTAAGATAGAAGGAGACCTGGTCTTAGGAGGCTTATTCCCAATCAAGGAAAAAGGCACTGGGATAGAAGAATGTGGGAGAATCAATGAAGACCGAGGCATCCAGCGCTTGGAGGCCATGCTGTTTGCTATTGATGAAATCAACAAAGACAACTACTTGCTGCCGGGAATTAAGCTTGGAGTTCACATCTTGGACACGTGTTCCAGGGATACATACGCCTTAGAACAGTCTTTGGAGTTTGTCAGGGCATCTTTGACTAAAGTGGATGAAACAGAGTACATGTGCCCTGACGGCTCGTATGCCATCCAAGAGAATTTGCCACTGCTCATTGCAGGAGTCATAGGCGGTTCCTACAGCAGCGTCTCCATACAGGTAAGTCGCAGCAGCCCCCCCAAGTGAGAATCATCCATCTGCAATTCCAGGGAGAGAACCATTGCTTCTGTAAGTTTTCCAATAAGGCAAGTCTTAGCTTGACCACTGTACCTTAGGGGTCAATCTAGCGTATGATTTTTACTGAATTTACGTTAGTTCGATTCACTCTTTAAAACACTTGTAGTAGTTCAAACCTCCATCAGCTGTCCACTTCCTCTAGTTGTGGTGTATGCTGAGGGCATCTGAAGTTTCCAAATATCTTAGTATTTATTTTGAACTTTGCATTTTGTGACACTTCTAACACAACTTTAAGTGCAGATCTCTGCTTTCACATCAATCATAACTGATACCACCTATGTGTCTGAATATGTGTTCCTGCCATGCTGCATGTGCATAACATTTTTCATCTTAACAACAGACATTTAAAATGATAAAATAAATCCTTATCTTACTTCCAGTCACTAGTGGGATTCCCCAAGGCTCAGTATTGGGGTCAGACCTGTTTAATATCAGTGACCTGGATCAGGTGATCAGGTGTACCCTCAGTCAGTTTGCAGATGACACTAAGTTGGGCGAGAGTGCTGATCTGCTGGAGAGTAGGAAGACTCTGCAGAGGGATCTGGACAGACTGAATCAATGGACTGAGGTTCAATAAGGCCAAGTACAGGTCCTGCACTTGGGTCATGACAACCTCCTGCAGTGCAACAGGCTGGAGGAAGAGTGGCTGGAAAGTGTCCCAGAGGAAATGGACCTGGAGGTGCTGGTTGACAGTGGCTGAACGTGAGCCAGGTGTGCCCAGGTGGTCAAGAAACCAATGGAATCCTGGCTTATATCGGCAATACTGTGGCCAGCAGGTCCAGGACAGTGACCTCTGTACTGGGCAAAGGTGACGCCACACCTCAAATCCTGTGTGCAGTTCTGGGCTCCTCACTGCAATATTGAGGTGCTGGAGCATGTCCAGAGAAGGGCAACCAAGATGGTGGAGAGTCTACAGAGAAATGAAGGACTCCTCCTGAAGCAGCTGGGGGTGTTTAGCCTGGAGAAGAGGAGGCTCAGAGGGGACCTTATAGTTACAAACACCTGAAAGGAGGTTGTAGCTGGATGAGGGGTAGCCTCTTCTCCCTGGCAGCCAGTGACAGGTTGAGAGAAAATGGCTTTAAGCTGTGCTAAGTGAGGTTAAGGTTGGACATCAAGAAGAATTTCTTCTCAGAAAGGGTTGTTAAGCATTGGAATGGAGTCCCCAGGGAGGGAGGTGGTGGAGTCATCATCCCTGGACATATTAAAGAAATGACTGGATGTGGCACTCAGTGCCATGGTCTGGCTGACATGGCTGTGATTGGTCAAAGGTGATCTTGGAGATATTTTCCAACCTAAATGATTCTGTGATTCTGTGATCCAATTATTTTGGGTCAAATAAAACAAGCCAGTGCACATGACTCATAATCACAGGTGAGTGGTGTCTTAAGCCCAGACTGACGTAGACTAAGACCCTGCATCTGGTCTTTCTTCATGGTCAGCTGCAGGTTTCCAAGTGCATCAAGTCTTGACAGTGCAGGATGTTTTTTCAGATTTAGTGTAGGATGCTTTTCCAGACTGAGCACAGGCCTTAGTCACTGCATCAGTGTCAACAGCAATAAGAGTTCTTCTATACTGCAGACTATACCAGCAGTGACAGAAAGCCCACAGAACCTCATTTGCCTGTTTCATAAATAGGCCAAGAGTTCATCCAATGTGCGTTTCATTCAGAATTACACTGGGGAACTGGTTGCTTCTCTTGTGAAGGCATTAAATCCCATCAGTTGGGAGCATGGTCAGATCGCATAGGACATGCATGAGCACAGAAGAATTTAAAGAAATTACATTTTATTTCCTTTTTTATTCCAGTGTGTAACTCATCTGTGTATTCATAGTAGGGAATATAAGGGCAAATCCTTACCCACACCACAGGAGAATAGTTTCTGCAGAGCAGAACCTCAGCCATCTCTTGTAGTAGGAGTGGTTTTGTCCCACTGTGGACCAGCTAGGAGAGCAGGAATGTATCCTTCACCAGTTATGTGGGTCTGGTCACTTGGAGCACAAATAACAAGTTTCAGGCTGAAAAAGAGTCATCTGAAGGGGAGAAATGATAGCTACAGAACCTTGGGCAGCACCAACTGTTAAGGGAATCATTATTCATTGTCTCTTCCAATCAGACAAAGAGTACATCAAATGAAACCAGCAAATGGTCGGTTGTTGTGGTTGCTAAAAGCTAAATGAGTTCCAGAAGTGACTAGAAACAAAAAGAAGAAAGTCTTTAAGATATCTCCTCTGGTTCAGCAGTTCCCAGAGCTATAACTCTCTGAAGGCTGGCAAAATATTCTGAAGCATCATATGACTGCCCTATCCCACTGGTGAAGTTTCGCTGTACCTTTGGTTTGTGGTCAGTGTGTTTCTCAGTCCACCCTAAATTCAAGTGTGTCCAAAGGACATGAAGATATGAGGTGGTCTGAAAAACATATCTATAAAAGTAGTTAGAGCAGAGGAAAAGGTGCAGGTATTTCATTCCCTCACAGAAACTCGGAGTCAGATCACAGTTCTAAAGTCGTCTGTCCCTGTGAAACCAGTCTCTGGTGATCATTGACCTAAGGCTAAATCCATGTCTGAGGGAGTAGACTGGATGCAGCACACATCAAATATACTTAATAGAGTGTATGTAGATGTTTCATATTCCAAAATCTTGGGTTTGGAGCAGCTGTCCAATGGAAACTGGAAATCCTGACAAGGTACTTTCTCATCCAGTACATGTAAAAATGGCAGTATAGCTGTATAGAAATCTGTATGTCATCCAATTTTCAAAACCTAAGGAGGATGATGAAACAATATTTATAGTTAATATTACTCTATGATCTTCCCTATAGCTGTCAATATGGTCCCCACAGTCATTCAAACATAAGATCTTTCTTAACACAGATCTTCAGAAAAATAGTTTCACAAATCATTCAACTTGTCATCAAGCATCTTCCAGATAGAAAAAAGTATTTAGTTGCTTATTTTCGCTTGACATGGATTGTGTTGACCTTCCTTCAGTCTCTCCTTTCCAGATTTCCTCTAGATTTCACACCACCTACAAAGATGTAATTAAGCCCTAGAAAAGACACAATTAAGCCATTTACTCTTGTTGCCCATCCTGTTAAGACAGCCATTCACAAGTTCTATTTCAAAAGAAAATCACTGACAAGAATAATAGATGTTACAGACTCGAGCCTGAAATTGTAAGGACTTTGAAGCACTAAAGACAAGCATTTTGGTGCCATACCAGAAGGGAATACCCAATCTCAGAGCCAGTCACCTGTATAAAGTAGCTCCAGTTACAACTGGAATCACACCACTGCTGAAAGTCAAAATATTTCACCAGACGTGTGTGTGCAAGGCTCAGCACCCCCGTTCCCTGTGTTTTCAAGCAGCACTCAGGGTGCTGGATGCTTCCAGATGTAGCCCTGGCAAACATTTTTCTTTTGCTGAGAGCTGTAAACACCATAAAATCCACAGTGCAGTTTCTTAGCCTTAAAATAAAACATGCTGAGTTCTTCAGACAAAAATTATTTCTGCCTTTTTTTTCCCCCTCTTGTGAATTTGTCTTTACATTTCAATATTTTTTTCTTCCCCTCCCCTCACCCTCCCTCTCCTGCTTTTTGTCTGGACAGCTGTCTGCCAAATCACTTCATGGTGCTCCTGCTGTCAGATTTGTACTTCTTTTATTACCCTTCCACTAAGGGAAAAAAGATTTTGCTGGTAAATCAGCAATGAACACCTTCCCCACTGAGTCAGTATGTGCGATAGGCACTTTTTGCAGAGACTAAAAACAACAAGAGAATGCAGAATGCTTAATTATTTTCTGGTCAGACGAGGCTATTATCGTTAATGATGATCTGTATAATTAGTTTTCAGATGTTGTGTTTAAATTAGCAGTGAGCCCAATCTGCGCAGCATTTGATCCTTCAAAACTCAAGCGAGGATTCTTAGTCAATGGAAAAGCTCATGTTAAAAAAACCCAACTGTTTTCATGAATTTAAATTCTGACTTGAGTTGAATCTAGCATGAGGAGGTGAAGAATTCAAAATTTGGAGGGTTTTGTTTTGGGCTCATGGCTTTTCATCTGAGCCAGGTTATCTACTCTTTTTTAGTTTACAACAGAAATTTCAAACGTGTTTTTTTTTGAGAGATTGACACAGTAAAAATTGTAAGATAAAAAGGCAGTATGCATTTGCAAAGGAGCGCCTGAATAGCCAATCCCAATTCCATGTTTAAAATGGGTCAGCTCTTGTCAGGAATATGCAGGTGGAAGCAGGAATACAATTATTCAAGAGCTGGATTTGTTCTTTCCTGTTTCTGAAAACTGGATTCATCTTCTGAAAATGAAGACTAGGGTCCATTCCCTGCAGTCAGCTCTTAGAAAAATTAAGACATTCTTTTAGATGGGCTTGGTTTCTAATTTTTATGTATACTATATTTACATGGATATAAAGTTTTTTAATGCTGTCAACCCACAAGACCTCCAGATCACTACAATGACAGTTATTTCCAAGTTAGAGCCTCATCCAGAAAACATGGCCAAATAGAAACCAGTGCCATGCTGTGTTGTCTTCAGTTCCTTTCTGTTCCTTTCAAGCAAACTGTAACAAAGCCACTGGAGAAGGTTTAACGGTGAATTACTGCTATCACAAAAGCTAAAGCCACTCCTAAGTGAGTGACCATCTGGCATGAAATTCAGAATATGTACTCATTTACTGGCAATCTTTTCCTGGCTGCCATTTCTCCTTAGCCACAAAAGTCTGCCAAGCGCTCATGGAGCCTGAAAGCTAATCACCTCCATTTCCTCCAAGGATAAACCATCTTTCAACCAGAGTCTTAACAAAAGCTTCTGACTTCTATCACCACTGAAAATAGTGTAAAATCCTTAAATGAACCAAATGCAAAAAAGAAACAAAACATAACATATGGGGCTCTGTCCCACTGTGCATGGACCCCACAGGGATGTGGGCAGGAGAAACGTGCAGGGGGTTGCAGGGGTTTGCCAGGCCACACATGCCATTTGTGCTGTGCAGTGACAGCCTCTGGTGATTTTGAGCTTGTAAAAGTAAACCAGATCCTTATTAAAAAATGTGTTCTGTGAGATGGACCACCTACCACCAGTATTTAAACTACACATGCACTTGCCAGCTTCCTTGTGTCTCCTTTAAACTCTCTCCCTCTTTTATCTCTGTTCTTCCCCTCTCTCCACTACCTCTCAGCCAGATCCTTGCTGTTTGTTCCTCTATTTATTTCTATTCCACATTCAGAAACTGAACAGCCACGAGGCTGAGCTTTTCAAAGTGTCCAAAGAACACTGGACATTTCTTTCCTAGAGATTTCAAAGGAGTATGGGTACCTCCCTCTGGCTTCTCTGAAAATCCCACAGTAACTGATTTCTTTGCAGTCTTTTTGATTTGAGTTTGGGATGTAATTTCTTTTCTTCAGTGTGTTGCATTTTCTCCTTTTGTAAGGGGAAATGATATGATTTTACTGGGATGGATAAGTAACCACTGAGATAACAGGTAAGAAGGACGGAGCTCTACCACACAATGAGAGAATGAGAGAATCATAGAATCATTAAGGTTGGAAAAGACCTCTAAGATCATCGAGTGGGACCTTTAACCCAGCACTACCAAGTCCACCACTAAACCATGTCCCCAAGTGCCACATCTACATGTTTTTTGAACACTTCCAGAGCTGGTGAATCCATTGCCTCCCTGGGCAGCCTGCTCCAGTGCCCGACAAGCACTTCAGTGAAGAAATTTTTCTTAGTATCTAATCTAAACCTCCCCTGGCTCAACTTGAGACCCTTTCCTTTTGTCCTATTACTTGTTACATGGGATAAGAGACCAACCCCCACCTGGCTACAATCTCCTTTCAGTGAGTTGTAGAGAGCAATAAACTGTTCCAAGTGGGAAAGGATGTAACTGCAAGAGAAAGTGGCCAAAAATAAGAACCAGCTAGGGTCACCTGGACACCACCCACACTCATTCTACCCCTTGACTAGGACTTGCTCATCAGTTAATGAGTCTTAAATAACCACATTTATCACTGATAGCTCTTTTAAGTCCAGAAGCAATTCCATGTTCCTTTAGGACCAACAGCCCCAGTTTAAGTACCTTTTCTGATCATGTGTGTATGTGACATGAGTCACTCACAAGCAGTTTTATGGAGTCTCAGAGAAGAGTTGCACTCCTCATGCAAAGCGAAGTTTTCTGCAGAGGTCTCTTTTCATGTTGCAAGTTTAGTGCTCAGCTTACTTCAGCACTAACACTGTATAAAGGCAGGGTGCATATGTGACAGCTCACTCTCCCATCCCCTGCAGGAAGAAAGAAAAAAGATTTCCAAACAATTCTTCCAAAACACAACATTGCTCTGCATGCCCTCCATGGCTTACTTTTTATTGCACAGGATGGACACAAATACAGAAAGAAATTCCCAGGTCCTTCGCAGAAATCCTGGCTGTTATTCTGACAGTATTCCTTATTTCTGATGTTCATTTTGCAGATGAGGTTATTTCACCGTTCAAACACGGCTTCTCTCTCTGTGACAGCTACTGAGTCTGCTGCAAATATTTAGCTATATTTTTCCCAGCTTCATTGCCTAAATTTTCAGTAGAAGAGCAAGACTCAAAATAATGTTTCCTTCACCCCTCTCCCTGCTAACAAAAAATGCCAGACATTTTCATTTGTTTGATAATGAATTATCTCTTCCTGAGTTACCGTTTGGAAGGAATTTTGTTAAGGAACATTACTTACAAACTAGGAAACAGCCCCCTTAATACCAAAGAGTGAGAAAGCTGATGGGAACCACTGCTTCAGTCCTGCAATGCGCCAGGAGATTCCATAGCAGAACAAGCCAGGCTGGGACTCCTAAATAAGCTCACTGCATCTAATTGAGTTCCTTACAACTGACCTTTATTGATTTAAAAACTGGGATATTGGCATTCCCAGTGACCTCCTGAGGTCAGTGCTTGAAGTCCTGCTGAAGCCAAATTGGTGCTTTCTGCTGCAGGTCATGACACAACCCCTGTGCAGTCACTGCCTTCAGTATAATATCCTTCAATTACAGTATCACAGAGACGGCACCCATAGGTTTAAAACAGGCTAGGGAGAGATGATGTTCCAGGCTGATAAAGGTTTTTCAATTCTGAAAGCAGTGAGGCCCTTAGGGTCCTAATTTCCCTTTGAAAACATATTAGCTTGGAGTGAATCTTTTTCTTGGGTCCAAGCTGAGCAGCTGCATTTGCATCACTGAACTCTCCTCCACCCGAATACTCCCAGATGATGTGAGTATGTCAGAAGTGTCCAGACTAAGTCACTCTGGGTCTCACTGTCCCCAGGTAGGAGCCTACTAAATCTCAAGAGAACAGAGAAAATTATGGGGGAACCCAGCTTTTCAGTGTTGCTCATATTTGTTGCCAGTGATAACAGTCTGGCAGCTCAGTAGGCTCACAGCCTGCTGGGCTGGATCTGCAGAAACATAGCCAGTACATAGATGGAAATACATATTTCTATGTATTCCATTCTCATTGGACCTCATGTGGAATATTATGTCCAACTTTGGGTCCTTCAGTAGAAGGGTGATTCAATAAATATGAACATAATCATGGGAGGAGAGTCTGGAGCACAAACCCTACAAGATGAAATTGAGGGAACTGCACGTGTTTAACCTGGAGAAGAGAAGGTTTGGTGGGACCCTGATACCAGGTTTTCAGTACATACAGGTTTGTTCTCAGGAACACAAAGTAAATGTCTTTATCAACATGATGCAGAACGAGAGGATAGAAGAAAATAGTTATAAATTGAAAAAAGGGAGATTTTAACTTGAGAAAAAATGTACATCCCAGGAGCCGACACCATGGGGAGACTGCACAGGCCACTGGAGACTCTTGACTAGAGAGGTGCCTGACTTAGTCTTTACATCAGGTTTATGCCTGCCACCTGTCACACATCCGTGTCCCAGCCCATTCAGAAACAGTGTTTCTTTCTTGCCTTTCTAAAATACCACTTTCTGCCAAAATTTTGGTATATTTTTAAATTTAAGAAACAAGAAAAATTTAAATGAGAAAAAACCCCATGTATTATATATTGGAATGAATGCTTTAGATGCATTCAATGCATCTAAATGCATTGCAATGAGTGCTTTAGATGCATTTTGACTTCTAACTGCCCAAATAATAACAAAAAGCCCACAAGGTAGATTACCATCATTTAGGAATGGGATACAACATACACTGGTAGCAGTGCATGTTCCTTCAAAGCAAGAGCTCAGGCCCTGTGTTATAGCAATGATCTAGAAACTAGGAAAACCTTGGGACATGGCTTTGCCATGGTCTTGCTGTGGGAATCTGGACTAGCAACTTATTCCCAGAAACAGAAAGACTTTCTCAGGAGTCCAAAGGCAGCAACAGAATTTCCATTAGGACAGATTGCAGCTCAGAGAGACAGAAATTTGCCTAGTTTCTCAGTAGAGACAAAACTCCTTTACCTCAATCCTATTCTGCTCCACAGCCTATTTTATTGTCTGTTCGGAGTAGCTCTTGCCTGTCTCAAAGGAGCTCTGTGAAATTAGATTCATTAAGCCATGTTAACTGCCGTGAGAGTCTCGCATGGTTAAATTTCAGAAGGGCAGAGAGCATTGTCATCTTACAGGGGGCTTCCTCTGTCCTACAAATATGTGATACACACTTGTGTGTTATGCTGAAGAAACCCTATCTATTGTAGAACTTTTGAGATTTTTCTTTTCTTCTTTTCTCCAAAATGTTTCCTGCGTTTTCCAGCCCCATACACATTCAAAAAATCCATGGAGCAGCCTCTGGGCCATTAAAAAGGGAAATTTTAACAAAAACATCAGAATAAATCCTACTGCCAGGAAAAAAAAGAAAAAAAAGTCTTATGAATGTTAAGCAAAATGTTCCATGAGATTCAATAAATCATAGGACAGATAAAGGTTACCAAGACATAGAGGTGTTACCTATCTTTCTCCATTTACCAGCAGGACTCTTGAATGGCCACAAATACACTCAGAAACCAGGTTCATATGTTTGATAGCTGTATCTAATTCCTGGCTCCTTGCAGGTTGTTATTATTAAGCCATTTTCAGAGTTTTAAACAAGACTGGCAATTTCCCACAAGCATTTATCCTGTCCCTGCAGCTCAGAGAAGCAGAAGTGACAGATGTGGCTCCAGTGCTGGGAGAAGGACACTGGTCTCCCCTGTCACTGCCATAGCCACTCTGTTTGGAGGATTTCCTGGCGCAGTATGTCCCTACGGAGGGACGTGGCTGGCACTGGACTTACTGCCATGCTCATGTTGGCCAACAAATCACCCCCCATCCCAGCAGCTGAGTGAGAGCCAGGTTTGCCTGGGGACTGGACACTTGTACCACAGGTTAGTGGCTGCGCTAATAAGCCCAGCAGTGTAGGGCAAATAAAGGTTTTCCATCTCTCTGAATGCTGACTCTGTCGACACGCTTTGTTCACAGCAAGCTGTGCAAAGTTTTGGTTTGCAGATGCAGAAAATCCAGACATCTTCAAAGGTATCTGCAAAACCCACCAGTTTTGACAGCAGAAAAACCTGGCTACTAGTGCTACTTAAGTGCCAACATATGGATTTCAGGCACTAATTGCATGCACCACGGCTTGATTAAATTGCTCCCTGGAGCTTTGCCAGAATAAATTATTTCACTTAGCAAAAGCTGGATCTGCACTGCAATTTTGAAGCTGTGCCACACATGCCAAGGCAACATGGAGCTGCAGCAGAGGTGTGCCTCAGGTGGTTCAATTTCAGTGCACATAACTCTGGTTTACGTTCCACTGTCCTCTACTACACTGAGTAAGAACAGTCTTAGATATCATCTCCTCTGCAGAACCTGCTACTTGTGCTCTTCTCTTGTTAGTCTCTTAACCAGTATAACATTTTCATAATCAAATACTCAGATCAGCATGGAAACGGCTGGGAAAAGGGACTGTTCTGAAATCAATTGCATCAGCTAAGTGCTTGAGACTTGAGCTTTTTTGAAAAATTGGTTCCTAATATCAAGATGTTACAATATTCCAGAAAATCCCCACTTGAGAATTTCAAGAACAGTCTCCTGATCTGAATAACAAATACAACTTCATTGAACTCCATGAGCAGTAGTAGTTCTCAGGGATGACTGGGTCACTATCCTTCATGATTAATCATAAAGGCTTTCTTATATTTCTTAATTTTTAGTCCAAGAAAAAATCTACCATCTGGACAGCTTTGTAATGAAAAGCTTTACAGCAAACAGCTGTAAACACGTGAAAACTTTCTTCTGCCCAGAGCACAGGAATCAGAATTGCAGCTTTTTGGGACCCTAGAAGTATAGTGGCCTCCAAGGCTGAGGGCTCCTGTGTAAACTGGGAGAGTAGTTCTATGGATGCTTTTTCTGCTTAGACTAAAAGAAAAAGGGAAAAACAGAACAAAACAAACAAACAAAAAGATTAAAAAAAAAAAAAAAGAAACCAAACTAACTATAAAGCTGCTATACTTTTTACGAGCACCTTTCTGTGAGCTGAAGGCTTGTCTACATACTGAACAGCATTACCTGAGCTGCTGAAAATTGACTTCTTCTTTAGCCAATTTGAGGGGGAAAACGCAGAATGATATGTGTGCATATCTTCATTATGGTTTAGCACAAATGAAATAATGCCTGCTAGAATAAACTGAAACAAGAATAGCAATTCCAGCCCACACAGTTCTGCAGGAAATGTTCCAGAATAGCTACATGGAGTACATTCCTATTACCAAATCAGAGTGCTCTTGAGAGAGGACACGTGAACCAAACCATGTGGATCTGTGGGCATATAATCAAAGTTACAAAGCCACAGGGACTTAACAATGCTCAAAGCATCTATTGTACCTTGGTGACAAAAAAAGCCTCTCTGCCCATCCTGTTGCCTTAAAGCTGTTCATTGACATCACCACGATGCAAATTAAATCCCACACTTCCAGTATAAGGGAGTTTGATGCTTGTTACCATCTAGCAGGGAGGTTAAGAACGCATCAGCTGCTGAGAGACAGTAACTAGTTCAGTCACAGCCTTGTGCCTGTACCCACTGGAAAAACTGCGGAGTGTCAGCTAAAGCTCAGGATACTCCTTCCAAGCACTGTAGAAAAGGTTTTATTTTGATTTAAACTAAAATAAACCACTCCCAGTGGTTTATTTTGTGAAGGCGAACTTGAACTCAACAGCTGCAGCTGAGACGCCAGGACACCTGGTCTTCCCTGGTGTTCCAGAAGGACAGGAGGACAAGGATCTCCTGAAGTCCTCAGTTCCATGTGGCCCAGGGCTTGTGAAAGTCCCCACATATGCTTGGCTGGCAGCAGAGTCTGGCCCAGATGAGACTACACCTGTTTACAGGGGGAGACTGAGCTACAGCAGGACACTAGTTCAGTGTCTGCATTACAGAAAGCACAGAGTCTAAATCTATAAAATCCCGGGTCATGGAGGTTGCTGAAAAGCAATAAAATTCTTCTAGTTTTTGTTTTGGTTTGTTTTGGTTTGTTTTGGTTTGGTTTTGGTTTAGTTTTGTTTTGTTTTTACCAGACTGTCTAATTTGCTACTGATGTCTGAATCTTCAAAACTGCCTGTTCTACAATATTTTTTTCTAAACAGTCCTTTTGCCTTTGAATTCTCACAGACAGTCTGTAGTCAAAGAAACATCTGGGGAAGATTAAAAAAATTAAATGATTGGGCAATTTTAAAAAAGTTTCCCTTGGGAATCTCAAGTACACTATTGCAGGAATCTCAAGCACACTATTGCTTTTCAAATGGTTTCATCGGGCTGTACTCCAAGATTAGCTTCAAATTTAATTTACTGAACACAACTTCTAGTCACCAATCTTCCCTTTGTCATTTAAGAAGCTATCATAGGAAAAAATGCTATAAACTTTCTTCATTTCTTTCCAGATGTGATTACAAGTTGTACTTCTTTGAGAGCAGCAGAGTAGATTTGGAAATATTTAAGCACTGGACGTATAGAAACATACAGACAACAACATATAGAAAAAAGAAAAAAGCAGGACTTTGGATCACATAAATCAAACCAAAAGAGATTATTAAAAGTTTTTATTATTTTTTAAAAACTGTAGGTCAACATGAGATTTGCTCAGTTGGGTAGAGCATGGTGCTAATAATGCCAAGGTCATGAGTTTGGTCCCTATATGGGCCATTCGCTTAAAAGTTGGGTTTGATGATCCTTTAGGGTCCCTCCAATTGAGACAATTCTGTGATTCTGTGATTCTGTGATTCTGTGAATCTGTGATTCTGTGGTTCTGTGACTTTGTGCAACACTTGAAGAGTACTAACATGCAACGAATGTGGCATCTCAGCAGGTCTGCAGTCAGAACATCTCAGAAAAAAAGTTTAAATGAGTAAAAAGTAGGAGAGGTGGGGACTTATGTTGAATATGTGAGATTAGAATGTTCTGTATAAGGCCTCTACATTTGTGATATATGCACAAAAGGGAAATTTTTGTTTTATTAGTGCAGTTGGTTATCAAATACAATGAGTCTTGGAGAAGGTGTATCCCACCAATAACAGCAAAGACATGCAAATCCCCAGACCTTAGTAAGGAACACACTCTAAAACAGAAATATATTGTCCATTTGTGTCTAATTATCTGTTGTCTTAACGGGCTCAGTTTCATGAAAATAAAGGTCCATTACAGTCCCAGCAGGACCCAGGGAATTAACTGGGCATCAGAACAGTTTTCGTGCATATGCTCAGTGCAATGATCTCCCTGGAGTTTGTTATCAACGTCCTCTATCAACACCCTCAATCTGTGATCGTCAGAACATCTCTCATTAAAAAACACTGTCAATGCCTTTCCCTAAATATTTCTGTTCCCTGTTATAAATACCACTCTTTAATAATCTGTGCTCCCCCCTTTGTCTCCAGGTGGCGAATTTGCTCAGACTCTTCCAGATCCCCCAGATAAGCTACGCCTCCACCAGTGCCAAGCTGAGCGACAAATCCCGCTACGATTACTTCGCACGGACAGTGCCCCCGGACTTCTACCAAGCGAAAGCCATGGCTGAAATCCTGCGGTATTTCAACTGGACTTACGTGTCAACAGTGGCTTCCGAAGGGGACTACGGGGAGACGGGGATCGAGGCCTTTGAGCAGGAAGCTCGCCTGCGCAACATCTGCATCGCCACCTCCGAGAAAGTGGGACGGTCCAACATCAGGAAGTCTTACGACGGCGTGATCAGGGAGCTGCTCCAGAAACCCAACGCCAGGGTGGTGGTGCTGTTCATGCGAGGCGATGACTCCCGGGAGCTCATTGCGGCCGCCAACCGCTTCAACGTGTCCTTCACCTGGATCGCCAGCGACGGCTGGGGGGCACAGGAGAGCATTGTCAAGGGCAACGAGCACATAGCGTCCGGGGCCATAACCTTGGAGCTTGCTTCCCATCCGGTTAAAGAGTTTGACAAGTACTTCCAAAGTCTCAGCCCTTACAATAACAGACGTAACCCCTGGTTCAAGGATTTCTGGGAGCAAAAATTCCAGTGTAGCCTGCAGAACCGGAAACCACATAAAAAGGCTTGTGACAAGCACTTCACCATCAATAGCTCCAACTACGAGCAAGAATCCAAGATCATGTTTGTTGTGAATGCTGTGTATGCAATGGCCCATGCCTTGCACAAAATGCAGAGGACTCTCTGCCCAAACACCACCAAACTCTGTGATGCCATGAAGCATCTGGATGGCAGGAAGCTGTACAAAGATTATCTCCTGAAAGTAAACTTTACAGGTAATAACTCCTCTTTTGGTACATACAGAATGGCACTGTAATTAAGGAAATATTCATCAGTCATGGTAAGAGTTAGCCAAATTCTTGGTAGCAACTATTTTCACAGTCCAGACCAGAGTGGTACCCAGGCAAGGTCACTCCTGTCACAAGAACACAGAAAGGAGCAGGAGGAGGAGTTTGGTGAGAACCCATTAAAAAAACCAGGTCGATGTTCCTCCTGTTCCAGCAGAAGGAAGAGGTGAAGGTGGCAACAGCTGGTCTTGGCAATGTTGCACTCCATCCTCTAAAATTCCACACACCAACACTCATTTAATTCACAGCCAGTGTGGGCATGTCTGAAAGCCAATGGTCCTTTCACCACCTGCTACACCAGGCAGCTGCCTGATATTCCCATGCCAAGACTTGGCCTTCTCTCCCTTGCTTTGCAATTAATTTACAGAATTGCTGGACCATGGCCAATGTCCTTGCAATAGTAAAGTAATAATTCCTGTCATAGAACCAGATGTATATAAAATATTTAAATATATGGTATAGTGCCATTACCTGTGTTACAGAACTACAGGCTTAATGACAAAGCATAAAAAAGCTACACTAAACATTTGCAGGCGATGAGGAGGGTGGTCAGCCTGGGAATGATATGAGCAAACTTCATGGGGACTGGCTGCACAGCACATGGCATCTCTCTGGTTTTGCCACCACATACGGCTGAGTTTAGCTTTTTAATTAATATTGTGCCATAACAATATTACACCTTAGCAAAGCTAAATAGATCTACAGAGGAAACAAGTAAAGTGTAGAACATCCTGTCTTTTTGTTGTTACATGTCTAAGTTTCTTCTGAAGCATCTAGGTTGAACTTGCATTTCTATGTATTATTAAACTGATATTCTCAACTAACTGAGTTGATAGTAAGGAAATATCATGCTGTGAGAACAATATTCCAAGAGGAATTGAAGGATAAACATGTGTAGGATGCAGCATGCTCAATCCCAAGAGACCTTCAATAATTGTACAATGCTAATAACACTGGAAACTATGTAAAACTGTCAAATTGGAGCTTGAACTTTTCCCTCCTTTAGAGGTCTTGTCAGTGTTTGACTCAGATCACCCCTAGATACTGCCAACCACATCCCTGGTGCTTCTCTAGCTCCCAGTGGGGTATGGCTGGTGTAGCCAAGTACTCAAGTCAGAATGAAACAAACTTTTTGGGTTTAGACTTCTGGAAATTAACAAGAATCCTTTCTCCTTCTCTTCCTCACAGCACTTACAACATAGAAACGCTTTTCTTGCTTGCTTGCACTTATCCTCAGAGATACTTGAATGTCTTCAAATTGTTGAAATCAATTGGGTTGAGGAGGACAGCACTTCATGGGAGCTGGTTGCTGGCGTACTGATCAAGAGGGAAGGCAGTGGTGTGCTTCTGTCCCTGCCAGGGAGACCCTTCAGGACTGTAATGACCTACCCAAATGAGTAGGCACTTCAATATCTTAAACTTCAATTATTTTGAAGATTTTTCTGACACTACAGGTATTTTTATGGGCTTAAATGAACACACTATTAATAGATTCCAGCCTTAAGACTAAGCAGCCTTAGTTCAAATATAGTATTCTTAATCGTTTTTCTAACATGCAGATATTTTTAAGCACCCAAGCATTTTTGCACTCAACATCTAGATATGAAGTCAAAATAACCCCAAGTTTCTTTGAGCAAAATCTCAGAAAAATTTTTATTTAGCTAGGGCCAGAAAAATTAATTTTGACTGAAATATCTTTTATACTTTTATGAATTGGAAGTTGAAGCTGTTCAAGCTGGAAAAAAAAATTAAAGCCTGTAATTTTTCAGCTTTGAATACAAAAGGCTTTTTTTTTTTTT
>VZRQ01009891.1:149965-225793 GCA_013397975.1 Machaerirhynchus nigripectus
AAAAATCAGTGTGGAAATCTTTGAAACTCTGAAGAGGTTTAGTTTCCGTTAATTTTCATTTCCAATTTAAAACATTAAGAAACCTGTCAAGTTCTTTTCCAATGGCTTTGTTCCATGTATATTTTTACCAGCTTACACCATGATTTGCTCATCTCTTTTCTTTATTATTAGTTCTTCCTTTATAATGTGAATCCCTGTTTTAATGTAAGTTATTTTTTAAGCAGGTGAGTGATTTTTACGTAGCGAGTTATTCAGCAAATGTTCCATGCCTTCTTCCTTTCAGAGAGGTGTGAAAAATTAATGCATATTGGAGATTTTAATACATCTAAGTCTTGTCATTGGTTTCTATGGGACCAAGAGTTACCCTTTTCTATTTCCTGGCTTAAGAAAGTCTTTGGGTGTGTTGTTGATGCAATATGAGGACCTTGTTGCGTGGTACATTTGATCAATGACGCTCTCCTATTTCCACCTCCAAACCTAAGAATGTTTGCCCAGTGCAGAGGGACGGTGGCATGGAAGTTACCAGTCCAGCAGCTACACTGCAACCAAGCCAGGCTGTGGATTTTCTCCCTTCTTTAGCCTGGGTAGCAATCCACACCCACCACAGGGAAGCAGGCAAGAAACAGAACAGCGATAACCATAGCTGCAGACACACAAGCAGCTATTTAAGCAATGCCTCCTCTGCTGAAAGGCAGGGGTCCATGCAGATAAGCTCTGCAAGCATAAACCTTCAGGTTTCTGTGAAAGAAATCTAGCAAATGGCCCTGAATGTATCGTCCCAGTTTCCTGGAACATGGTGTATTTCACACACAACAATCTGAGTAAACGATTGGGTGCATTTCTATGACTGGTGTGGGATGGAGCAATTTTAGACATTTACCCTTCACACTCAAATTAGTTTTGATTAGTCTTTGATTACAGTTAATGGAGGGGATCAGCACTTACAGAGTGTGCTCCAGCCCATGTGAGGCATGATTTGCCCCTACATCTCTTGCTACTGACTACAGATGGAGTACAGAGTGATTAAGGTTTATTTTCACTTGCCATTTAGCTGAAAGACTGAAGTGAGACTCTCAGGCACAGCAATAATGTGATTTGCAAGGAAATACTCAGGGACCAGCTAACAGCAGGGTGGCTGTAGAGGACTGGCCAGGGTTTGTGCATCCTTGTGCTGCCACTGCTGCTGACATGCTGTGTGACAGGTATGTCACTAGTATCTCTGAGCTCCTACTTATTTCTCCTTTTTCATTAAATTGAAATAACTCCACAGAACTGCAGTGTGGCATGAAGACAGGGTGAGATTTCACTCCTTATTGTCTGTGAGATACACCAAGCACATCATTTTCTTGCAAGTCGGTAAGACATATATGACAAATGTCCTGATATCCTGAATCTTTTCAGCAAAGGAAAAAAGAGACACCTGTGCCTAATTCCAGCTTCCAGCGGCAGGATGTGAGAATGCAAAGCCCAGCCCCTAGATAAATGCACTCACTCTATTTCAGTGCTTGTTTGGCCTTTCAAAGAGATATAGGCTGGTTCATCTTCCTGATCTTCCTATCATCTGCGTTCCCTCCTGAGGGCACAAGTGCAGCACTTGATGTTCTAAATCGTGATGGTTTTCTGCTGATAAAGAGATGCTGGTTCAAGAGGCTGTTAACTTGTATTACTAGAACAAAGAAGTGCTGAACAAAAGGAAAGGTCTCCATGGCAGAGTGCACAGAGTAAACTCAACTTCTCGCCAAACCCAGCCATTGCCTGGTGAAGGGCAGCATACAGAGGGACTCCCGGGAGGGCTATGAATCCAGGGATGGAGCCACATATCCAGCAGCCTTGCTCCCTCACAAGGGTGGAGGGGACAGTGCAGCAAACAGCTTTGCTGACTATTTTAGCTTGTTTAAGCCACCAGGACGACACAGAAAAGCAGTGTTGCCATTGCCCACAGCACTACTGCAAGCCTCACGTTTGACAAGTGCCAGGACAGTGTGAGAGGGGTGTCCATCATTTGGGATAAAAGAGTGGGAGGGTTCTGCACAGCTGTGCCTTACATGTTGCTGCCTGGTGTAGCTGCTCCTCCAGGACATTGGACTGGAGGTGAGGAAGGGTAGCAACGGTACTGAAAGACCAGCATTAGCTCCATCTGGCCCAGGGCTGCTTATCTGGTTGTGCAGGATAACAGCCTTGTCAGCCAGGAGTGTGGGCCTGGACTCCAGCTTTTCCCACTCCAGTTAGCAGGGCTGATGGTGTAACAGGACTAACTCTGCCCTCAGTCTAGTGTGGGAGCATATGGGCAGAGGGGGCTTGGATTTTGGGATGTATGCATGTCCACCTGTCTCATGCAGCTTTCTGAATCTCCACAGCTAATGGCTGGAGGAATTTGGCTCAAGTAGTAGACTCAGAAAAAAGACATTAAACATTTTAGGCAATGAATATTTAAAGTACTCAGTGTCTTTTCCTATCCCTTTCTTCCTCCTGAGCTACCAGAGTCACTGTCATGTCCCTTTCTGTCTTGTGTTCAGAAATCCATCTCTTCTACAGCAAAGCCTGTATCATCAGAACTAGCTTATCCTGGGCAAATCCTCTCCCATGGCTAACCAGACTGACTATTCCAAATGAGAAAAGGGTTGTAAGCCAGGTCTGATTTGTCCCCTTTTCTCCACTGGACTTTATGACAAAACCTCTCTTCTTACCTGGTCTTACATTTCTTTGTGGTTCATTTTTTTTCTTCTCTTCCTCCTCACTCTGCCTCAGTCAACACTCAAATAATATGAAGCAGAATCACAAATTCACCTTTTCCTTTATTCTTGAACACTGGTGACTTCTGTTGTGGGAACACAATTTCACAGACCATTTCCATCGTAACTGTTCCATCCAAGCAAGAAAGAGCTTAAGAGTCATGGTCTGCAACAAGCAGATGTCACCTTACTTCTGAGCACAGCAGCATTGCATGGTCCTTGCTCTGGGATTTAGCCATAAATATTTCCTGTGAAAGGTGCACTTCACAACTCAGTGCTCAGCCAGGCTGCATGGAGCACAGACCAAAAGAATGCTGCATTTGCTATCACAAGCAGATTACGGCTGCAGAAACTTCAGAGGCCAGCTATGAGTTTACAGCAGGGAGTACCTGTGCAGCCTAAAGCTGGAGCTCAAAGCCCAGGCTCTGCAGCAGATGGCCCTGATACTCCGTCATGTCACCCAAGGAGCTCCTTCTCACCAGGTCAGATCGCCCTTGCCTTCAGCACTCAGTCAGCAGTGAGGTCCTCGTGGTCTTCCCTGTGATGCTTATTTGTGAAATACACCAGAACGCTCTTTCAGATGAAGGTAAAGCTTACATGGGCAGAAGGCATCCAATACCTCGTTCATCATAAAAGTTGTAAAAGTGTAATACATGATGGATTTGTAGCTAATAAAAGCAAGGAAAATGTAGAGTGAATTCCCCAAGATACTAATTAAAAATATACATGAAAAGGATGTCTAGGATTTATAGGAAAAAATTACTGCCTTTTCCTGGGACCAAAAATGTGTCATAGTGTTTAAAACCTTGCAAGCAGCTAAAGGACAGGCTCTGAAAGCACACTTGAGACTTGCTGTTTGACAGCAGAGGAACAGTTGAACCTGCAGAGTATTTTCCCATATTCTCTCTGTATTGGAGTTACAGTGGTGTAAATACACAGAGAGCTGCAGCGAGATTTTGATGGCCTGGTAATCCTGATGGCCCCATCTACTTTCTCCTTCCTCCTCTCTTTACAGGCCTCATGGGATCTGCTGTTCCTTTACTTTGGGTAAATTAACCCACAAGAGTAAATAAGATACTCTACTTAGTCCTCTTGAAGATTTTAGTATGTGTATATATTCATATATTTATGTACTTTGTTTTTATATATGCATTTATATAGATTTTTAATTGTGTATGCTATAGATTCATAATATATAAAATCATAAAGTTAAAAAATAAAGCAGGTTGGGTGGTCTCTAGTCTAACTCCCTGCTGAAAGGAAAGGCAGCTGTACAATCAGACCAGTTTGCTCAGGTCTTTATAGAGGTAAACTGGTTGAAACTAAAATCCTATAGAACCTTTTCAACCCCTAGTTTAGGTTTGAGGTATCATGATGGCAAGCAAATGGTCTGCACCCTGGATGTGTTGTGTGTCACTCAGTACACCCTCTGAACTGACTATGTGGGCTGGCAGGAGGACACAGGTGTTGTCATCTCTAAGGCACACATTCCAAATAAAATTTCCATTAAAACTTCTCTTGCCATGGTGGGAGGTCAGTGACCTACCTGTGTAGGTAGGTATCAAGCCAGAGACCATCATAAAAAGCCGCTGTTTCATGCTTTCCTTTGGCACTAATTCACATTAATTAGCCTGGGTGAGTAGGAGCAGAGGTTGAATTGTGTTTTTACCCCTTGAGATAAGCCCCAGCAGCTGAGGCCAAGGTGTGCTGGGCCGTTGCTCCCCACCTAAGTCAGGAACAAGGTACTTTTGTGTGCTGCCCCCATGTCACCACTGCCTGCTGCCACTACTCTCTGCCTGACCTGGGCACTGAGCTCCCATGGACAGAAAGATGGGAAATGCAGCATTAGCAGGACACAGAGCAGCCACAGCTTTTCTTCATAGTCCTCAGGAAGTCTCTGGAAGTATGTTGCCTTTGGCCTTTACACAGCTGGTCATTCCTTGAAAGCCTGCAGAAGCCACAGGCCAGCCACAGCCCCAAACTTGTTATAGTGGCATATTTAGGTGAAAGTGCTTTGGCATCCCTAAAATTACAACTAGATATCCATCTCAGTTTCCTCTACTTGAGTATTTAAACAACCCACCACTTCAGCTGAGCTCTGAAATACTGAACATAAAATTATACAGTCTATGCCTTGTATGTAATTTATAGTCAGCTGCTTATCTCCTATTAATAACGTAGCCTTTAGGCATCCATAAATCTCTAGATTTCACAGCATCCGTGTGAGTGTGTAAATGAGGATGAGATTAGGCACCCTGTGTTTGTGGAGAAACACATGACTGACAAACTAAGCAATGATTTTCTTTCAGATCACATATTTGAGAGACAGAAAGCTTGGTAACCTAATTTCTCTAAATAACAGGCTCCTGTGTTTGCCTGCTGTTTGTTTTATAATTGTTATTATTTTATCTTTTGTTTTGCTGGGAAATTATACGTGAATCCCAAATACCAAGGGTCTGTACAAGTCCTCAGAGGAGCCAGAAGTCTCATACAACCGTTTCATCCTGCAACTACACACATTCCCTTTCCCAGTCCTACTGGGTTTTACAGTAGGGGGACATACCATGGGATTATATTCTTATTCTTCATGCAGATTTACCTGGGAGAAATGTTCACACATAACTAAAGAGCTGACAGGACTGCTTCTTCTTCCTGTGTCCTTGAAGGAGAAGATATCAGGTGAGAAAGAACACTTTGGTTCAGGATTCCTATCCCTTACATTTTAGCATCTAATTTGGCTCTGAAAATCCCATGGAAAGACCAGATTCTTCTCTACCACCTGCTACAGAAGAGCACTTCAGCACTTCCATATCTAATATCAGTCTCACTTGCATGCTGGGGCACTACAACAGAGGCTGACAAAGGCTGTGCTCAGAACATGACCACAGAAGTGTTGAGGATGAGGACAAGGACATGAGAAGGTGATTCCATTTTACTCTTTTGAATAATCCAGGTGTGTCCTGGAGTTCCAGTGAGTCTCCAAGAAAACTCATATTTACAAAAGGTGATGAAAAAAACTACAGAAAGTCACAAATCCAGATGTCTAATCCCAAAGTTAATGAAATGTTATTTTTTATGAACCTATACCCTTGTTGGCAGCTAATAATTATACTACAAAGGCAGAAGTGAAAGCATAACCTACAGAAAAGTATATTTTCTCCTGAAACTTCTTAATTTCACTACATCCCTGGAAGACATTTTCTTCACCCAGTAGAGCACAGTACAAAGATATTCCCAGGCTAACAGTGGTTAAACAGGAACAGGGAAAAGACCCGTACAGCTGCATTAGTGAGACACTGATACCCAGCCCAGCCTGGTGCTGCAATCTAGACATGGCTCATGCTCTTAATCCTACATCTCTTCCACATAGCAAATGTGCAGACAAAACTGTCCCAAGCCAACTGCTGTATTTGTAATTTTTAAACTGCAGCCCAGATGAGCATGTGAATCTACTTCAGCTTTCTGCAAAGCCTGAACTATTCCCTTCAAGTTTATCTTGTCCATTTCTGATCCCCAGTGCAAAAAACCCGCACCAGTCAGTGATACAGGCCTGTTTCTGTATAAAAATGGAGAAAGAAAGTCAACCCAAAGTCAAAACAGCCATTTTTTACATTTTCCATTAACATATTTTTCCCCAAATTTTTCCCATTTTTTCCAAAAGCAACCACCTCTACATCTTCATGGAGCAGAAATTTCTTTTACCTATGCATACTCTTCACAAACTGACCTTCTACACAACTCCCATCAACTGCAAACTGGATGGACCTGACAGATAAATGTGTGTGATTTTCATTTCCTCATTTGTCAGATCCAAGTTTCTAAACACTTCTAAAAGCATCTCAGAGAATGTCTGCCTTGGCATCGCTGCAGTATTTATGGTTATTTAGTTAGCAGATATAGAATAGAATGTAAAAATATATTTCATTGCTGTTATCTGGGTGAGTAATTTCCTTTTGTTTCCTTCTTCCTGCCATGAAAGTGTATTTTTCTGAGCATATAACAAGTGAAGACAAAGAATACTAAAGTTCTTCAAGACAAGGGGAACAAGACACATATTTATGCACGGGGTATCAGAGGCAGAGAAACTTCTAACAGAAATGGCCATGAAATCCTACCTGCAGCATGGCTACAGGAGCAATCCTTTGAGTTGCTCTTTTGCTTTTTGTTCCATCCGTGGACAGCTCACCTGCTCTCTGTTGGGATGAAAAGGTGTTCAGAACTAAGCCAGAAAGGACCATGTCTCCAAATAGGAATCCTTAAACATAAGGCATGTATTTTATTAAGAAATTACCAAGATCAGTAATTTGGGATGTAGGGTCTCCACACAAAGACTCACTCTTTCCTGAATGCATGTGAAGAACAGCTCAGAGCCAGAAGCAGTGGGGATGGGAATGGTGGTTGCAAACACCTAGTAGATGGAAAGCAGAAGTTATTGTACCTCACAGTCTGAAGGCCCCTGCCCCCTCGGTCTTGCATCTGCATTTCATCTCCTACAGTTTTGCTTTTCTTCTACAAGCCCATCTTTCTACTTGGCAATATATGAATCATCTCATCTCTTCTAGACTAATGACACGTATACATCTAGCACATTTCTTACAAAAGGAATTCAAGACCATTTCTGAAGGCTGAGAGATATTCACTTTTTAAATGTGTATCTGCAATTGCTCCTCAATTCAATTGAGGTTTCATGCAGTATATTTTTCTACTTGCTGCTATGCACAGTTCCTTCCCTTGATATAAATAACTATACACTATGTACCCCTATAAATAAATTTTACCTGTGGTTTCTGCAAAAGCAGACACTTCTCTATTTGCCCTGGTGAATGCAGCAGCTGAACACTGCTCCAAGTGATCAGCTTTGTGTCAAAGATTGGCCTGCAGTACCAGGATAAGTCTCCACCAGACAGTGGCTGAAAAAACTATGAAACTGCTATTGGGAACTGATGAAAATGTGCTGAAAAAGTTTGTTAAACTTCCTCTATTACATTTGCACATCCATTTGAATAAATAGCTAATGGCTAGTTAATGCTCCAGTAACTGAAAGAATAAAAAGCCCATCTTTATAGGCTCTTTGGAGAAGAAATTATCTCAAGTCAGAGGAAAGTTTGAGGCAGTGATGTTAATATCTTTTCTAGACCTCTGAAATATTTTATCAGTCTAAGCCTATCAATGTGTCTCTGCTTCCACCATAAAACAGGCAAATAAATCAACATTTTCATTTTACATTTTCCCCTGAGGTCCAGTGGTTGCTGTTGCTGAACTGATTCAGAGGAGCAAAGTATTAGCAAAAATGATTCTGTGCTCTCAGCTTTATCTTTTATTCCTGAGAACAGAAGAATTTGCAAGTATTAATAGGACGTGCAGGTTGTGTGTAACACATGCCAATGAACACTGATGATGTTGGGAGAGGTGACATGCTACCTCTGCAGCCGGTGTGTGACATGCAGGAATAACCTTAAAAGCCAAGAGTTATCCTTTATCTCACTCTCTTCTGACTGAAATTCATTGTTGTGAGAAGCCCACTTTCACCTCTCTGGCTGACTCAGCATTTGGTCAGCTGAGATGGACCCTGTTGAATACTGGATTAACTTGCAATTTCATTAGATGTGCATTTCCAGCCACCGCCCTATTGTATGGAAAAGAGTAAAAATAAAATCTGGATTCATACCTTTACAAAGGAAGATGAGCACATTTAATGTGGTGGTGGGCCTTACCCGAAACATTAGTTTGATTTCTCCATCAGTGGCCAAAATTGAAGCCACCCAACTTTCATGTATTCTTTGACACACTTCATAGTCTAACTGGAGAACTATTGATGGAGGAAGTTACCCACCTTCCTGATGGCATCTCACATTAGCCAGAGCCCACCTTTGGAGCTGCCAATTTCTCTCTACTCTCCACAGGAGCTCTGTAAGAAAACTGCACTCCCGAAATAGACACTCCAATTAGACTTATGTTCAAGAAATATACGCTGCTTTTTTTTCATTCCCATATTATATTCCTAGGGAAAACTGATCCATGCCACAATCTTACACCATGTGATGTGTGAAACATTCACCTTTCCAGCTGTACTCCAATTCTTTGTCCTCCACCAGCATTATGTCAGATGTGCCAAATGCTATAACTGAGCTGCATAATATGTCTGAGCATAAAGATTCCTGTGTTTCACCGTGGTTATTCTAGCTCTGAGGAATTCTACAGCTCCTTTTTTTCCCCAGAATGTTCAATAAATTTGAGCTTCAATTATTTCAAATACATGTTCTCCTTAGAATTCACCACTTAGGGTTTTATTTTCCTACTGCAAATACAATTTCATTTTGCAAATTACCTCATTATTAGCAATTTGTAGGGTGATTGCTGAGAGTTTTCAGTAGCTCCTTAACAAAAATAATAGCATAGAGTCATAAGATTTGTAGGAAGAGGCAATACCTTTATTAGACTGCCCACATATCTGGAAAAAAAAAGAAGCTTTTGGCATAACATCTCTTTGTCATATCTTGCATCTTTATCAGACCTTGTGTTTCTGAACTCTATACTCTTAAAGAAATGAACAAAAAGCTTTCAGCAATTACTCTGCAAATGGATAGTAATGAGGCTGTTTGCAAAGGGAAATTGTGTTTCCAGCAGGAAATAAAAACCTGATATACTAAACTCCGAGCAGAGTTGTTCCTTCAAAACAAATGAAGGTCAAATTTATTGAGCAGTTTTTCTGATGACCTAATGGAGTGACCTTGGGCCTGAAAGCTTGTGCACTTCTTCCTTCTACAAGTCTGGTAAGAAATACTGCCTTTCGTAGGCACTTGGAATTTCTTGCATCTTGGACTGTCACATCTACAATATTACTACTACTAAATAATAGCATTGCAGTACAAGTAATTATGTCAGTCCACCTGATTTGGGAGTGTCTTCATATCGAGTCAATTAGGAAATAACAGCCAGAGGGTCTATTTCATGGTTCATTTGCTTCTGATCTCTAAGGGCAAACTATCTAACTAAATTATTCAGAGCTGTGTCTGGAAACACCTCTCTAATCCTCAAGTCCCCACAGAGGAGAGAATTTTTTAACCAACTTTCTTTAATATCTTAATAACCAAATCTATTCATATTTCCTTCAAGCTGACAAAGAAGGGCGAAAATATTATTAAGTATTTAACACTTCCTTAGACAGCAACGTATGCAGTCTGGGGGTGGAATTAGCACATCATGGAACAGTGCCTCCAAAAAGAAAGATACGTGCCCCTGTGATATAACCATGTCCCTTACTTAGTCCAAAAGTAAATTTTAGCAAAATTAAAACACAACTTCAATCTCTTTCAGCTGCACCTTGGATGTACTGGGAAGAGAGGGGTAAAAGGCATGGCAGCAGTTGCCAGCTCTGAGGGTACATGGGAATGTCCCTCACCCAAATGTTCAAATTGGACACAGGGTACCCATAACCCCTGAAATGGCAGAAGGTCACCATCAAAACCTCAGGCTATTACAGCAGCATAAGTGTTCAGGAACTGACAGAGAACTCACCAGCCAACTCCAATCTTCCTCAGAGCAAAACATTTCAGGAGCTACCAAAGGCCAGCCCAGAACTTACGGCTTCAGCTCCTGACCTTATATGTTGTCACCCTAACAGTGGCCATAATTCTTCATAATGGGAATGGGTTCCCCTTGCTTCTGTGTACAAAACAGTGAGTTGGCCTGAGGGAGGAGTTAGGCAGTTTGAAGTCATGGTTTAATTTCCTTTGTAATTGCAAGTTGATTGCTGGTATGAATTACACTGCATGCATTTTGCCTCCTGTGACAACCATTTCTTTAAGTGGGTAAACTTAAATTAAAAGAATGGTATCAGTTGAAAGGCATTTCTATGTTGGAATCTCACAAATTATTCATATTCATTATCAACCAAGCAGACTTATTTAAAAAAAAAACACAACACCTTGGATCATTTTCCATGAGTATTTGTTTTATTTTAAAGTTGAACAAATACAACCTCAAGCAAAAAACTGCAAGAAATATTCTTAATTTCAGGGGAGATTTGTATTTTTAAGGAGAAATACAATGAGTGAAGAATTTTTACATGCTTTTTACCTTCCATGTCTCAAAATCCAAATGCTTTAAGAAAGAAATTATTCTTTTCATTTCTTAAATTTCCTTAAAAAAATAAGGGCAATTTCAGTTTCCTTGATGAAGATTTGCAACTAGGCATCTAGTTCATTTTATCCAAGTGCTGAAGACCACACCTATGCCCAAGAGCCACACAAGCAAGAGGACAACACATGCCTGGAAATGTAAAACATTATGCTTGAAGCAAGCATTTCATAGGAGAGGTAGCTTGGAAGTTCTGTGCTCAGCCAGGCTGAGGATAATGAGGATAATGACAAGCTGAAGGAATTCTTCTAGTTTTTCAGACCCCTTCTTATCTTATTTTGCCACTGTTCCCAGTCTGTTCTCTCTGAGAGCCCCCACAGCAGCCTGTGCAGACACCTCGTGAGAGACACCTGCTCGCAGGCACGCTGCGGAGAGCTTGGACGTGTTGCTACCACTTGGTGCTCCAGCTGTGACCCTTTCTGTTCCAGATACTGGTGCTATTCATCTCACTTGACTTCAGACACATATATAGTGGATGTATTTCAGATAGTCATTCACATGGTGGTCAACAGAGAAAGAACAGGTACAGTTTGGCTGGGCTATTCTAGATAGCACTCTAAAGTGAATGGGCTGAGGAAAACATTTCTGTCTCTGACCACTGCAAAAGTTTTGGGAGTCTTTGACTGGTTTTAAAATTCCCTACAGCAAGTGTCTAGCCTAAGGCAAAAACCATAGACCTGAATGGAAAACCTGTAGACATAAATATGTAGACATAGATAATTACATTTTTAGGGGATTACTATGTCTCATTTGTCTCATTCATTTCTTAAATGAAATGCAGCAATGCTGTATATGACCCAAACACATCCAGAGACAGTGGTGCAGAGGTTAAAAGTGACTGCTTGTGTCTGCAGAAACTAATATTTTGTTAATTGTGGAGAGGTACAATCTAGTGACCCTTCACTCTGATCTTCCCCCATAACTAATTTTTAAATTGCCAAATTTCAGTGTGCCTTCTGTCAATCAGGTACGAAACCAACTGCCCTGTCCTGAAGCAGAAACAAGAGTGGGTGCATCGGGTCTCCATTGCTTGGTCTGAATGTTCAGCCAAGCAGAAATAAGTCACTTTGACCTCAACAAGCCATAACTAGCTAAAAATAAAAGAGAATAAAAAGAAATGTGCATTCTCAGGGTCTTTTCTGATACTTTTCAAGATAAGGCATCAAACACACAGATGAGCCCGCTGGACAAACACACCATATCCTGTTATATTATTATCTAAGCTCTCCCTTAAAGTGTTTTACAAAGGCATTGCCCTGGATATGTAACAGGAAGAGTAGGGGGGGTTAAAAAATAACTATATTCTTCTGTTACACAGAAAAAGTCTTGTTTTTCAGTCTTAAATCAGAAGTTTGGAGTTTTTGCAGCACCATCTAGTGAGACTAAGGAGGTTTTACTCAACTTTTCAGAAACTCCAGCCCGTTCCCTCTTTACATTTCCATTTCTATTTAATCATGATCTCCTTATAGTCTTTGGGGACAACAAGCTGTGGAAGAAGGTACCTTCAGTGCACCCAATTGTCCTTTTTACATCTCTTTCTGAACTGCGTGAAATCTCCAAGCTTTGCCAGCTGCCAAACTGAGAAACTGCAGTGCTTTCATCAAGCCTTGCTGTTAATCAGTTGCCTCATAGCTAGTGAGATGTGCCTCTGTGATCTGTACCTTTTTAGAAAGAATACACTCTGCAAACCAAGAGCAGATGTGTGTTTTAATGGACATGAAGAATGTTCTTAGAAGTAGGGATATCTGTCGTCATTCCTACCAGGAAGTGTTACTGAGGATGTTTTCTATAGGACAACATCTACACACTCAGATCTTTGCCAGACACATGCAAGACTCTACGCAAAATATCCTTCCTGGCCCAAAGATGTTGCTGACAAACAAAACCCAGTCTGATTCCAAGCCAGTTAAGGTGACACACAACTTTTCCTAGTCTGCTCAGCCTCTTAAAAGATTTCCAGTGCCTAATTAGGATGAAAATTGCTTTGTTTTCCTCATCTATTCATCCCTCATTAAAAAATCCTGGAGTATTTTCCACTCAGCTGAAACAATGTGCAGAATTAGAAGCATTTAAATATATTTCTCATACCACCTCTTCAAATAAAGTTTTTGCCCAAAAATAAAATAAATCTTCCCTTCAGAAATTTTCCCTGAAATTTTTCATGTCACCAAGAGCTCTACATCGCTGACACAAAAATAATAGATTTCAAAATGAAAGCAACTCACCTGCTTCCAATAGCAGATAAATACATTTTTGCAAGTTATGTGACTGTTGGAAAAATTGATCCCACTTAGGAAGATGGAAACAAATGACATAATTCACTACATAAAAGCTATCATGTTATTTTATATTCCTATCTGTATCTGCTACTAAAAGAGTCATAAATCTACAGTTATTCCTCTCTTATCTGAAACTGAAGGAGTTTGTCCTCCACTTGCTCAATGGAATCCTCTCCTCCAATAGGATTTCTCCAGGGGGCTGACAGAGTTTGACTGCCTGCACCAGGGTTCCAAAGATTTCCATCTCCTGCCCTCCTGCTCTCACAAATGTCTCTGCTGTTGCATCTTCATTGCTGAACTGTTGCAAGCTGGAGCACAAAGCATCACTGCTTTAAGTCACTTTTAATTATCTTTTCCTTAATAACTTCTTTTACAAAATTCCTCTTGTATAACTGCTTTACTCAGGGCTAATTCACTTTAAGAAGTGCAAGGGAAAGAGAAGTTTCAAAGGAGGCAAAGTTCATATTGTCACTCATCCTCTTAGCCAGCAGCTGAGTAGATCCAGAGACTCTTGTCTGTCCTCTCCCAAGGTATGAATGTAAAACAGCTGAGCTACAACTCCAAAATAGATCTGCCAGAAATACCTGCTATAAAGCCTGTAGGTTTCCTCTCAAAAGGGAAATATAACTGGAGAAAAAATTTGCAGAGTGACTTATGACAGCCTGACATCATCTCTGGGAAAACCAATTTGCAAAAACTGTTGTTTTTACTCTAAAACATAAGGTCCTGCTTTCTTGTGATAAGCATCTTTCTTGCCTATAAGCATCTTAATTTTATGGTTATTATTACATCATATTTTATGAAAACATTACTTTTTGGAAGTGATTCTACAGGATCTAGAACATGTTGATAAATGATACGTTAAAATGCCTTAGTGATTTTATATGTAATCAGTGGGTATATTAATTGCTGCCACCCAGTGGGCTCATTTGTAGGCTTTGGCTCACCATACTATAATTTAATACATCATTGTTTGGTTAAATGATTTCATCCTTTCCATCTGAAAGAGGGTGATTTATTTTCCTCTATCAGCAGCCACTAAAAACGAATGTTTGAAGCTACAAGCTTTTGTTAACTTAGAACATACTGTCCTACAAAAATCTTTTGTTTCTAATAGTAGCGTGGGAACAGCCCTGTGAATGGCAATTATACATGAGCTTCCAGCTAACTCTGTTACATTACCTGCTTTGCCTTCTGGACCTACCTGCAAAGTCTAATGAAAACACTTTGTTCTACTTAAATGACAAATATTCTATCAGAACTTCTACAAGAAGTTGTTAAACGTGTTACACAGAGGGAATTCTTTCCTGAAAAGTGCTGGTGTTTCAGACCCTCAGGTGACTTGCACTGGGGCACCTGTGCCCTTCAAGTTATGCACTTGACAGAAGATGTCAAACAACCAGTTTGCAGTTTGTCTTCCTTTCCTGCAGCTCCACTGGTGCCAGCAGCAGTCACAGGCTCTCAGCCCACCTCAGGAGCCGGCCTGGATAACACTCAAGTGAATAAACTGGCTCTTAAAGCTGGGCTGCTGTGTTAACAGCTTCTACAATCTATATAAGTGTTATGAATAATGAAGTAAGACACTGGCAATGACAGCACATTATTGAGGAGCTGTTAAGTGCTGCATTATGATTTCGTTTTAATGCTGCTCCTGGATGAGAGAGCTCGCATTCCTGTGCATGAGGAGGAGGAGGGAGAGTAGGACAGCTGCTTAATAGTCTTCTTGTTGACCTGTATTTTGAATTTAGCTACCTGTTTAATTTAGAGCATGTCACTTCTAGCAGGACTGGCCATTTTGGGGGAGGATTATGCTGCTCTTCATTTTTGTGCACTCGGAGATCTTGGACTACAGAGTGGTACAATTAGATGCCAACAGTGACTAAAAAAGAAAGATAAAATGAACTTCTTAAAAGTTTCTGGTCTACCCAGTCCTAATTTGTACAGTACAAGAAAGACATGGAGCTCCTGGGGCAAGCCCAGTAGAGGGGTACAAAGATGATAAGGGGACTGCACCATCTGTCTTATGTGGAAAGGCTGAGGCCATTGGGCTCGTTCAGCCTTTAGAAGACAGAACTGAGAGGGGCCCTTGTCAGTGTGTGTGGGTATCTGATGGGAGCCAGGCTCTTCTTGATGGCAGTAAGACAGAGGCAAAGGACAGAACATGGAACATGTGAATACGAGAAAGAACTTTTATGTGCAGTGACTGAGCACTGGAACAGGTTGCCCAGAGAGGGTGTGGAGCCTCCCTCACCGGAGACAGGCCAGAACTGTCTGGATGAATCCTGTGCTGTGTGCTCTGGGATGACCCTGCTTGAGCAGGGGGGTTGGACCAGAGGACCCCACTGGTGGTCCGTTCCCACCTGAATTATTCTGTAATTCCATGATTCTGTAATCCTGCAAACCAAGGCTGTCTGCCACTGTGGCTGGCACAGCTGAGGTGGGAAGGGGCAGGAGAGGGCAGGGATGAGAACAAGCAGAGTCTTGACCCAAACCCACAAGAGAGTATAGGTGGCTGTAAATTATATTCCGACTTTGTACTTATTCTACAATAAGTAGAAAGTTGGGAAAGAAATGCACTCCAAATGTAGCACCTGAGGAGGTGCAGGTTACAATTTCAACCCTCCAGCTGGGGATTCTGTGCCAAAACCCAATACCCCTTTTACTGACCTTAGCCAGAGTACTGCAAAATAAGGTAACACTCTGTGGAATAAAGGTGAAAGAATTTGGCCTCAGTGTTTTAAAGAAGCTAAATAAATCTACCCCAAGAAATCCAAAGTACCTGGAGATTGAAGTGGAGGAAGGTATTACACCCTTATACAATATTGCTCAAGCTCAAACACAGCATGGACACAGAGGCAGGGAAAGAGATTTATTCCAGCAGTGACAGTGGAACCACTTCTATGGCCAAAGAAACTGGGGAATAAAATCAACTTTATTGTTCATCAGTGGTAAAAATCCTTTTGCCTTCTGCCTGTAAAGATTTTCACTTTTGATGCTACAGTAAATGACCAATAAATCACATGGTAAATGCGATTTCCTCCCACATTTTTAATATTTCTTCATTCCTTGGATAAGCCTCAGATGGAGGAAAAACAAAACTCTCCAGAGCTTACCAGTTAGAAGTGTTTCAATATTGATTTCACAGGTCACAGATCCAGTTTGTGGTTTTTTCATCTGTTCCCCAAACAAGGTACAGGACCAAAGCAGCATGTGCTGGGGAATTCAGACCATACAGAAATATCAGAAACTGGTAAAATTGAAGCAAAATAGAAGGCATTCAAAACTTCCTACAACACAGGGAAAAGTGAAAAAGATATAGTAGAAATTGTTGAGGATTTCACAGTTACTTCTCCCTCATCCTCAAAATGAATTCTTAATGCAACTGCATTCCAGACTCTTGGCCTCAAAACTGACATTTAATGAACTGATAATTTAATTTTTCTTATATCATGGCAGCCAAGTTTCACCAAAAAATGCTGAGACTAAGAAGGAAACCTCTTTCTTTCAAGAGAAAATGTGACAGATAGCAGTGGTACATACTGGGAGAAATAATTGGGGAACTGATTTGTATCCAGGACAAAATAAAGTAAGGACATTGGTCATCTTACATTTATAAATGTAAAGTAAAATAGAGTTCTGTTATCTGAGCTCTTCTTCCAAGTTCAAAACTGAGACAGATACAGACCTCTCGACTTAGGTGTTGACAACCGAATTGTATTCTCTAAGCTGTCAGGTGCCTGTGCTTGCCAAAGGGATGAAAAAAATATAACTTTGACAATAAAATTTCTCTATTTCTTTCTTTTTTCCCCCCCCCACAGCTCCATTCAACCCTCCCAATGATGCAGACAGTATGGTCAAATTTGATGCCTATGGAGATGGGATAGGACGATACAACGTGTTCAATTTCCAGTTCACTGGAGACAGATACTCCTATGTGAAGGTTGGTCAGTGGGCAGAAACTTTGTCACTGGAGGTAGACTCTATCCACTGGTCCAGGAGCTCTGTCCCTGTCTCCCAGTGCAGTGACCCCTGTGCTCCTAACGAGATGAAGAATATGCAGCCAGGAGATGTCTGCTGTTGGATTTGTATTCCCTGTGAAACATATGAGTACCTGGCTGATGAATTCACTTGTGCAGACTGCGGGCCTGGGAAATGGCCCACAGCTGACCTGACTGGCTGCTACGACCTACCAGAAGACTACATCAAGTGGGAAGATGCTTGGGCAATAGGTCCTGTTACCATCGCATGCCTGGGCTTTATTTGTACTTTCATGGTCATCGGGGTGTTCATCAAGCACAACAACACCCCCCTGGTCAAAGCCTCTGGCCGTGAACTGTGCTACATATTGCTCTTTGGGGTCTTCCTGTCTTACAGCATGACTTTCTTCTTCATAGCCAAGCCTTCTCCAGCCATCTGCACCCTCCGCCGCCTGGGGCTGGGAAGTTCCTTTGCCGTCTGCTACTCTGCCCTTCTGACAAAAACGAACTGCATCGCCAGAATATTTGATGGTGTAAAGAACGGTGCTCAGCGGCCCAAGTTTATCAGCCCCAGCTCTCAGGTGTTCATCTGCCTGAGTCTCATTTTGGTACAGGTGGTGGTGGTGTCCGTGTGGCTCATCTTGGAGGCACCGGGCACGAGGCGATACACGCTTCCCGAGAAGAGAGAGACTGTCATCCTGAAATGCAATGTCAAAGATTCCAGTATGTTAATGTCCCTAACATATGATGTAATCCTTGTGGTCTTATGCACAGTGTATGCCTTCAAAACCAGGAAATGTCCAGAGAACTTCAACGAAGCCAAGTTTATCGGTTTCACAATGTACACAACGTGCATCATTTGGCTGGCCTTTCTCCCTATATTTTATGTGACATCCAGTGACTACAGAGTAAGTCTTTGGATATCTGTTTCCATAAATCATATGCATCACTTTAGAGCACCCTCTCAGCATTCACTAAAGGCTTCTCTCACTTCTTTTGTCCCCTGGGTCCCTTGCAAACAAGTTCTTTTTCAATGTTACCAGATTTTGGCTTACTTCTAAGAAAGGTGGTGTCATTTCAAAAAGAGCACGTACAGTTAGAGCTGGAAGGGATTAATGCTGTTAGTCTGATTGCAATGGAGGCATAGCATATGGATTAAGTGTTCATTTGGGTTCATAACTATCTGAAGTCACAGTCCTAACAGAAAAACCCAGTAGATCATGAGCTAGAATTAGTCATAATGAGCTATTTGGCAGAAATGGAGCTTAAAATAAAATCTGGACTAACCAGTCTCCTTCTGCAAAAGAATCTGCTATTGAAACATGGTATTTTCTTCCAAATAAAAAATATAACGATAGAATTTCAAAATTTCCTATGAAACAGGGTTGTTAAAAAGATTCAACAAATGCTCCACTTAAATATAGAACTTTTTATTCTTTCTGCCCTATAAAACACATACCTCACTGAGCAGAAAATATTGGTCACCAACAAACTTTAGAAACATTAAACTGTTTAAATTGTCAGATAGTGTTGCAAAGCTTCAAGTTCAATAAAATTGTATTTTTGAACATAAGGAAATTGCCTCAGAAAAGAGATTCAGATCTGCTCCACTGGAAATCTCACAGTTATTACAACGTGAGAAGTGACTGTGGGAGTTGGCCCTTAGAGCAGTTTGCAGAGAATTAGTTCAACCCTCTGCCCAGAAGAAAGGTAGGTTACCTCAGGGGGGTGTTTTGCCAATAGTGTGTACATGAAATAGCATATAAAACTGTGGAGATAATAATGTTACTTAGCATACTTTTGGTGTGGCCACCCTGGAACAATATATTTAGTACTATTTTTCTCAGCTTAGGAAATGTACCAAAAACCTCTAGAAAACAAGGATAGGTAACAAATGACGCAGTGAGACACGCAGAGTGACAGTAAAAGCGCTAAATATATTTAGTCTAGACAAGAGTAAACCCAGGGAGACGTGATCACAGACTATAAATAATTTCAAGGCAACAAAGCGAGAGGAAAGGATTATTCAGTCTCAGGAGAAGTTAGAATAGCAAGTAATGGATTGAAGCTAATGAAGGGAAAGTTTAAAGAAGGCACTAGGGAACAGCTCTGGACACCCAAAGCAATCAGGAAGACAGACAGAGAAGGAGGGAAATATCAGTGCAGACAGTCACATGAGTGGGCAGTAGAGACAGTAATGGACATGAGGAGCATGACTTGATTGTTCAAGCAGAATTTTACAGCCTTATCTTCTGAGCGGAGTTTTCAAAACCACTCGGAGGCATTTAATTTATATACAAGGTCCCAAATAAACCAACTCAAGTACTACAAAATCAGAAGAAAATGCTTTTAACATCTTTTTGATACTTTCAGGACAAGTCTACACTTCTGGGGTTCCTTGGAAAAGCCCATATTTAGTTTTTATGCAGTGTCACATGTTGACTCTGAATCAACTTGTGCCATCCTAATGTAGCCCTATTCTGGTAGCATCACCAATAAACAGCCTTGGAAACAGCACCACTCAGCTTGGAGTCATCTGCAAATTTGCTGAGGATATACTCTAATCCTTCATCTATGTCATTAATTAAGATGTTAAATAACACTGGTCCCAATATGGACCTCTGAAGGTCACCACTTGTCACTAATGTCCATCAGGACACTGAGCCATTGGCCACTGTCCTCTGGATGTGACAAGCCAACCAATTTCTCATTCATCTAACAGCCCACCCACCAAATCCATATCTCTCCACTTTAGAGAGAACTATGTTTGTGGGCACCTATCAAAGGCTGTCGTACTCAGACACAAAAGGACCACGCAGACACCGTTCTGTCAGGATAAGGCCTGGGCCAAAAGAAAGAGAGCAAGAAGGGCCAAGGTAGGGCAAGAAGAAGGAAGAAGGAGGAAGAAGACCGGCCCGGCCCTTTATTTTGTCAGTTATATATCTTTTTAGAGACAACCATGGATTGGAGGATGGGGTTACCACCTCTCCATGACACTGGTCAGATCAAAAGTCTATCATAATTCTCCGCCTAACAAAAAGAATTATAATAATAGATATTGGTAGGTAAACATGCCTGATGCTTACAGTAAAGTGCCTGGGAAATTCTACTACAAGAATGAAAACATAGAAAGACTGCAAAATTCAGGGTGACAAAAGGCTTTACAGAATTCCAGATAAATGACATCTGTAGCCCTTGGTGAATCAGTGCTGGCTGTCCTGACTCACCTCCCTGTTCTCCAGGTGCCTTAGCATAACACAAGGTCTAGCAGGATTTCCTCCACTCTGCCGGCACACCAGTCCCGTCTGTGAGGCCAGGTTACACACTGAACCACTGGAGTGACCTGGATTAAAAGAAGCCCTCTGGGATGGAGCTATTTTTAACCCAAATCATTTAATTGATTGAGTGTATAATTATGCCAGCACAGCTGAACTGCTCCAGGCAGCACAAACCCTAGGAAAGCAGGGTGGGGGAGAGGGCTTTGATAGAGAAAAAAACTTACCTTGAAACTAATGAAAATAAAGGTAGCTTCATTTATTCTTGTTTCATAAGAAAACTCCCCGTCTTGTCTTACCTATACAACTCAATATCCACCTGACCTGACAGCACAGCTCTGTGGACAAAATGCAGAGAGGTGAAGGAGGACGTGCAGCTAAGGTGTCCCTTTCTCATGCAGCCCCTGTAGGATCTTCCATGTTCACTCACCCTGTGAAAGCTGAGCACATTTCATGGTGCAAAGAGTGATTATTAAATGATCACGTTAATTATCCTCATTGATGACAAAACACCAATTGTGCTCAGTAGATGTGTAAAGTAACGATGTCCATTACCTACTCTATTCTTCAATTTGCACCAGTTATTTCTGACAAGGAGATATGAGAAACATTCCCATGGAAGAAGGATAATCTCAAAGAACTGCAGGAGTATAACTAGGGAAAAGTGAACCATAGATGTATAATCATTCAAACTAAGCAGTAGAGTTTAAAGCAGTTTAATTCAAGATCTTAATTAAGGAATCTGCTTGGAAGAAAAAAATATAAACTGAAAATGAGGCAGTAAACTGGCACCTAGTTATACTATTGAATAAAAAGGAAAAAAGATAGACAATGCCAGCAAAGCTACTCAAACAATGCCACAAGGCAACTATTCTAAACTCCTGCAGCCTTACAAACAGTTCATTTCTGAGCCCAAAAACTGATGTATCAAAATCAGAACACCTTTCAGACCCAGTCTGAAAACAGCCACCAGATATTATCTTTACACTAAATCACACCTATATTTCTGCAAGGGATTACTCAAGTTCTCTGATTAAGACTGGGGCTGGAGACCAAACTTGTTTTCAGATGGATGTTTTGCATGAGACACCTGATGCAAACACACAAAATGTATGCTATGTGTGAGCTGGTTCCCCCTGCAGCCAGCACTGCTCAGATATTTCATGACAAGCAATACAGAGGGTTCTCTCAGCAAGTTAGAAATCAAGAGTAGGAGAGAAAGAAAGTAGATCTATCCTTTCTGTACTAAAACGAGGGAGAAAACAATCAATCTCTCCCTGACATGCAGAGACATAGGGCACCACCAGCACCAGCACCTCATTCACATGATACTGGGATTGTGGATGATAAGGATGCAACAGATGTTCACACCAGCCTGCACCAGTGCAAACCCCCAGACTGTGGTTCATGCTGTTGTGTGATAATGTTTCTGGTATTTTGCATTTCAGAGCTTTCCATACTGAAACACAGTGCTTTGTGCCCGCTCTCTCCTAGGTGCAAACCACCACCATGTGCATCTCTGTGAGTCTCAGTGGCTTTGTTGTGCTGGGCTGCTTGTTTGCACCCAAGGTGCACATCATCCTTTTCCAGCCCCAGAAGAACGTGGTCACTCACAGACTCCACCTCAACAGGTTCAGTGTCAGTGGGACCGGGACCACTTACTCCCAGTGTAAGTAACAAGACTGCCACCTTTCTCTGGGGTCGTGGTGAGTTTGGGTAAAGACAAGATGGGCTGAACTATGTAACCCTGTGAAAGCACCACTTCCTTGGTGTCTGGAGAGGAAACTCATGGCCCTCCCAGGGGAATCAGCTCAGAGCCTGGCTCTGAAGCCCATTGAAGTCAGCAGAAAGTTGTTGGTGGGCTCTGAGTCCAGCCTGTTGCACACACCGATCAGACCCTGAGTCTCACTGTCACTCTGGCAGTGTGACAGGAACAGATTGCCTGGGAGTATTCCCGTCAGAGCAACACGCTGGCAGGATCTGGGCCACAGTGCAGCGTGCTCTCAACGGCTCATCACCTGCATTATAAGGAAAGGCTCCAAGTCTGCAGAAAATGCATCCAAGGGATGTCATAAACTGCATCTGTATGCGGAGCATGATCCATACCCTTTGTCAGTGCCACAGCCTGGAGAAGCAATCAGTGTTCTGTTGCAAGGACAACTCATTTGCTCTGATTCCCTTCTTTCCTTCATCTTCACTCTCTTCATCACAAGCAGGTTCACAGCTGTGATTTTGTTTTGAGGCTGTCACTCCTTTTCTGGGTGAATTGCTCAGAGAGTTTTATGGATTACTGAAAAAAAAAAAATAAGTCACCTGTGTCTTTATTTGGGTTTTTTCTTTGTCTAGCTTAACTAACTTTAAACGTCAAAGATAGGAGCACGCAGCACCTCATTCACAGAGCTCTCTGGACAGCATGTCCACCCTGGAAATCTAACTGAGAAGTACACTACGACTATAAAGAGAAAGGGAATAAGAAACAGAGGAAAGGCAGGGACACAGAGCAAGGCTTCTCCAGCAAGTTCACAATAACCTAGTCTGAGGTTTTTGAGTGCCACTAAATTTCAAAATTGTCTCAAAAGCTTTGGCACTTCAGATTTCAGACAGAGCTTGGAAGTAACTTGGCACCCTGATATGTCTCAGATTAGCAGGGATTGGGAAGTGAAGGGATCTCAGCCATCCCTGGTTCTCCCATCCCAAACCACACTGTGCAGGAATGCCCAGGGTCCCTTAACAAGAGATCAGCCTTGTGGCTCTGTATGTCCCCAGTCTCATCAGAGTCAGGACTGCATCCAGCCCTGACACCAGAGAGCAAATACTCTGCTGTTTTGGAAAATTTAATGAGAAGCCCCTATGTGCCTGAAGTGCTGAACACTGCCAAAAGACCAATGGATTCCCAAAACCTCTTAGAAATTTGGTACCTTGATGAAATGGTAAATTCCATGAGAATATTTTCATTCCTAATGAATTTTGTGTCAGTGGTCTTTCCAAGTTTTTTAATACTCTCATGCTATGGGACAAGCTTAGTCAGAAACCATTTTGATTCATAAATACTGTGTACTGGATTCTGGATTGCATTTTGGAATTTGATACTTTTATTTTAATGGCTGGATAACACGTGTGTGTCTAAGCATGCATGCAACTGAGAGACATCCTCAGTGCACATTTTCACATTAAAACCTTCATTTTCAGGCTTGTGAACAGCTTGAGGACATTAAGAAAATAATAAAAATCCAGACTTACAATATCTTACTACTTCATTGTCTAGAAAGGTTGCTGCAGTTCTTTACTTTTACTGCTTACACCTAATTGAATCAGGGCTGCTTGCCTTGTTGGGCTTTTTGGACCATGGAAAGACACGGAATTAGGGCTAAAAGGTCCATCACATACAAAGGAAACAGCCCTATGGTTTCCATCTAGGACAATTATTTGGGAAAATAACACTGACTATCAGAGAGACAATATTTTCAAGATGAAAAATCTTCCCTTACTCCCTTCCATTAATTTGTATATAATTTTAAATAAATTTCCATTATTTTTCTTAACTGTTTAGTCATTTATAAAACTCCAAAAAGGTTGCCATCCAAATTGGCAACCTTTTATTAAATTTTATATTTTATTTTATTTTATTTTATTTTATTTTATTTTATTTTATTAAATTTTGTTTAATCTTTGTCTAAAATATTCCTCTCATCACTCCTTGGGCTGTCAGCTTGTTTTTATTTTTGTCTTGATGGCATTTTTATCATTCAGAAACTTCTTAATATCAAACTCATCAAAGTTAGCTCTGGGGCATTCTCATAACTTTGAAAAGCCAATTCTTGTACATAATCAGAGCTCTAGAGGTCAGGAGTACCAAAGCTGCTGGAACGGGCAGTGTTTTTCCTATCTCCATGGATTCCCACCTCCACTGCATGTCAGGGTTGCCACCACCTCTTCACTGCATTGATCATGAATGCCATGAGCACAGTGGGTCATGAACAGCAGGTCACTCACAGACAGTTTTTAACACAGCTCCCTGAACCATGAAAACTGGTCAAACACTATGAGAAAAGGTAAGTGACACTCACGATGCTCTTGGGTAGTCTGTGTGTTAGCTCCAAGCTGTAATCATTCTGATAACTGAAGTCCAGACTAAAAAAGAATATAGATTTAAGGTAATTAGAGGCGGGGTGAGTTTACCTAGGTATATGACATGTTTTGAAATGTATCTATCTGTACACATTTACTTGAATCTGAAAATTCCCATTTGGCAGGGTGCTGCATAAGTTCTGCTGCCCCAGCAGTGCCTCCCCCATTGGGATGTTCCCCCATTTTCCTCTTTTATGGGTTTCAGCACCCATAAAACTTCACAAAGAACTCACTGTCATGAGTTCATAAACACCTTCATGATTCAGACTAAGCTTTTACACCCAGATGCCATTTATCCAAGTTATGTCCACATGGAGAGCTGCACACAGAGTTGAGTTCCTCCAGAGGGCCTCCGCAAGGGTCAGAAGGAGAATTGAAGCTACTGTTTATAGCCAGCCTGGCAACTTTTTTCCCTCTGAATTTATTTTCTCAGGTCTTGTTCCAAACTATCCCGGATGTAACTGAGATTAACTCACGCTTGTGCAGCTGTGAGCATGAGTAGAGGAGACAATGTTCTCAGGCACATGGTGTGATTCTTGGGGTTGCCCTGTGAGAGCCAGGACTTGGACTCAATGATCCTTGTGGGTCCCTTCCAAGAAAGGATATTCTATTACTCTGTGACTCTGAGTGGCACACAGACAGCAAATTCAGATCTGCCTGTTCCTGGCCGTGTAGGCAAAGCTGCAAGGTCACCGTGGCAGTGCTGGGGTCTTGCATTGCACCTCTGGTTCTTTTCCTTGGATTATCTAAGCAAAATGAGGGACAGCCAGGAAGAGAGAGCTCAAAAGCATGAACTCGAGCCAAATCACAACTTCTGCTGATGTCACACTTTTGTCCTTGGTCTCAGCACAAAATGAAGGTGAAGTGTCTCTTGCACATCCAGCAATATTCCAGGAAACCCCTTGGCGGCTGATATAAGACACGGACTGTGGCTCAGAACCCTGCAGGGCCAGTGATTAACTCTGCTGAGGTCTGTAATGAAAAGCAAGGTCTTTTGTTCTGTCTCAGGAGAGCTGGATGCTTAGTGTGAACACTTTACTCCACCCAGCAGAGTTAATAACTGCATCTCAGCACTACAAGAGAGGTACCTGCTGTGCAGGAAGCCTGGAGACTTAAAAGGCAAGGCCACTCATTTCTCGCCTACCATCATATATTTCTGTTCAATTTTGATATCCTCCTGACCCAGTTACCATAGTATTTGAGCTATTTATGCTTGTCAGTGTGTTGGACTTAAAAAAAAAGCCTGAAGCTAAAAAATTTCTGGGTAAGTGACTGATGTTCACGGAAACAAAATGCTTTTGCCTGTAGCCATACTGCAGTGGAACACGGATTTGAATCCGGTTTCCTGAGCAGAAACGATTTTTCTATTTTCTAACAAAAAGTAGAAATAAAAATAACAACAATAATAAAAATTCAAGTCATTGTGCTGCCATGTTAGACCCAGTTAAAAACAGAATACAAAACCTGATGGTTAACTTACAAATCACAGACATGATGCGCTGTGGTCTTTTACATACAATTGCCCCACACCTGTGCCTCACAACACACATCCATGTTGCAAGAGATCAAACTCCATCGACCTAATCCAGAAGAGGGGCTCGCTCTTGGGTCTCCTGTTTATCAGGAAGATGTCCTGCCCTCTGAGCAGTAGGTTAGCCCAGTAGGTGCCTCTAGATTTCTTCCGTTAAAGCAATTCTGTTTTCCATGAAATTTTTATTCAGTCAATGAAAGAATGAAAAATACTAGCTGATTTGAGGAAAGAATAATTTGTTCTAAAAATTATACTGAGCATCTTTACAGAATCAGTGTGCAACTGAGAGTGCAGCCAGCACCAGATGTGGAAGATTGAGCATGCCTTTGCCAGCTGCATAAATTGCTTTTTACACTGGATGATTGAGTTTACTAAGTCATTGCTTGCCATGTGTTTTCTCTGATGAAGGCATCACATTTCTCTGGGTCACTGTTGCCATTAACCTAATGTATCTTTCAAAAAGCAGCTTTATGGTGCCCTGAGCAGAGATGTCACGGAGTATCTGAAAACACTTTCCTGATGCCCAATGGATAATTTTGACAAAGATAAACAAAGTTTGCTTTTAAATGAAAATCTGCAAGACTTAAGCAGAATAGGGTAGTATATTCTATGCTCAAAATACAAATACATTTGGAAACAGATTGTTGTACTCAGATTCAGTTGTCACCTAATACCACTAAAGCAATAAAAACTGATGTAAAAAATGTTATACCATGTAAACAAGTTTATCAGAATCTGGCCCTCGCCTCTGGATGCATATGAAGTCCTGATCCAGAGCTCCTAGAAAGGAAGCCTATAGGCAGAAATTATTCTGGGATTAGGTGAGAAATAATCTTGCTTTTAAATTCAGTTATTAGAAAATTTCTTCACTTCATCAAATATGTTCTTAGAATTCTTATTTTTATTAATTAAAAGGTGATTGACACAGAATTCTAATATGGTAGATTATCTCCTGGATTTAAAACTACATATATTTTCTTCATGAATGTCTGCTCCAATTGTATGAAAGCTCAAAGGATCAGACCTTAGCATTTCTTGCCAACAAAACACAGAAAATCCAAAGGTTCACTTTTTTTCTACTGAGGAATCTTAACATCATTCTAGCTGTATTAATTCACACTACCGTGCGTAGTGGTAGAAAGTGAGACCCAGTGGCACAGAATCATCATAAACAACAAAAAATTCATGTATTTTATTCTGACACTTCTTGGAGAAGCATAATCACCCTCTGTGCTCCCAGTGGTCAGCAAAGTGAAATCAGGTTTCTTCAGAGGATGCTTCAGCCTCAGGTCTGAGGTGCCATGTCGAGGTGCAAGCAGCACCTCCATCAGCTCCGCTGCTGGCACAGGCAGTGACTTTTCATCAGGCACCTTGGTTAAATGGGGTGAGATGGTCCAGACCAACACAAATCCTAATCCTGTGCTTTGTCCCTTTTTGCTGTCCTGAAGTCAGTTGATTTTCCTCTCTCTTTCTCTTTCAGCATCTGCCAGTATGTACGTGCCAACTGTGTGCAACGGGAGGGAAGTTCTGGACTCCACCACTTCGTCTCTGTGATTGTGGCTCGTGGTTCAGTTCTTGAGTTTTTAGACTGTTAGGCAAAATTTTGCACATGTTGTGCACTCCAGAAAACACCAGAAAACAAAAGACGTCCAATCAAAATTAGTACCCTTTTTTAGAAACAGTGTAATAAATTATTTTTGAGGATTGTACAGTATATAGTGACGTTCTGGAACTTTTTAGACTGATTTTAGCCCTCCTGTTGTTAACGGTCATAAGGGATGTGTAAATAACCATGGTTCACAATGTGCATAGTCCTGCAGTAAGGGAGTGATTGTTGCAAGCACAGTTGCAATGTTAGGTGACTTCTTTCCTACGAATTTTTTTTGTAGCTCCTTGTTGTAATTAACTTAGACTGCATTTCTATGTTGTATATTACAGTTACCTTACATGTAACAGATTGGTTTTCTCAGCACAAAACAGCAGTATTAATGTAAAGGCACCAATAATAAAAAGATAAAAGTTTTTCAGCATGGTTTCATTTTTGTTTCTTACTCTCTCAAGGTCATTACATTTTTCTAGAGAGCAGGTTAGGTAGAAAGGATAAAAAGTCTGGAGTTTGTGTACACAGGTGTTTGTGTGTTGGTCTGTGCCTGTGTTATAAAATCCATATCACAATATATGTGCTTATGATTAATGCTTTGTCAAGGTCACATAGAAATTCCCTCTTCTTAAAAAAACCTTCCACATTATTAAAGCATCTCAATTTCTTTTTTTGTTATTAAAACATAGGGTAATTTTCAAAAGTGAAAATGTCTGATTTCATCTTAATGAGATATTAGCAAAAAAATTCTGACTCCTGGTTCACTCATTTGGCATGATTAAATGCTGTCATGCACACAATAGATTGGTAGCATATAAAAACAAAGAGAATTTAGATTAGGTTGGAAGAAAATCTGTCAGAAAATTAGCTAAGACTGTTTAATATCTCCAGCCAAAACAAAGCTGGTTCAGCTTGTCTGCATCAACAGTGCTGTGAAAGGTAATTGGAGCACCACAGAGACTAGAAAGTCAAAAAAGAGAAATGCAGGAGACATTTACACACGTCCCTGGGGTGACCTTTGCGTTCAAACCAAATGCTTCAAGACACACATACCACCTACTTAGACAATTGCAAAATACCTTAAAAGTCTGGCTTTTGAAACTGCACTTTTAAAGCTGCTCCCACTCTATTGAAACAATCTGAAATCCTCCCTTCTGCCAGGTCCAAAAAGTCATTAAGGAAACAAACACACCTTTGATTAATGTGTCTGAGCATATTTACCTAAGGGCTTGTTCCCATTGATCTCATTCCAGCTGAGGTCAATAGCAAAATTCTCATTGACTTCAAAGGCAATAACAACGAGATCTGAAAGTCAGATGCTATGGATACATATTGTGGGATGGACGTGTTCTCTGGAGCCCAATTCTCCTGCACTTGCAGATGTTTTCACACATTTCTGGAAAGCTGGAAGTCCTTTAGGGATGAACTGGCAAAGGAAGTAGCTGTTATTTGGAATGCAAAAATTAAAGATGCAGGTTCCTAAAATTCCTAGTCAGATGCTTATATTTTCTAAGCATCCACGTGTCTACCAGCAAAGACCTCTTGATGTCAACACTTCCATGACTGGCTACACAGGCAGCCATTTAAGACTCTACATAATGGAGCTGTCCAGAACAGGAATACCTGTGGCTTTCCCCAAAATAGACAGAGATCAGCCTGGCCTACATGCAGAGCTCTGCATTCAGCTTCTTCCTCTCCACAGCCTCTGGCATGCCTAAGGTTTCAGACTTTTTTCCCACCTTGATGCAGGGCACAGGGTCAAGCTGTGACAGGCTGGGAGTCTTCCATTCCAAATCAAGACCTCTTAAAGCACCTCTGTTTGGGCAGCTACATTAATTTGACTTTGGTATGCTCTTTTGTGGACTAAGAGGCTGGTCACAGTGTAACAAAAGGTCAGAATATCTGACCAAAATGCTGACGTCTCAGCTTTATGGAGCTCTTAAAAATGCCTAGGCCAGTGAGAGTTTCTTCTCTAATTTTATGGAAAGCCACTATCAGGGTCAAATGCACTTCATCTAACACTCCTTGTTTACAAGGACTAAGTAAATAGCTCCATCTGAGACTGTAAACCCCTTCTCCATTTGTACCCAGTGGAGGGAAGTAGACATAATTGGCCTGGCTTATCTCAGGTAGACACTTCAAGCAGGGATGAATCTCTCCAAATAAAGGCGAGCACAGCTTGCTCAGATCACAGAGTTTGCACTAAAAATTAAGGCATTGTGTCAGATGAATTCCAGCCCCAAAATCTAAACTGACATTACTGAAGTTAATTTACAGCAGGTGAGGCTCTTACTGTGCTGGAGTTTTCATTCATTTCGATAGCACTATTGAGAAAATGACCCAGTGTCTGTGTCTGAACACCTGCTATGAATACTTAGTTGGCTCGAAAGCCACTTGCATGTGGGGTTTTCATACAAAAAAACACCAACCAAAACATGCAGAGCTCTGGAGTTCCAGCCCCACCAAACGCTCCTGACATTCTTGTACTTTACTTGGCTTTGTCTTGAAAACCTTTCACTACTCTCCATTGGATGTCCATGGATGCAGACTGTTTGGTATTTCCTGATGAAGTAATCCAGTTTCAAAACATAGCAGGACAGAAAAGGAAAATGTCAAAGCAGAGGCTTTCCACACCATACTAGCATGAAAGCCTTTTGAGAAAGGGAATTAAAAATTTTTTTTATTTGCTGTTGTCTCACATTATTTTAGTTTCTCTACCATAAACAGTTTATAGTTTTTGTACCCATTTACGTAGAACTTGGGTTTAGAGTACCAACCTTTTCCAGTCTCTATTGCTCCCATTTGAGCAATTCACCTCAAAGCAGAGGGGGTCCTGGCACAGTTCTCCCCAAGTACCTTGACTGTGAGCCTTGACAGTCATCACACTGCTCTGAGCCCTGCACACTCGGGAGTGAAATGCTGAAATCAGAGGAAATCCTGTGGATGAGAGCAAGGCTTAACCCAGCATCTACAGTGCCTTACTGGAGGCTAAAGAAAACTTTCATTTTTTATTCAGAAGCAATAAGTTCCAAGCACCTCAGCTCTCTGATAAAAATCACAATTGCAGAAAGGTTTGTGAAAAACGGATCACCTTTATTTCTTGGCAGAATAGAAAAATAAGACTCAAAAAATTTATTGCAGGCTAATCTGAAATAAACAAGGTTTTTTGGGGTTTATTATTGTCTTTGTTCATGGGTTTGGGTGTATTTTTTCATAGTTTGGTTTGGTTTTTTTAGAAGAGTTGTCTGGTTTTTAGAGCTTTAATGAAGTTTGAAAGCAAGGCCAAAGTCTACTAGGGAAAACCAAAATACTTTAATTTTTTTCAAGTGATTGTTTTTCCTTAATTAACTGAACACAGCTGGTTTCACTAATAGCCAAACCAATTTAAAAATGAATTGTCTTTTCAAATGGAAAAATCAAAACCTATTTTAAAAATATCATGTTCTCCCTGAATGGAAAAAATTCAAAAAATCAGGAGAAATAATTCCAGAATATCCTGACCACACCCAGAAATTTCAGCTCTGTTTAAGGAGATTTCCACTGCGATCCTTCACCCAATTAGTACAGTTAGAGTAAGGGAGACCAAAACAAACCCTTAACTCATCACCAGATTCAGTCTGGTGCCATTTCCTCATTAATGCCCGCAGTCTGCAAGACAAAGGGCAGAAGCTGTTTATCCAGAGCCACCTCAAAGCTTCTCAGGAACATAAATACAGGCAAAACTGAGCTTTGTCACTGCAAGAAGAAAAGGCCAGAGCCAGGCTGGGCTGGTTTTCCAAGAGGAGAAGGATGGGTTAGCAAATACACATCACAAAACCCTGCTGTGGCTTTTAGGTGCTGTTACAGCAGCAGCCTCACAGTACACAGCCTTAGAGAATTCTCCCTGATGGGCTCCAACTCGACAGATCCAGAGGAACAACCAAAACACAATGTCAGCTTATGATCAACTCAATTCTTGTGTCTCCCTCATTCAACAAGAAATAAAAACAAGGGGATTCAGTGAAAGTAGCACACAAGGGGAAAGACTAATAGAGAACACCAACAAAGATAAGCAGAACTTCACAAGAGTTCTCTTGAGGTTATCACTGAGAAGGCTCTGGGGAGACCTCATTGCAGCCTTCCAGCACCTAAACTGGGCTTAAAAATTACTTTTTATATGGCCAGATAGTAACAGAACAAGAGGGAATGGTTTTAAACTAAAACGGGATATTTAGATTTCATGCTAGCAGAAAATACTGTGAGGGTGGCAAGGGACTGGAATGTGCTTCCCAGAGAAGTTGTCGATGCCTCAACCCTAGAAGAGCTCAAGGCCAGGTTGCATGAGCAACATGGTCTAGTGAAAAGTGTCCGTGCTCATGGCAGGGGGGTTGGAACTAGAAGATCATTAAGGTCCCCTCCAACCCAAAACATTCAGTGTTTCTATGATCATTCCCCGTTACATTACCTACAATAGCTATTTAAGTCTCCCATGCTTCATGGTATGGGACAGCCAGCAGCACTCTTTGCTGAGGAGGAAATGTCATCCCCATTGGTGTGTCAGCATCCACTGTAGCTGCTTCTACTCTTACACTGAAGCATCTGTGTTGGTCACTGCTGGAGAGGAGTCAACAACCACTGGCTCCTAAATGGTGACACCTGCTGCTCTCTGATTATAATTAAATACCTTGATTTTATGGATACTACCGGCTCTGGAAGGACAAAACCTGCAAACTTTCCCCTCTGCTAACAAAGAATCCCAGAATCTATTTTTCAAAAACAAAGAGTCAAATCCTTTCTCTGAACAAAGATGACAGATCATTGAAGCTACTCAGCAATTTCCCACTGTGGCTCTAAGACGTGTAGTTTTCCCCAAACCTTAATCAATTGTATTCTATATTACAAACACCAACCAACATAATCGGAGCCAGGCTAGAACACGTTCTTTGTGCATTTCCCCCTAGCAAACACTGTCAAATCTAAGACAATGACGTTCTGCTAATTTGCCTGTAATTTATACAGACACCACTAAAATGTGCTTAATCCTCAAAGAGATTCAGTTGCTTGACTCCAGATTTCAAAGAAAAGCATGCAATAAAATGTATTCTGTTTAATCAAGTGAACACATAAAAGACTGATTCACATTGTTTTATGGCATCAAATAAGTTTTCTGACGTGATTCCATGAGGAAGAAAACTGAGAGGTTGCTGTAAGTATATTTTGGCAGAGCACTAGAAGAGGTCACAGACAGCTGATTTCTTAGTGAAGTGTTAAAGGCTTCCAAAATTTGTCTCTTATGGGAATATGGAAACTTCCCCTCTCTACTACATCTTTAACAGAAAGAAAAGAATAGCAGAAGTCAACTCAAATATTTCAGTTTACACTTGCTTAATTGTTGGGAAATGCAGTTTTCTTATTTTAAGGTAAATAAAGTCTACAGTATTGGTTTGCATCCCACTATGTTAGCACTGCACCAGATACACCACTAGACTGCCTGGGAGAATGTTCAATAACATAATGATAAACCATTTGGAAGCAGAGCTGAGAAGAGTCATACGGCAAAGTCTGTCACAGCTGTCAAAAAAATCCATTCCATTGCATTTGGAAAATATAATGGAAAGAGAAAGGAACCAAATGAAACCTGTGTGGTATTAAGTCAAATTAAATATAGTTCATAAAAACTAAGGCATTTCTGCATTACAGGGATATGGGTCCAGTGATGAAAAAAAAAACGGTGCTGTGAAGAATGAATTGTAATTATGTGGAGAAAACATGGAGAGAGAAGGGCAAAAACTAAAGCAGATGTAGACAGATGCAATTTGAGGGCAGTGAAAAGGTCTGCTCATGACTGAAGACCTGCAATGTTCGGGAAAGGCTGCAGTGCCACCAAACATCTCAAATCCAAAATTTCAAATATATTTTTATTTTATGAATGTCCATCAGATATATATCTTTGATGCTACAACACACTAGTTGAATAAAAATCAACAACATAAAAACCCTCATCATAAAAGATCCACGAGGTGAAATCCCAAAGCCATAACCATTTACTCTGTGAGCATATCATCTTTGACAACCATATATAAATGACATCATGACAACAAATACAATGTACAATAATAAGTGTGCAATGGTACAAAATATACAAAAAGGAATGTGTATTTAATATACATTCAACATTACCCCATAAAAATCTTTGTTGGGAAAGTTAAGTGCCTTTTTAAGACCAACAGAAAATGTACACCAGTTAAGATGCCTGAAGGATCTCCCATCAAAAGAGTAAAGCGTGTGTTCTTTGACTGGAACTATAAAATAACTGAGCTGAATTTTCCCTAATGAAAAAAAAAAATCTAAACTTCATAAAATTTTTGTCCACATCTAGAGTATAATAAAATATTTAGAGTGCATAAAATTCAGTTTAATTTAAATTTTACTTAAAAGTGGGCCCTCTTTTATTGATAGACCTAGCTCAGTCATATAAAATCAAAAATCTGTATTCCTTAGAGTAAAAAGACCATTTCTGCCCATGTCCCTTTTCTGGTTTTGACGCATTCCGCAATTCACAGAAATCTGCCCTAATGAAAATACGAGTCTGACAAGAATCGTTGCTCCTTTTCTCTGGCTCTACTCAAGACCTGCATAATTTTACTCAAATGTTTTTTGCCTAAGTTTCAGATTCCTTTGAGTTCGACCTCAGTGGGAATTTCAGGAAATTACTACTGTGGATATTATGAAGATCACATGCTTATAATGTGGCCGATTTTATGGAAAAGTCCACCTAGCCTCCAGTTTCCAATACACCACTTTGTGCCTTTCCTCCAGAGCTGGTACTTGCACTGACACAGAATGCATTTAGATGCTGTGCAAGTACATAACCCATGCTCAGCTCTGCTGGACATCCATCCATCCATCCATCCATCCATCCATCCATCCATCCATCCATCCATCCATTCTCCCTCCCTCCTTTCTTGCATGGGCCCAGGAATAAAGAAGGCTGAGTATTTCTAAGAAACCTCCCAACTGACAAAGCTGATCCCTGATTCCCCAAAACAGAGATTTTTGCTGTACCTCCAGAGTTCAGGCTCTGCTGATTCCCAGCCCTGGGAAAGGCAATGTTTACACAGCCCAAGGGAGGACACTGAATCTGCCAAAGACCTCTCTTGAAAGGACAAGCTTCCACAGAGAGGGACAAGTGCAACTTGCACTGTAGGTACCATCTTACATTTCTTTATAGAGTTTGAACCTGCTACTGCCTATAAACTCATGGGCCCAGACCTACAATTCACACAACAGCAGGTACCACATTTAAATTTAATAGCGCTAGGTTTTACCCCAACCCTGATGGCCATGACCTAGGCACCAGAACAGCTTCAATTTGCAGGTGCAACACCATTCCTCTTGCATTACATGGTCATACATGGTCAACACAGACCATGGCAAGGTTCAAAGAATTAAAATCAAAAGTATTTTCCAAAGTTCAAAACTCACCTGAGGCTCATTCCGAGTACCATTCACAATTTTGATTTCAGGAGAGACTCACAGTTATGCCAGTCAACAACAACACACAACCTTTGCAGGAGCTTACTCCCTGAAAATCATTTCTTAGGAATATGTGTAGAAGGAGTGAGAAGGAAACGAAAGGTACCTACAAATCATATGGCATGCCTGAGTGATGCCCAGGTGAATGCAAAAAATTAATGTTATTTGCAGTATGTGTATCTCTTCCTGAGTTGAATTTCATTCCCAGTATGGAATCCAAGCGTCTGCTTTCTTTTTTTTGGCAAGGTACTCAATCACATGGTAAGGCGATCCAATTTTCTGGTTTGCTTCCTGTCTTCTTTCCTCCTAAATGGCCAAGCATTTCTCACCAAGATCACCACTACAATGTGTGCCAGAATATGTTTAAAATATGGTCCTGTAAAAATAGAAATTAGGTTTGTTTCTTTGAAGGCAGCATTAATTCTTCATATATTCTGGGATCTTGAAGATTTCAGCTGAACAGATTCAAAATTATCTTCCTTTTCCTGCAATGGAAAAGACAGGTTTCCATCAACTGGGTTTCCTCAAAATCTCTCCAGCAGTCAGCACAATCACTTCTTCTCTCAACATCCTTTTACAAAAACTTCACTTTATTTCTACTACAGTAATTAAGTGCACGGTTTGACCTTTTAAAATTTAATAACATTACTAATTCTGTAAAAATTTGCAAAACCAATAAAATTATGCTATAGCTATTGTTCATGGTACTTATTTTAGAGGGTATGGGAAAAGTCTGAATTCGATATTCATAGAATAGGACAGGTAGTCTGAGCTGGGGAATTGCAAGGTAATCATGTCTATGGTTATTATCACTCATTAATGTGTTTCCTACAATATATAAAATGCTTGCAGCATAGTCTGTGAGTGTGAACACCACTGCCTTGCTCCTGGATTCCAATCTCGACACCTCCTCTGGGGCACCCACAGGACAAAAAGAGTCTACAGATCATCTGTTGTCTCAAAAATCAAGGCTAGAGGGTTGAGCTTTCTCTCTGTTTTCATTTGCTGGGGGACAGCCTAGGCCATCTGGCCAGCAGGCACCAGTGTGAGCGAGAAATGTGGACGTACACATCCAAATAGTTTGGAAACTATCTTAAACTGCTTTCATAATCTGATTTTTAAAACCATCTCCCACAGATCAGGGAAGCCTGGTGCAGATATGAGAAAGAACAGGAGAAATTGTCCTACGCTAGTCTAGTGAAAAATACGTGTTCTGAAGAACCTCGTATTGTCGTGCTGGAGACAACACATGCAACTACAACAGCCTCCAATCTGAAAGAGGTTTGTAATTATTGGGCTTTTATCTTCTCATTAAAAATAAGTCATTCCTTTCTATATTACAGGCCTAGCCCTCAATCCCTTGGGTACTCAAACTCATTAATATCTTTGTGACATGCTGGCAGAAATGGCATTGCCTGAAGCTTGAACATATAGTTAGGATACTGCAGATTCTTCTTTTTCTCTCATTTTACATTTCTCCTTTTTCTCCCCTGTTTTCCTCCATATATTTTTTCTGCATTTGACATGCAGGACATGACCTTCTTCATCTTTTGCATGAATTAAAATTGATGCCTGTAACATTTGTTTTCGATAAATATATGTTAAATTTGAGGTATCTGAGGGATACAGGACACAGAGCTGAGTAAGCTAATGAGGTACTGGAAGTCGAGTTTGACAGCTATTGTTATCCAGCAGTAAAAAACGGAACAAGCTTAGAGATATTTGACAGGCTTGCTGAAAAAGGGGAGAACACTCAGGAAGCATGCTACAGTGGATATAGGAACATTAAAAAACTCCAAGTAGGCATCCAAGTTGTCTGAATACCGAAGTACTAAAGCTTACTTCTATTTTTGCAACATCACCAGAAAATTTGATGTGATTTGATTTTATCTACATTTTCAATATTCTCAATATTGAATTAAGAATTAATATCGAATTTCTGCCCCTTTCCACAAGGAACAATATTGATTTTGCAGGACAAATAGTCAGGCTGGGGTCAAGGGAAAGTTCTGCACATTATCTGTGCGATGGTAACTTCTCCTAGGAGGGATATCTGGAGAGCAGGTACAGTGTGGCAAAAGGACACCAGTCGAATAAAAAAAAGTAAAAGAATGAAGAGAAGAGAATAATAATGGAAAAGAAAGGCAGAACACAAGTTTTAATTAAATTGCACTCAATCACAGAAAGAAAAAAAAAGGGGATACAAGCAAAAAAATCTCAAAATTACACATTCTGAGATCTTCTTTGGACAACAAACTAGAGTACAGTGTTTTGAAATTAATTTTTATTATGGGCTTTTTAAGAGACCTTCCTTTGAAGGTTCTTCCTTTTAAGAAACTTTCTAAGAAACTTCAACAAAACTGTTTGAAAGGGAAAATGTCGTTCACCTTTATCCTGATCATAACAGATACCCCCACTGGAATCACTTAATGACAACACTACCCTTCCCATAGCACAGATTTCAAGGCATTTGGAACAAAGACCAAAGTCCTTTGGGGATCTACCATGATGGCCCTCTGTGGCTCCTCTCAGAAATGTTCAAAGGACACCAAAGACCTTGGTGCTGTCAATTCAGACACGCAACAATCCACATCACATGTACTGAGGGAAAAAATGCTTTTTGGTGTTGCTTCCCACTAAAATGGAGGAGGCTGGTGTATTGGGCAACAGGCTGAAGCTGATGCTTCATCTTCAACTGAATCATACTCAAAATTATGGTTCTCAAGTCAGCCATGAAGCCAGCCCAGGTGAGCTGCAAGCAGCTGGCTGGTGGGTGTGTTGCCAATGTTAATTTTTTGTATCTCTAATATCTGTGTTTGCCTCAGCAATGGAGGTGCCTGTGTTCTGGGCAGAGAGATTCTCTCTGCTCTTAACTGTTTTTTTCTGGTGTCACCCATGCAATAAAAAATCCTGCTGAAATCTCTCTGCGAGGAAGGAGCATTTACCCAAAACCCTACAACATTTCTTGACTTTATCCAGACTCTGTATTTCAGCAGATCACTATGGACTGGATGAGGTGTGCGTGGGAGGCTGCACTGCTGTGAAATTAGCATCAAAGACTCATCACATCCAGTAATAAATAAAGGCAGTAATTATTTTTAGCATTAATACGGGTAATTACTACTCACCTTTGTTGCCAAGGACTTGAGCTTCCCCAGCAGTGACTGCTTATTTGAATATACTATTTCTTCTTCATTATCTTCTCCTTCCATTATAGCACAGCTGTCAGCAGCTGGCAGTTCACACTCTTTTGAGTTCGTTGTCATCACTAATTTGGAATATTTATATTCCAGCCTGAAGATATAAAGCCACACAGGAATAGATTTTTTCTCAAATGTCCCATACTCAGGGTTTTTGTAAGTTAGATTATCTGCAGTCCTCCCACACAGTTACTTCTGAGGTACTTAGTGGAAATTAGATACTTTTCAATCATTAAAAATATGTAACCAAAATAGTATTAGCAACACACCAAGCTGCTGCTCTCCAATTAGTCCTCTACCCTTATAAAAGAACCATGTTTTCCCAAAAGACCACAAGGAGGTCAAGAGGGCTTCCTGCATGAAGAAGTGCTGGTTGGGGCAACAACCAAAATAGAACAAAGCAATTTGGTCAAGAACCTAATTTTTTACCAAGCTGAAAGGGACTAATTAGACTAAAGATATCCTTCTGGTCTTCAGAGCTTGAGAAAGCCATGCTGCTTCAGAACCTGAAGTCAACTTCAAATTCTCAAGGGTTAAAAAGACAGTTCCTATTGGGAAATTATGCCATTACAAATTACTATGGATTTTCTATACTTTCTCACCAGAATTTTTTATAGCCACTGTTGACGGAAGAAACATCAGCTTGGTTTATAAATGGATTGATCCTACAGGGTACTCCTCATCAACAGCGTCATAAAGTCAGATCCGGGAAAAGTCTTGCTGTTCACTCCATCAAGCTTTTAGCTAACTTTAATATAGAACAGAATTTGCAGTACTTACTTCTGGTTCTTCTTCCAAAAATAGCAAGTCAAGGCTATGAGCAGAACGGCTGTGAAAGCACCAACACCAGCTCCAACTTTAAGCCAAAAATCCACTGTTTCACAAGTGCTGGTCCTTTTTTCTGGCAAGGGAACTCCTTTAATGCAATGCTTTGGCTCATTCCATACATACAAGGTTTCCTTTCAAACAGAAAACACCAAAGAGTGAGCTGCTTGTAGGGAGAGAACTGTTTAGAGTTACAGAAAGCCAGCTGCTCTGAGGTAGAAAGGTCAGATAACTTTTCCATGAAAGCAAACCAAAACAGGTCTTTCAGGTTTTCAGACTCTAGATGAAGTTATATTGTCTAATCAGTCATCCCCTTGCTCATGCCTGTAGGTTCAGGCATGGCAAAAGGATTTCCTCTTCTGTATAGCTCTCCATGTAACACAATATGGGTTGGACAGTTATTGGGAATGAACTGTGCCTGCACAGGAGCTGTCGATCAACAGGATAGTTTGAGTGTGTGGAAGGACTCTCTGATATTTGACTAGAGAAGGGAGCAGCAAAAACACTGGAAGGAAGTAGGATGAATTTATGAACTAAAATTTGGAAACCTTTCCTAGCCTGCCCCTGACGTTTATGGCTACAAAAAACTGAAGACCTTTGGGCACTCCATCCTTCAAAAATAAATGGCCTGCATGTATGAATGCATTGAGAGTTCTCATCCTTACTCACACAGTTGGTCAGCACAAGCCGGCTCTCCTCCAGGAACCACACTGCCATTGGCACAAACATCCCTGAGTCTCAACACAGCTCCTCCCTCGGTTTGCATCCAAGCCAGCTCAGAGCCTGGGCTGAGCTCTTCCAGCCCTACCTGTACTTACGTATTACTTTGCACACCAAATTTCAACAACAGTCCAAGTTATACCCAAATGAGCCCATTTGACTTGGAGACATGGGTCTTGTACCTGAAATCCTTTTTTGCAGGCTCCCTCAATCTCGTGATAGTCTTGCTCTGTGCAGAGAGGACAAGCTTCTGCACTTTCCCATACAAAGTAGAAAGTGCATCCATCGCAGGTGCCCGCAGGGCAGGAGCTACGAGGAGAGCAGAGCTCAGTTATCAGTCATGAAAGAAACACTCTGGGGTTGTCATCCTCATCCATGTTCTGCTGCTGAAGATTGGGAAGTATGAGAAACAGGTAAACATCCGTCAAGTCAGCAGATGGAAGAATCTGGGGGAAGAATTTTTCCCAGATTGTAAAATGCCTTCTCAAGTGAAAACAGGTGTTGAGCTATGAAAGCTCTAAAATAACAATTCAGTTCCTGGCAGGGAGGGGAGGGGAGGGGAGGGCTTACACCAGTGTTTCACCCGTATACACCTCCATCACTGTTCTCCTGCACGGGATGGCTGTTCCATGTGAATGCTGCTATCTGGTTTCTGCCATTGTTCTAATGATGTCTGGGTGATTTAGTCCATATGGAATGCACTTGTCCTGTCATGGTTAATTACTAGAAGGATGTTCACCAGTTAATGAAGAGATAACAGCTTCTCTTACTCTAAGAAAAACTAATGGCCTATTTTGTATTCAGCCTGCAGAAGAAAGTTGGACTGGCAGTGGCAGGGCAGTCACGTAGCTTTTGTTACTGACACACATCAGGTCTAGCAGCAGCATCGGCCAGAAGTTTGGTCATGTAAAGATGACCAAATCCCCAGCTCTAAAGAGAGCTCTAAAAGCTCTTTAAGAGTAATCTAGATTTCAATACCTGACAACAGGTACATTCCTCCGTGAATTATGGAGCATTTTTCCAACCTACATGCCAAGAGCACTGACAGACCTTTCTCCTCAACTGCTTTCATCTTATACTGTAGCTTCATGTGATACTAAACACCATGCCTGGAGGATCAAGGAACTACATTATTTGACATATACCTGATACCTCACTGTGTGAAAACAGCAGACTACTGAGCTAATCAAAGGGGGATAGGAAAGGAGAAGTCAACATGAACTGAGATAAGGTACACGTGTCAGCTGTGTGCCATTTCTGCCCATGCTCACACTTCTAAAAGCAAGGTAGTTGTTCCTTCCTCACTACTGGTTCTTTATCACAGTTCACATCGTGTTTATCCTGTGGCACGGGAAGAACAGCTGGAGAATTTTCACACAGCAGCTGATAGACAGTGGCTTATTGCCCAGCATAATCTGTAGTGTGACAGGTCCCTCAGAAACTGGGGTAAGCATCTCCAAAGGTGTTCAACTATCAATCAATCAATCCACTGCACCTGTGAAGCAGACTCTGCTTTGCCTTCATTCAGGCAAGCACAGTCCGTGTGTCCTGAGAGGGACAGGGATCAAAGCATCCCACACTTCTCACACTGATAGCTTTTGGGAAGAGGGCTTAGCTTTTGGGAAGGAGGATGAGTAAGAGGGCAATCAGCAGATTTATAGTAACATCCAGACAGACTAAAATGGGCTTTGATAACCAAAGAGGAGGGTTATCAGAGTTGAAGGGAACTTCTGAAGAATCACTGTGTGTTTCTAAAGAGTAATAGAATTTATTCTTTTACTGGTTTTTTATTCATAATTTTTCAGTTACACTTATGCTTAAAGTTATGTTTATGCAGGTATAAACAGGATTTTGGAAGAAAGAAGCTTTTTAAAGTCCCTCAAATCAGGCTAAAGGGAAAAAAAGTCAGGCAAATTGAAGACAACTGATACAAGGCAGCCAGGATACAATGATGAGATACATAAATAAATATATCCCAAACATAAAATAGTCAGGGCTCACATAAGCATTGCAATAGCAGATTTCAAAATTCCTAGAACAGGTTGCTCTTTTCCCAAAAAAATAATTTTCCCTAGCCACTGCTGCAGATCAAGAAAGAAGAACTGCCTCTCAAAGTCTCAAGCAGGCAGTTCTAATCAGGAGGCCAACAATTAAAATAAGGAACTGAAATAAAGGAGAAGTGAAGACAAGAAAACATCACTGCATTTTCTTTTGCCTTTAAGCTCAGAACAACCTTCCACACAGCCTAAACACAGATCAGTTGGTCTGCTGGAAGGTGATGGACACCTAGGAGAAACAAATGACTGATGAAGGAAAGAGCACACCTCATTGCTATTATATTAGAATATTAAATTACTAATGATTTTCATAAAGATTACCTGAGGAGCAAAGGCTTTTTGGCACTACTAGGACACAAAGACTGAAATACCTGGGTACAGAAAGCTCTCCTTGGTCTGGTTTGTTGGGGTTGCATCTCATTGTCACAACAGTGGCACGGCCATTTTCACAGGAGGTTGTCACTGTTGAGGACCTAATGTCAAACAAAAGGAGAAAAGTAACATATTTCCGCTACATTAAATACATATTCCTCTTTCATGCAGCTGCAATGCCAACAAAATACCCTTAACCACAGCGCTTTTGACTTGGCCAGCTGAAAAGAAAAAGAAAAAAAAAAAGAGTAACAGAATCAGGGTAGGCCTCGTGAATTTATTTAAATCTCAAAGAGCTCTGAGATGCCACTCAGGAAACTGCTCTGATTCTCTGGCTAGTTTGAAATCTGCTTAGTCAAGGAGTAAACTTTCCCACAAAACCAAACAGAACGACTGAAAAGGAGAATCACAGGTGCTGTGGTTGGTGTGCTACTCAGCTGGAGAGGTCATGATGGCTCACTCCTGGCCTAGCAACCCAAGAACCAAATTGTGCTGAAATAGCACAGGGAAAAAGGGATTAAAAAAAAAAATCCTATTCCAGTATGATAGACATTGTGAGTCAAGTTCATAATTTGCTCAAAGTAGGGTCACTGGTGTGGGGTTCAGTTTGCAGAATCAGACACGTATTTTAAGTATTCACATAAGCAAAAAGCGCTGATATCCAAAGTCCTATATTCAATTAAGTCCCAGCTTAGAAACACAGCTGACATGAAGACCAGCATGTAGACATCTGAACTGAGCTGACCTTCGAGCTACTTCCCACCCAAACTGTGGCATTCTTTTTATGGAGAAGAGTGAAGAATAGGAAAAGCACTAGTGACACTAGTGACTGTGCATGTTGAAACAATTACTTTTAATCTTGATTAGTTCTTTTTGAAGCATAAAAGTAAATGCAAATAAAAGTGAAAGAAAATATGCAGTCAGAAGTGGACATTTCAAAGTCATATATGAAAAAATATGGAAAATACCAGGACACTGCAAGTGGCATCTGGATGAATCAAAGCTATTGCACAGATTCCTACAGATCAAGCGTAATTTAGATTCAAGTAAAGAGTGCTTGCTGATTTTATAAGATGATCTTCAACACGCCAGTCAATATCAGGCAGATACTGATCAAAATGATAAAGATTAAAGGTGAGTTTCAGATCCCCCCCCACAATTTTACTTTCTTTTAAACAAATGAAGAAACTTGACATAGCAGTGAAAAGCATTTTTTACCTACTTGTAAAAGAAATGCACATCTGGTATTTTGCTTGGAGAGGGAGGAAACATATCTGCCTTGATGCTGATATTTTCCAGCGTTGTTTCCACAGTAGCTCCTAAATGTGAGAAAGAAACAAAAAAAAGGAGCTAACTGTGAATGGATTTTTGAGGGGTTCACATGTTTTCTCAGTCTGAAAGGTGTGGATCTCACTTGATAGCACTTAATGGCATTACTATACATTACACACATTTTTTTCTAACTAAACTTTGCAGATATGTATGTTCCTCATACAGTCTGATTTCCTCATGTAGCCATAGCAAAATGTCTTAGGTTACGATGTAAGATGTAACCCAAAGTATGTATTCTATCACCATCTGTTAAAACCAAGTGGGGCAGTGTCCTGTATCTCTTCCATGACACATCCCTGATAACTCCCTCTGGGAGATCTCTTCTGTTAATGGGCCATCTGACCCCACTGCATGACTCACAAAATTACATCATCCCCTTGTGAGATGCTCCGCCCAGGGGGAGGAACCAAGCATTCCTACCTGGATATAATCCGAGGTTTGGAACACCACACTCAGCCCTACCAACTGGATCCCCAGAGGACAAGAGCTACATAACCACCACTGGACCTTCAGAGGAATATCAGATCCTTCTACAGGATCACTGCTTCAACAGAACAGTATCTATCACCTCAAGAGCACTGCAGCCACCATTTAATCAGACTGCTACCACCTCCCGACCCAGCAGGGTGTCAGGCTGTATCCTAACTCTGTCAGTGTTTTTGTACTATTGCATTTATTTTTAATTTCCCTATTAAATTGTTGTTCTGATTTCGAGTCTCTCACTGGTTTGCTCTCAAACTAATACACAAAATAAAAGATTTAATAAAACACCAGTTTAAATATTTATTACTCTTCTACTTTAATTTGAAGCAATCACTGGATATTAAAGAAAAAAATTTAGGCTGGCAAAGGACTGCTGAAGATATCTGATGCAAACACTCAGAGTACACGTACTGAATGTATAACACTCACACCTCAAAATCATGTAATGACCTAAGCAATCTGCAGTACTGTGGGAGATGAAATAACAAGACTCAGAAGGATTATGCAATCATAGGCAAGCCTTGATGGCAAATTTTGGAACAAATGACAGGCTGGTGTGTGAACCATGTGGATTTTGGGCAAAAGCTGAAAAGGAGGAGAATTCAAGAAACCAAAGTTCTTAAGAGATCCTTCCAACCCCATGAACCAAAGAAGACAGAAAATATTGGTGCTCCACTGCAACATTTTGGAAGAGGGAGTTGTACAAGTGGGGCTTCATCCTTCCAGGGAGCTAAAAATTGCTAGAGAAAGTAATAGTGGTCAGAAACCGGTGGAAAGACTAAAGAAAAGCAGTTTTCTACTTGTTCTTGAAACAGTTCATAGAATCACAGACTCATAGAATGGTTTGGGTTGGAAGTGACCTTAAAGGTCATCTTCTTCCAAACCCCCTGCCATCGGCAGGGAACACCTTTCCCTAGACCAGGTTGCTCAAAACCCTGTCCGATCTGTTCTTGAACACATCCAGGGAGGGGGCAGCCACAGCTTCTCTGGGCAACCCGTGCTAGTGTCTCACCACCGTCATAGGGAAGAATTTCTACCTAATATCTAATCTAAACCTACTCTCTTTCAGTTTGAAGCAGTGCCCCCTTGTTCTGTCACTACATGTTCTGGTAAAAAATCCCTCTCCAGCTCTTTTGTAGCCCCTTTAGGTACTGGAAGATGGTCTAAAATCTCCTTGAAGCCTTCTCTTCTCCAGGCTGAACAACCCCACCTCTCTCAGCCTGTCTCCATAGGAGGGGTGATCAGCCCTCTGACCATCTTTTGGCCTCCTCTGGACTCACTTCAGCAGGTCTGCATCCTTCTTAGGAAAGGCAAACTTCAACCATGTTAAAATTTAGCAATTGAGATAAAGAAAGGCAACAGAAGAGCTTGATATCTTTTCTTTGTATTAGGAAGAAATTAGGACTATCTCCTTGCTTTTCAAGACAATTACTGCTCTTATTCCTTCAGTGGCAGGAGACAATATTGGCATCTACTGGCATGAATGTTTGTATGTTGCCTTTCCCTGGTCTTAAAATTATAAACCAGACATGGTTAAGGGGAAAAGGGGTTTTTACACTGGTATTTATTTAAGGATCCTGAGGTGCACCACTTCATCCAGGTGGACTGAAATGCACACACACAATAGATGGCGTGTACAATTTATAGGCCTTGCAAATTAGCATATCTATCAAAGACTCCCCAGTGAGAGGCTCCAGTGAACCCCCCATCCCAAGGAATTCCCCCTGGATGGGCCTATCTTAGTTTACAGAATATGTTCGAGGGAAGACCTTGGTTTCTCAGGATAGCATAGAGCTTTCTGGCCTCCAGCTGGAGGCCTCCAGGATGTTTGGTCTCCTGGCTTAACGGAATACTGGGTCTCAGCTAAGTTATCAGACTTAAGGAATTACAAGTATGTGGGCTAAAAGCACTAAGGACACATAAAAACTATATAAAAGGGTATATAAAAGGTGTATATAAAAAAGGCAAAAAATCACCATGGCATCAGTGAACTAGCAAACCCATACTTAACAGGACCTTTAACAGAGCTTTTGATGACAGTGAATTGTCAAAAGACTCACAGAGAGGGGATATGGTGACCCAAATTACAATGTGGCTCTCACGAGGAGACAACATAATGGTAATGGAAAATGAGTTTCAGTTCATGGACAGATACATGAGTGAAAGTCAACATGAATTTATGGAGAACTGCTCTTGTTGAACAAATTTGATCTCATTCCTTGAATGCTGATGAATTTGGTTGCTAAAGGACACTATGAAAATTTATCAAGCATTTCACTAATTATCACAAGATTCTAATTAAAAAGTTATCAGTGTTCTATCAATTAAGAATACACTCTGCCTTAAAAACTATTTAGCTAAGTCATTATAAAATTATCTGGCCATGGGATGTCTCCAGGCTTCTCTGGGTGTCAATACTGAACTGTGAAAATGCACGATTAACATCAGTGATCTGTAAGGAACTGTATAATCCATGCTGGTAAAGTGTGTAGATGAGACAAAGATTACAAGGATTAAAAATAAAATACAGAACAACTTGGTTGCTTGGTTCACTTGGGAAGATGGTCCCAAACAATCTAAATATAAGACAAGTGCAGCAAGAAATGAAGGCCAGTCTTGAGAAAGAGAGATTTTCCCTTGGAAACTGTAATTTTGAAAAAACATCCAGAGTGGACATCAGATCCAAGAAGCCATCATGAAATCCCATGAGTTTGGAAAAAGAAGGATACAGGGATTCCAAGTACAAAAGTGACTTTTATTGCCATTATAGCAAATTAAATACTGGAATACTATTTCATTCTATGCTTTAAGAAAATATAAGAAGTTACAGAAGCTGTAGAAAGAGCCTCAAAAATTATTCAGATGCTCAAGATAAATACATGATAGCAAGGCAATTAGAAAAACTTGGTCTATTTAGTTTATCAGAAGGATGTGACGATTCCAGTACACAAAATATTTCTTCAAGAAGGAAAAGGTAGGTGTGTTATGGAGAAACAATAACAAAAAGCAAGAGCTGAAAACTGAATTCAGGGAAGTTGAGATAGGAAACAAGTCTGCTTTAAAAATGAACACAGAGACAGTGTTTGACCAGTGGAAAAAAAATACCAGTGACTGCAGCAAAACTTTTATTCTGGCAGTCTTAAAAGTCCAGGTTGAATGCTCTTCCAAAGATGTGCTTTTGACAAACCTGAGTTTCTGGACTCAGTGCCAGGGAGAAAGTACAAGCACTCAGTGCCTGTAATGGATAGGTGAGCAGACCAATGACTCCATTGTCTAATCTGGCCTCAGATTCTGGGAACTTGTGAGCTGGACCAATGTAAGACTTAATGACGTGCACAGCCACGTGCTGCCCTAGGCCTCCAGATTCCTTTGCCTAATTACGTCCCCGCATCAGTTTCTTCCTGTGAAATTGCCCAAGTGGGATTGTGGCACTGGCAGAAACACTTGGATTAATGTGACTATCACAGTCATTGCTCTTGCCCTGAGTGAGGTGGGTACAGAACATAAAAGAAAACCACCAGTGCTTTTTAAATACACTCTCCAGATTTTTGTGCTGAAATGCTATGCACTGTGAGACCCACCAGACCAAACACAAGGGAGAGCGAGTAACATAGAAATGGAAAACTAAAAATGGGCACAGCCCTTACTCTTCTCCTCCAGCCATCAGCTGAACTCAAACATCAGTAGAACACAATAGCATCTGTGCAGAGCTGCTTCACAGCTCAGGAACCATCTGAGCCTGATCTTGGGCCGCCCCTTCACTCTTCCCTCAAAGTAATGCAACTGCTGAGCCAAGAAGGATTTACTCTGCAGCCCTAAAGTACATGAGAGTACATCCACAACAACAAGCAGAAGACAAACCATATACCTAAGAACCTGTCTGCCAGGCTGTTGGACTGCAGAGCTAGGGCTGTTCGGAAGCCCTTGCTGTCTGACGGGATGATGGTGGACTGACAGACAAAAGCTCCCACAAAATTGGAAAAATCTTCTGATTCTGCAACCATGTCCTTCAGAGTAACATCTGTGATATTGTCAGTGCAAATTGCCATCTTCTTCCCCTGCGGACAACCAGGAAAAAAGGGAGAAGCTGTTGATTGTTGATAAGACATGAAAAAGTTTGGGAAGGGAGAGATTACAAACTTCCTGATTGCACACTTGATGAGATTCATTACCTTGTAACAAATTGATGTCTCTATGTGTCTGTCATAAGAGGGACAAACCACAACAAACTGTGCCATTGTCAAAGCTCCGATTAAAGCCTTGTACAGACACAGAAATACAATGTCACCTCTGGCAGGTGTCTTATCAGAAATCTGTGCTGTGGAGCACTCCTCTTTGTTTATCTTGACAGCACAGCGTTTACTTGCAGAGCATAGTAAAATGGCTTGCAAAGGAAAACCCTATTTCCCTTGCCTTTAAATAATATATTGATGTAGAATACCTCTTTATTTGGGATTTAATCCAGGTAAAATATTTTCAAAGCACAAATACATGAAACCCCTAAACAGATATATAGCCTTCAAGACTGCTTTAATGTCACATGTCAAGATCAGTGCTAGAATCAGAGCAACAGGAATGAAAGACAAATTACCAGACTCAGTTTTCCAAACCAAATGTCAAGGACTCATCACCTAATCATATGGTTGGTTGCACTGCAGTACCATTGTAGTAGTTTGGGAAGGTGAAGACCAGATCCACAGAGGAGAGAGCGTATCTGTACATTTGTGGATCTACCTGTCAGCAGCTCTAACCCAGGTGGTAGTTAAACACACATTGAAATCTAAAAGTATGCAAAATGCTGTAAAGAAATGTGACTACTCATTTGTCTCAACTCATGCAAATCCTTTGTTACATGGGAAAAAGACTTCAGAACTTTACAAGGCTGAGCATTATTGTTAACTACACATGTTGGCTTTCATGGGACACTGCAAAACACTGGTACTGCTCTGAAAGGTCAATTTATGTGTGTGACGACATGCTCTGGTTCAGTCCAAACCCCAGACAGAGAAATCTTGACTCTGGCAGAGCCTGTTTAACTCCCAGACTAAACACGTTTTTCTACCACTGTCCAAGGCTGCAAAGTCAGCACTGGGCATCTTGGCCACTGGCAGACAGCAGGGTGACCAGGGGCTCTGCATCCATCTCCAGTGAAGCCAGAGGGACACATATGGAAAGAAGTTGCCAACTGGAAGACTCAGACTCTTCACTTGAGCTCACTGGTGGCAGCACACAAAGGTCACGGTTGTGATGCAAGTGACTCAAAGGCACAAGAACTAAGAAAAAGCTAAGAAAAGGGATGTGGCAGGGATTTTCTTCTGAGAATTATTTATGGCCGAAAACATTGTCATCTCTGCTCTGGAAAATCACTTGGCTGCTCAAAAGTCCTCTTGCAGTGCAAAGCAAGATCCAAAGGGAAGTGTTTGCACAGTATTGGTGACAACTCAGCTAAAAGGGAGTCCTTGTCCTGCCTCAGTGTGACCCCAGAGCATCAACACAGGCGAAAAATTGGCTCATCCTCCCAACCCTCAACACCAGCTGAGCTCACCTCATTCCCACACAGGCTGATGTTAAAGAAGTGGAAGAACTTGGTCCCTCGGGAAGTGAAGCTGGGTCCACTCATCAATGAGCCCACCTGGCTGAGGCTGCTAAAATTATAACTCAGGCTCTGGTTATCCTTGACATAGGACACCAGGCAGTCACTGAAGCAGGCAGAGTGGTCCTGCAAAGCAGAGGCATCCATTAAAAAGCAGTTATGGAACAGCAGAAAACCATTCACCAAGGAGTTAAAGCAAGGGTGCAGACAGGACTGCTTTCCTTTTAAGGATGAAGGAGAACTCTGTCCTATTCCTGTAACTGATCTTTCCCTTGGGAAGATTCCCATTTCAGTCCCTCGCAATCACATATCAGGACTACAATGTTCCCCAAGCCTGGTTTTCCTGTTGTCTGCTGCTTTAGCCAAGAGAATGCAATTTCTTGCTTTGTTTTGCTCTGGGTGCTTTTAGGATCCCAATGTTCCAGCTTAAAGCCCTGTAAACAGACCAGAACATGGCCTTGCTTACACTTGCATTTTGTAAAGGAAACACAAGAAACAGCTCAAGAAACAAGGGCAGGATATGAACTCAGTTGAAGACAGGAAGAATATGAACAAACTGGAGCTGTTCTTCCAGTACCTGCGCAGCTCCTTGAACATGATAAATGTTTACCTATGCTTACAGTTTCATGCAAGAGAAACTTGTTACAGGTTTCTAAAAGCCCAGAAACATCATCCAGCTGAGGAAGTCCCTGAGTTTAAAAGAGCAGGCATCTGGGATAGTTTTGGTGGAAGTAACATATATGCTTGCTCTGTTTGTAGACTATCCACAGTACACCTTCTTGAAATGAACCTTTTTTTGAGCTGATATTGTCACTTTTATATTATTATTTACTAACAGAAACTAGACTAGTGACATTGGAAGAGTGGGCTCATTAGTTATAGCTATACTCCAGTGCTCACAAGGCACATGCCTGTAGGAAAGCACTTAAAGCAGACCTTTGAGAGCTTCCAGCCCAGTAAACACTGTCTGCCCATCGCCCAGAAACACTCAGGTTCGGTACCTTGGTGCTCCTGCTGCCAGGCCCACATGGGATGCAGGCCTCCCTGCCATACACCTGGTGGATGGACAGGAAGGTGTTGGCCGGACACTCCTCGCACTGGCTGTTCTCTTTCTCGATGTAGTGTCCAGGCGGGCAGGGCACGCAGGACGAGCCAGAGTGCTCAGAGCCCAGGGCACAGGCCCGGCAAGAAGAGGCCACTCCGTCCACTGCATTGGTCACTGTGATGGAGTAGATCTTGGCCATGTCATTGATGAACTGTCTGCTCTGGAACGAGAGCCAAGGAAACCACCCTGGTGTCATCACATCATGGCACTGGGACACTACCCACATCTCTGTGCACCACTTCAGGGATCAACTTATCCATGGCTGTGTCCTTCCTCACAGACTGTTTATCCACAGCTGCCTCCCAAGGGCTACTTTGTGGTGAGAGCCAATCACCCCTTATGAGAAACCTGTGAGCTTCAACAAAGGGCAGGAGTTCTGGCAGTCAGTGTCCAAAGAATGCTGTGTTTGTAAAGCCCCATACATAAAGAAGTACTTACATCTTGGCCCTCGTTTATTCTCTGAAAGGCCCAGGTGAATGTGAAGGAAGCATTTTTGGAGATGATGTGAGTGTAGGATTGTTTTTCTTTACTTCTTTCCCATGATTCCACCACATTGGTATTTTTTCGATTAACATCCTACAAAATGAGCATAATTTAAAAAAAAAAAAGGAACAAGAAAGAGTGTGGTCATACTACACTAAGCACCAGTGGTTTATGATCTAGAGATTAGCATATAAAAAAAGGACTCCACAATTGCATTTAACATTTAATAAAGCAAACATACTTATTTTGTTTTGCACAACTGACAAATTTTCAGACTCTTCTAAATTTCCACCTAATTTCCACTCAATTCTCTTTAAATTAAGAGCAGGTTCCTTTAAAGAGACACTAAACACAAAAAAGAACCAGCTTCCCCTTTGAATGGAAGGGGCAACAGAGCCATTGCAGATCCAGATGCCTTCCTCAACTGCTGGAGTTTCAAACAAACATCTTTCTGCTGCCCTACTGATGCTCCAGGTCATTGACAGGATCAAGTTTAAATTTCCAAACTGTCCTCTTCCCATCCCTCTGTCCCACGTCTTGACTTGTCACTCTGTTACTACAGCTTAACTCAACAGCACAAGAGACACTGATAATTTCAACAGTCAGTTTAACAGGGGGAAAATTGGCTCCTTAGTGCCCAACGATTTCTTTTAGAATGAATAGATAACCAGGAATGGCTCACAACTCACATAATGGAGGAATTTCACTAGGTCATTCATTAAATCCTTCCTGTGAGGGCACTGCAGATACTAAACTAATGCCGTGCTTAATCATAATAAACCAAGTGCAACTAATCACACCTATGCAGAGGCATTAAAGTGACATGTGGAGTACCAGGCTCAGTCCTCAGTCATGGAGGAAGAGGTTTCACTTACTGCCATGAAATACAGCACACAATCTGCTGAACAGATGGTCTCAAAAATAAAAGTAATCCGTCCGAGTTCTGACCCAGTTGCTCCTGTCACTGATGTCGGAGGTCTGTTCAACAGAGAAGGAACAGAACATTTACACAGTGCTCTCCAGACAGGCAGCAGTCAATCCTTCAAATTCCTTTTTGTACAGTGAAGCCATCAAAGTCCTGTCACAGAAAACCTGTCTTTGCAGAATGGCGGGTTCCTCTGCACCAAGTATTGGGTGCAGCAGGGTCATTTTTTAAGTGTCTAAGTTCTTTATGGTTCAGTTCCCTCCTTAAAATGAACACCCAAGTTTGACCATATTGCTGGGGAACCTTATTATTAAAAGGCATTACATACTTCAAGTGAGTTACACCAATGTAGTTGCATCTACCTCAGCTGAAATACAGTGAAGGGAGGATGAGATTCATCTTCCACATCTTACCAGTCTCAATATTTGGCACCTGGTCTGAGCTAGGAGTCTAAGCTCACTCTTTTGACAGAGACACAAGCACCTCAAGCAGGTATTTCATCCTGTCTGAGGGTTCAGGAGTGGTGGGATTGCCATTACCCTGCAGTGCCTGCATCTCCCCGCTGGCTCCAAGGGAAGCACAGACTGTGCAGGCTGCCTGGAGCCACAGGGCAGAGTAACTTGGGTTTCACTAAAATACTTTTAGGGCAGGCACCAGTATCCACCCCATGGCAGGTTTAGCTGGTTACTGTAGAATAATTTGGAAACAGAGGGATAGGAACATCTTTCCTCAGTTTCCAGACAGCCAACTGGCTGTATCTTGGACTGAAGCAAACACTGCTAAAAACCAAAGTCTTACACGCTTGTCTGCCTCAATGGACAAACTGGGGACACAGGAATAAAATACAAGTTTCCCCTTGTCTCTTACTCATTACATTATTTCACTTCAGAAAGGAAGACTCAGATCATCCCTGGGATAGTGTAAAATAGGCATAAGAGACAGAAATAAATGGGAAATAGATTTAAAAAATCCCATTCCTTACTTAAATCCTGGGATGTGCAGGTTCAAGATAAGATAATCATTGTCAGAGCCTCCTGCCCCACTCTGGATGTGATCACCAGCCACCTCCCAACCTTCAAAGGACAGAAAAAGAAAAAAAATTTCAATAAATGGGTGGCAGAAGAAATCTATGTTACCATAATTTTTAAAAAATTCAGTATTTCAGTGTATTTTAAAGATGCCTGGTATAAACTACAGGGCAATATTATAATGCTTCCGAATGAAGAATTTTAGCAATTGTATGAACTGCTGATTTTGCAGGCAATTGTCACCTTCAGAATCAGCAAAGCAATTGAAATTCCATGACCTGTGCTCTGCAGCTCAAGGGAGATGATCCATCTGATATCTTTCAGCCTTAAAACAGATGAATCAGTGAATCTGCATGTTAAATGTAAAGCACACACTTCAGTTCCCCTCTGCTCAACACGCATAATTCAAAGCTTGAGTTACATCAGTCTGACAGGGTGGATCAGACTGAGGAAAATCTGTCAGAGAAGCCTGGAGAAGTCCCAAACAGGATCATTTTCACCAGTGAGCTGTGACTGCTCTCTGATGCAATTTTAGCACATGTGCAGAGAGAAAGCCCTGAGTGCTAAATGAATAAAATCACAGACTGTAATTAAGTTTTCCAAAAGACATATGTGTGACCTCGATGGCCATAGTTATCACAAAACAGAAAATGAGATAAACTAGGGAGAAGACAAAACAGTGCTTTTTTCAATGGGGATATGAATGCATCTGAAGATGCCTTAAAGCCAGTGGTGGGATAGGTCTTTGCTGAGGGAACTTCACAGAGGCTGCAGCTCACAAGTTCTGCTGGTGTACAGCAGATTTTTTATTTCTTTGTGATACTGTGACATTGCTTCCCACAGGCAATTTCAAGCCTGGTGCAACTAAAGGAAAGGGAGGAAACTGTGTTGTGAGTCATGCAGCCAAAAGCACACTCATTTTGATGGGTGCTCCATAACAACAGGGATCCATGCAGGAGACAGGCACACAACACAGGGAGTTTGGCTCACCATTCATCCCATCACACTTTGAGTTGCCAACATTAAAGCAAGATGTCTTCATGTTTCCTGGCAGGATGTTCCACCACTTGTACTCAAACCCAAGAGCTGGTTCAGTCCCAGCAGGGCAGGCTTTGCACTCTAAGGGTGAGAGGGCAGAAAAAGATGTCACACAGCCAAAGCACATCTCAAACAGTGTTTTAAAGAACAAGGATACTGCTTTTTTACTCTCCGGTGCAAGTAATAAGCAAAGAAAATAGTTTATTTCTTTGTAGTTAAACAGTCAAAGCCCTCTCAGGACCAGGAGAGTGGAAATGAGACCAGCATTTTATAAACTGTAGATCCTAACCTTGTGGTAAGTAATCTGCAACTGGTCCCCCAAGTCACACTTACCTTTTAATAGATTCAGCTGAAGGTTTGATAAACAAGAGTTCCCACAAAATGCTGTAGGGGACCATTGGGTCAATGTATCTCAGAATCAACAAGCCAGAGTTTAGGCTAGACAGTGTTGGCAGGGTATTCATCTGACTGGGCTTAAAATGAGGTTTTCGCAGGAAAGAATTTGGCATGGACAGAAGAATGGGTGAGGAGGAATTGCTGACTGTAAAAGTTGATTCCCTTCTCAGAATCCCTTAAAATAACTCTCAGGATGTTTATATCAGCCAAGACATGCATCCAGAACACAGCAGGTCAACTTAGAGCAGCAATCCCTGATAAGAAAGGACTTAGGAGAAAAACCAGATATCCACATCCTGCTCTCCAATGTTATTTAACAAGGACTTAACCCAAAATGAACACTGGCTTATGATGATCTGTCACTAAACTAAGTCACATGCAAGCAGATGACAGCTTTTGGAGAGACATGACATTTTTGCAGACTCCTACCCTGTGTACCATCCGAAAATGTGCCTGGTGGGCAGGGAGTACAGGAAGATGAGGCGTTGTTGTAAAAGCCAGGATTGCAGGGTGGACAGTCCTGCCTCTCTCCAGAAGGAGGTAGGGTCAGTGCATCCGGGAGATCCTCTCTGCAGATCTTGGGTTCAATCCATTTGTACGTGATCTGAGTCTGGAAGGAGGAGACACTGAGCTCACACAGTGTACTATGAAGTTTTAGGACTACATGCACCAACGAAGGTCCCCCTTGTAAACTAAATTAGGGTATTCCCATCATTTCAGGCCAAAACCAGACTTTGCACATCCAGGACAATAAAGGGAAGGGAGGGTAAGGGTAACAGAAGTGACTGGGTTCATAGGAGATTCCAAGATATCAGGCTTTAAGAATAAAATTAAAATGTGATGCTCAAAACAATTACTACTGTTCATTCCTATTGAGTTAGTAAATTTCCCCACGCAAATGGTTCTAAGGAACATCAGATAAATAATTCTAACTGGATATGCAATTTGCATTTTTACCACAGTAACACAAAATGTAACTTCTGCCATGTAAAAGCCCTTTATTGGGAAGGCATCTGTTAGCAGAGAGCACCACAAGTTCTGCATTTTTAATTCATACTGGCTTATTCTTTGTAAAGTCACCAATTTCTCTCCTGCCATTTTTCACCTATTGAGAAAATGCCAAAACCATGCAGGAGCTCTCCCAAATCCCCTCCAATCCCTCGTCATCACATAAGAAGCAGTTTATGAACACTAACATGAGTCAGTCCATGGTGTTACCATACACAGCAGTATCACTTCATCATCATCACCCCCCTTTGAGGACACAAGTTTCTGTCTTCAGGAGAAGGATTAGGTAAGATGCACCACCTGCAAAGCTGTGTTTCAAATTTCATCTGACTTTGGGCCTGTCTCTGAAAGGGTTTCATATCTCAAGATTAAACTTAGCTGAGTTCCACAGCTGAGAAACCCAACTGGCAAGAGTTCAACCTGCCCACAGCTCCCACTCGGGGCACTTCCACCCTTTGGTCCCAGCAGTCAAGGATCTTTGAGGCCAGAGGCTCAGGTAAGGGAGATTTCACCCCATGAATTTGATTCAGACCCCCTGTCACCCTGGGCATTGAGCTGCTTGCACTCAGGGTTAGCCCTCTAACACAGCACACTTGAAGAAGTATTGATCCTTCTTGAAACTGTTTCAAAAAATAAGCTGGAAGAAGCCTCAGTTCAGGCTCAGGCCCTGGCTCCCGGGAGCTCCAATTAAGCTGCAACTCTCACTCTCCATCCCTGCTTGCATTTTGTTGCAGCCATGCCTGTGCCAGGTCATGCTCCCTGGCTGACCCACATCCTCACTGGCCCATGGACACAATGTTCCAGCTTGACACTGCCCGTGCCTCATCTCTATGGACTTGTCTGGCCACCTTGGTTGAATCTGGTCACTGGCACTGGGTCTGCTTTGCCTGCTTTGCTCAAGCAAACTACTCCTGCTGCCAGAGTTGCACCTATTCCTATGGATCAGGACCTTTTCCTGCCCTTGCTGCTCCTGAACATTTACAGATTTTCTGAAATATTGCTCCAGAAACACTGCAGCAGCATCAGGGTGCACAGCATTTAAAATAAAAAGGCTCAGGAGCTGGCAAAGCACTGGTGTGTTTGCCCAGAGCCCAGACACACTGCACACCACAGGAATCCTACTGCATCTGAGCAGGGAGAAGAGGGTCAGAGGGTGCCTGTGGCCATGTGGCGAGGGGTTCTGAGACTGGGGCTGAAGCACTCAACTTGGGGTTTTTAAAGCAGCAGGTAGATGAGAAGTCAAGAGCCAAGTGCCTAAATATCCTGAGGCCCCTTCTACACATGGAGTGGGACAGCAGAAGGGAGACAACAATCTATTGCTCAGTGAAAACCTGGCTTAATTTAGCATGGATCAATAGGCTGGTCCTTTACAGCCACTCTTCTCCTGAAGATGGCCTGCAGAGTCAGGCCCTCTCATTGAGCTGCATCACGTGGAGAGATGCCTGGGGAGTACAGCAAACCCGCACCAATTTTCAGAGATCCAGAGCAGTGAAACCTGAAAGCAGTGAATCCTGAAAACTCAGCCAGTGTCTGTGTGCCCGTGACACCTGCTGCTGCCATTGCCACTGGACAATAAAGGGTGTCTGCAGAAAAACCCACTTTGCATTCCAGTGATGTCCAACAGTGAAGGGGAAGGCCAATGAGGAAGCAGGAAAAGGGTCAATAATAGGAACCTATTCAGTGCCAGGGAGACTTGGATCACACAGAGCAGTGACAGAACAATCTGCAGGAGGCTGCAATTAAAGCTGTACCTGGGGGTGCAGCCATGAACACTGCTGCTAATTTCTTGAGTCATTACAGACAGTTAACAGAGCAGAAATCAGTGAATCAAGACCAGACTGCAGAGCCAGCCAGCTCTGGGGCTAAACTCACTGACACTTCATTATCAAAGCGTAAGAGCTCTCACCTGCACTTTGGAACTGGCTGATCAGGAGACTCCAAAATACTCCGTCCTGCCAGCAAACATTAGGCCAGCAACACGCAGGTGTTAGGGAATTTGACTATTTGTAATCCCATCTGAGAGATGGGAAAGGAAAGAGACAAAACAGGTCTGACCATGTGTCCACACTTCTGTGGGTTTCCTATAGCAGGAAACAGAAGTTTCTTCCCCAAATTCCTCCAAAAATCCCACTTGACTGCTAGGACAAAGCCAGGCTGCTCCACCAGCAGGTCCCTCTATGAGAGACCAAGTAGATCTAAGGTCTCTGGGTGAAACAATGTCCTGAGAGTCCAGGTGATTTTTAGGCATCCCACGGGACAAGCACATTACCAGCAGCTAAGCTGCTGCACATGAACACTCCAGGCTATATATATACCATTATTTTACCAGACCACAAGCTCTTCTCTGATGCCAAAACTAATGGACATGACACACATCATACCTGTGCAGCCAAACATTCTTCTATCTGAAACAGAAATGGTCATATACAGTGCTCCTGTGCCATGGTATCACCTGAATTATGCCTGGGCGCTGCTGGGACAGTTACTACAAGCCCAAAGTATGCCAGGAAAGATTATTAACAGTAAAGATCTGGGTTTATGCTGGGACAGTACTTCACCCTGTGCTCCAACCAGCATGGAAGTATGGAAGTAGCACCAGTGACCCCGTCAGACCCACCACAAGTGCAAGCAACTTATCACAACACATCCCTTCAGCAGACCCATACTGGCAGATTCTTACAGAGGGATAAAGGCTGCAGAGATGGCAAGCAAAGGACAAGCCCAAAGCCTCAGAGAGATTCAACGCTGGAAGCAAAATTGGGAAAGTAATTGGGAAAGGGATTCCTAAAAAAAACCCTAGCTTGTTTTCAAACACAGAGATAACAGTAAGGTCAATGAGCTTCAAAATAGCATCATGCCTTCTACTTACTTTTCCCTCCTTATCACATGGGGTATGGATCTGGAAAAAGTCTTTGCTTGTGCATGGAGGTCGCTCTATACATGCACTGGATCCCTCATCTAAAAGAAAAGGTGAGAAACAGGATATTAAACTATCACATGGTCCCTGGAAACAAACATAACAAGCTTAAAATCTGGAGGTTAAAATGAGTCAGCAGAAAAATACAAAGCAAGAATGACAAAATCAAACTCTTAATGGAGTCTGCATGAACCTTCCCCGGAACCGAAATGGGAGAACAGGGAAAATACCAGCTATGCTCATACTGTCACACTGAATTTATTGATTCAAAATACCCAAGGGAGAATTATTAGGAAGAATTTTTTTACTCTGAGGATGGTGAGGCACTGCAACAGGTCACCCAGAAAAGTTGTGAATATCCCATCCCTGGAAACAATAAAGACCTGGATGGATGAGCCTTTGAGCAAACTGGTCTAGTGGAAGATTACCTGCCCGTGGCACAGAGGTTGGAATGAGATGATCTCTAAGGTCCTTTCCAACCCAAACCACTCTATGATTCACTCAAGCCCTCACCCTGCTTCTTCATCTTCAAGAGGAAATTTATAGAGTTTACCAAGTATGGGAATATGTTCTCACTTCATAAGGAACAAAACCACTCTAGCCCTGTAGAAACTTCCTTACAACACTGGCCCAATTTTACTCTTGCCTGATAATTTTGCAATATTTCCATTCCCACTGTGAGCACAGGTCCCCAGGCATTTGCCACAATCAGTGATAACAGGTGTTATGGTCATTAACTGATTCTTCAAGAACTTTTTTAAACTAGAACAAGGAAGAAATCTGAAGACCTTTTGACTATGAAAAATAGATTAAGAGAAGGCTTTCTGATGATCACCACCTAACCACAGCTGGGAATGCACAGGACTTTGGGACTAGGGTTTGCAACTAGATCACCACATTTTCCAACCACACAGGAGGTAGGGGCAAGCCAGGAGAGAATGCCTGGAAAGGACATTCCTCAAAACTTCTTAAGGCTGAAGGTGGTGATGAAGCAAATTCGTGTCACTGCCAACCTATAACACAAATTACCACGAGAGGGCAGAGCACGACTGTTTTATCCTTCACAAGAACTATCCCCTTCCAGGACATCACGGTCTGGTCTCCCATCCCTTCATATTAACACGGATGACCCTAACAATGTTTGACTGTGGCCCATTATGGCTCTACGTGCCCTCTGCATATTTTGGGAACTCATTCATTTCCCTTTTACATATCAACTGGAGCCTATAATTGCTGGGTACAACCACTCTTACATCTGAAACAGCCGATGACTCGCGTACTCAGACCTTCCTGGTTTTGCTTAACCCCTTTGGTTTATGTACCTGCATAATACATTTCTTCTTTACACTTGGTGCACTCTTTAGCCCCTTTCTCAGAATAAGTGTCTCGTGGGCACACCTGGCAGCCAGATGCACCTGGTTTGTCACTGAAGGTACCAGGCTTGCACGCGAAGCATTCAGACGTGTATGCAACTCCTGTAAGAAAAATTCCGGGTAAAGCACCAAAGGAGATACATCTGCAACTGCTGCCTACCTGGGCTTCTGGCTGAGAGCAAACCAGCTGTATAAAACAGCCTAAAAATCAAACTCAGTTTCACCACTCGCTTTAGACACTTTGGCTTTGCTGACTCATAAGTTAGGTCTCTAATCTTTACCCCTCAGTGCAAGTCTGACCCATCTAAGAACCTTACGTGACACTCCAAGTTTTATTACACTTAGAACAGGACCAAAAGAGCAATCCTAGCTTTAAAAGGTCATTTAAATAGTAATTTAACTGTCACTTTTATGATATATATCTATTTATCACTCTTGAGAGGCTAACCAATAACCACGGCCTTTCTATACTACAATAAAGAAAACCTGTTTATTCGTTTTTCTGTCTATTTGCTAAGCCAGTCTTTTCCAGTAGATGGCAACATTTACCAGATAAACGAATTTTTCAGCCTTTTCCTTACCGTGAAGTTTTGCTGTTCTGTTTCTACACTTCAGAGGAGGAGATGGGGCAAGGGGCTAAAAAAAGCCACTTCAGTGCTGTAGTCACAGCAGTAGAAATAGCACTTGGAAAACACTGTGATGAAAGAGTGAGATAAAACGTCAAAGACAAATACTACTTACCTTCAATTGTGATGTTCTTCACTAAAACTGGTTTTACTACTTTGGAGCCCATGAGAATCCCTGTTGTTCTCCAGTATAAGATATTGCTACCTGATTTCAGAGTTACCTGCAACAACACATGTGAGTTAGCAAACGTCCCCTCGCCAAGACATTGTTTAATTTCTTACTTCCATTATTCAAATTTCTTGCATCCTAGCAGCTTTTCCTATGCTACTTAGTGGGTCAAGAGGTCATGGGGAAACAGCTAGATAGATGCTGTACAGGCAAATCTGAGGGGTGCCAAAGTGTGCTTTATAAAATGTTTCCCAACAACCCTGTTGGAAAAACACCAAGAGCTGTTTCTGACCTGGTTGTAAGGAGAATTTGGAAAAAGCTGTTCCTGCCTTTATCCAACTACCCCTGGCACTCAAGAGCTTTTATCTCCAGCTTTATGTTCAGATACAGTCAATCAGTTTGTTTTTTAAGCCTTGAGAAACTCAGTATGACCCAGAGTTCGAAAATCCAGTTCACAAGTGAGTTTTGTTTATAGGTTTTAAAAATCAAGCTGTCTGCATGTAACACTACAGTATCACAACCAGTAAGCCAGGCACTAACCACGCTGTCCCCAGCAGCAGTCTCATCCCCCCTTCTCACTTCTGAGCACAAACAGCAGATGAGATGCAGAAAACGACCTGGTTTCTGACTGCCCTGACCCACTTGTTTTCATGGCACTGTTCAGCGAGTGGCTGAACAACCCCTGTGGAGGGGCGGTGGTTTGGTGGTATCACGGCTCAGGTAAGGGGCAGTAGGAAGGCAGAACAACTCTTCCAGCAGGAGTGTTGGTGCCTTCTGTCTTCAACTCACTTGTGTAACTCCATTGTCACTCATCACTAAAAGCAGCAGGTTCACCAAGCCCCTGCCTGGCCTGCAAAGCTGTACCACATCTACTAGCCCAGTACAGATGGATACTGGCCCAAAAGTTTGTGTTTTCACACAAGAGGGATAAACTCTACCAGCATAAGGGTTCAGGATAATGTGATTGACAGCAGTGTTGTACAGGCCTGGCAGGACCCATAGTTTTTGTTCACCCAGGATAAAGAGTTCAAAAATTTAGCGAAGTGGAAATACAGCATATTGTATCTCCCACACCCAAACATCTACCCATAGGGGCAGAGGAGAGCTGAGCTACCACTTGTAACAGGGGAACTGGGACCATATTGAAACAGGCATCAGGTTGTGTGAGGTGAGGTACCCAACACCAGCTCCAGTGCAGCAGGACTCACATGCTGAGAATAGAGACTGGAAAATTGTGCTCACAGAAGATACCTTGACAGGATTTGCAGTGCAGAAAACCCCTTCAGGACAGCCAGAATCATAACCTCACCTAGGTCATGTGTCTACATTTCAGCCAGCCATCCCAACAACTTTCACGGACAGTGATAACACCTGCACACCCCAGATGATGAGCTCAGATGACACCGTCTCCCATGCAGACTGCCTACATCCCTCAGCTCACCCAAGCCAATACCCTGGCCTTGGATCTACCTCTCAGCTCATGCCATTCATCCCTCCTCACCCAAGCCAATACCCTGGCCTTGGATCTACCTCTCAGCTCATGCCATTCATCCCTCCTCACCCAAGCCAATACCCTGGCCTTGGATCTACCTCTCAGCTCATGCCATTCATCCCTCCTCACCCAGCTTTCTGGCCTCCCAGTGTAACTTGCACCGATCTTGCACCTGAGCTAACAGGCACTGCCAAACAGAGCTGGCTCAGGAACACAGTTTCTCTGCCAGGAGGACAGGCAGACCATGGAAAACAGAGAGTATGCTGCTGCCTATGCCCACAAAAGCCTTTTTCTTTTGGCATAATGTCACCTGTGCTGCGCCTTTGCTGATGTGGCTCTGGGGACAAGGGTATGATGGTGGAGTGGAAGCCAGGCCTCAGCTGATGAGCTGGTCTGCACATGGTCTGTTCACAGAGCAAACTCAGCCAGCTGGGTCACAGGCCAGCCAAGGGGCTCCTACCCCAGCATGGACAGGCTCATGTCCGTGCTGCAGGAGCCACCCTGGTGCTGCCAGGCTGTTTTTCACAAAAGCCCCCGCGGAGCAGAATCTGGGTGCAGTCCGGCTCTTCTGCACACACTTGAGAATAAAATGCCCGTCCTGCTTGTCTCCACATACACACCCCACTGCCACTGCTCTGCCAAGGCACAGGGAATGATCCTGTGTTCTGATGAGCAAACAACTGTTGTACAAGATTTCAATTACAATCATGCAAAGGGACTGTGGCATGCAGATTTGCATAAATCTATTTAACCTCATAAAACACTTGATTCAAAGCCCAAGGAAATCAATACAAAGTCTTGCATCTATATAATTTCCTTTAGGATCAGCCCTTTAGGGATCTCCATGACTTTCCCCCTCAGTACTAGGGAAGCTCTGCTTCTTCAAATGCATTCACAGGAGCTGGCCCGTGTTTGGTGTCTGGACAGAAGGAATCACAGAGTACACCCTGGTGAAAAAGACTTCATGAAGGAATTTTTCATACACTTACAGAATGAGAGCCCCATTCCCCATTGTCTGTGAGCTTCACCCATTTGTCTGCTGTGGACTCCATTTCTTTGCACTGGTCATTTTGTATCTGTAATAAAAACACAAGATCAGTGACTACAATCAGGTGCATCTCTCTGTCAGCATAATGACTTCTGGGAATTACAAGATTCAGCTATGTTCCTCTTGTCTACGTAATTAGACAGCTGCCTTATTTGTGGCAAAATAAACCTCCAACTTTCAATGTCTACAGCTTAAGAGTGCCTCCAATGGACCCCTCTGACAGAGATGGCAAAAAAAGAGCGGGACAAGATTTTAGACTTGTCCTCACACTATATGGTCAGACAAGGGTGCTGACAATCTTGTCTTGCTGCTTCCTCCTTCTCCTGAGCCCATCAAGACTTAATTCTCTAAAATCCAGGGGCTTCTAAGTCATAGGGGAAGCAGGAGTGGATGGGCCAAGGCTGGAAGACAAAGTGTTTTCTCTACAGCCAATATGTGCTTTATCTGTGGCCTGCTACCACCTGACCTAGGGATGAGAGTAATGCTATCAAGGGAGAGGCAACATGCCATGGAGAGTCTGTCCTGGCAGAAGTGTGAGGTTGGTTGTCCCTTGCCCAGGTCCAGCGCAGCTCAGAAGTGTTTCCTTACAGCAGGGTTTGGTGCACTTCTTTCTTCCTATAATTGTCTTCTCAGATGAAAAAGTATCAAGTCTCTTTGAGGCATGAGATCATATACTCAGCTTTTTTTGCACCACGGAGAAAGGCTGCTTCAACACTTTCAGACACTTGACCTGGAGTCAAGGATCCTCCTTAAAGTTGCTCCATGTCAAGTCTGAAACAAGTTGTGTAACCCCACATCCTCCAAAGCATCTGTACACTCAATTCCAACCTAGATCAACAGCACTGAGGGAAAGAGGTGAGAAGAAGCACCTGTGTAGAAGCTAGATCCCTAATGATCTTGTTCAATTGAGCTACAGCATCTTTGTGTCTTGGTTCCCATTTGCAAAAACAAGGTAAGAATATACAGTCTCTTCTCATCAGGTGTAAATGGCTTCAATATGTGAGTAGAGCCAAGGAAGTGCAGATCAAACACCTCACCATTTCCCAGTAACCTGCCACTGCCACTGCCACTGAAATGCCATTGTCCAGAGCTAAAGTGTCATTGGTAAATATATTTAAGCACAAAGGCATGCTGGAGAAAAAAAACTGACTTTTACAGGAGCATTATATATGGTTTCCCTGGAATATCGAGGCTGACTAGGGATTTATGGGCATTTGGGTAAAGGACTGAACCACTCACTGCTTCCTGAACAGGGAATGATAAATTTAGAGAAGGTGAATGAGTGGGATATGGATAAAAGCAATAATCAAGAAGCCATTTTCAAAGCCAGTGCTCAGAGAAACAACATATTTGCTTCATTGCAGGAGCAGACCTGCCAGTCAGTCAAGCAACTGGAGCTGGGATTCATAATCCTGGCACATTCACCTGACAGCAGAAAGCATATTTGCTGCTTTCTTCCCATGAAGAAGGCAGGATAGTCTAATACAAAACAGAAATGGCTAAATAACATTGCCTCCACGGTCTGTTATCAAAGTGCAATAGCAATCTATCACACTGATGTAGCAGCATGAACGTGCCTCCAAGAGGTAATTTCTGTCTTCCTTTCCCAGCTCTACTAAGGATAAGGATACTTTGCACTTTTTTCCAAACTTCAAGAAATATTAACCAACAGCAGCTAAGACTTCTCACTCCTGTGAGTTGCCGTGAGCTGTGTTTTTCTGATGAAAAACAGAGCTTGTCAGACAGCTACAGGGACAGTAACAGAGGAGACTGAAAATTCCCAGTTATCTGCCTTTCTGAGTCACCCTCCAATTACATTTTTTCTATCCCACATGGCAGGTACAACATGACAAGGACAGTGATACAGGTGTCAGTGGAACCTTCCAAAGCTCCTCAGTAATGTCGGGCATTTACAGCCCACAGCAAATCCTGGTGCTGGGAACCCTCCAGCTCACTGGACACCAACCAGAGCATCCAGGTGGGCAGAGCAGCATTGCCTTCCCCATTCTGGTCACTGCTGACCAGACTCTTTCAGCAATTTGAGTACACCCTGGTGCAAGCCCAGCCAGGCTGTTCCCATGTCAGAGCTAATGATCCCCAGCCCCTCCATTTCGCAGTGCAGACACCTAATTCCTACTGAAATTCATCTGAATTTCTCCTGCTTTTCTTTTCATCATATTAACTAAATTACTAGGACACAAACTGACCTAAAACTAAAGGTTTCCACATACTACTGCCTTGGAAGAAGTCTTTTTAAATGTCAAGTCCTTTCAAAGACAACTCCAGTCAAACACCCCCAAATGGAAGCATCTACCACCAATACCTGTCTTGCAAAAGGCTGGACTAACTGGGCCAGTCATGACCCCTAATGGAAAAATCCCAGTGCATGGCAGACAGGATCAGTTCAGACTGAGTTTTGAAGATGAAATAAATGCCACAAGACAGTAAAAGTGACAGAAAGAGAAGCGTATTTTTTTATCTTGTTCAGCAATAACAAGCTATGGGCATACAGGGAACTTAAAAGGGGGGAAAGCTGCTGCTAATGATCTTTATCTGGGTTGAATTCTTGCAATATAAGGTTGGATTCACCATATAAAAGGCCTTACAAAAAATTCAAAGAAGATGTTGTTGTCAATATACTGGTATTCGAAGAAGACAGAGCCGGATTTCTTCAGATGCACAGCGTAGATGAGAGAAACTGTACAATCATCCCTGTTTGACTCTATGTAATTCCCTCGAGGCGTCCATGAAGAGCTGATGAACATAAACAAAACAAGCCTCAACTGAGATCACAGATACTGAGGAGACTTTTTGTGCACTACCATACAAAAACATGTTACATAATAAAGACCCCAGAATCCCACAACAGCTAACTGTGGTGAATTTTTAAATTTATTACAGGATTTCCATTTATTTTTGAGATATAGTAGATATAATAATTTTATTTTATATCTATTTTTATATGCTACGTGCATAATATAAAATATAATACTTTTCATTAAAACTGTGCATGGGAAAGGATATGGTACGAAAAATTTAGTACTCAGCCTACGTAACAAAGGTTTATTATCCACAGGTTCAGTGTACCTTCAATTACACTCAGAAACAGCCTTCTGCAAGCACCACAGCTCTCTAAATAGGCTGTAAAAGGACCTTTTAGCCACGTTTACTATACCATGACCCTGGAGCTTTCCAGCTACAAATAAGAGCAGCTCCAGGCTGGTCTTCAACTCACTGGCTGCTGATGAGCCCAAGGAGACCATGCTGACAGCAAAGAGATGGGGATACAGAATTTACCTCCCAGCCACTCTTTTTTGCCATTAGCAGGGCTGGTTACTCTCTGCAGAGCTCAGATACATCATTAGGCAGCTTTGTGCTGCTGAGCTGTCTCAGGTTTACCTGCAGCTGCCTAACCCAGGTGCAAACAGAACTTCTTACTTGTTGCAGCTGTAGGCTTTACTCTCAGACGAGCCAACCGCCGTGTCCATGAAAGTCGCCACGTTGGAGAATCCTGCTGGCAGCTCATCCCACTCATCAAACTTGATCCCGCTGCCCAGCGAGTAGGTCCCCTCTGCACATTTGCTGCACACCTGGTTCTTCATCTCCAGGTACTCACCAGAGGCACAGGAGAAAGCTGGGGAGACAATCATTTACAACGTAGGAATGGATTCATCAATCTCTATTAATTTCCATTAATTTTTTTTTGCCACTTAATTAATTAAGATTGAACTGCCACTAAAGGGAACCAAACAGAATGCTCCAGTCCCAGGAACACATCAGCTGCAAAACTGAGATGTTCACCTGGTTTTTCACTGATGTGGCAGCACTGAAACCAAATCCCAACGACAGCTCCTGATTTGCAGCTTGTATCCATCGACAAAAGAAGATTTTTAGAAACAGAATCTTTACTGGCAGATTGTGTCCAGAAGCAATTTGTGAAAATGAGGGTTTATAATGGAGTTCTCCTCACCCTTCCTCACCTGACTGTTACATCTTGAACTCAATTAAAACCACCAGTACTTGAGAGCCAGAACAGACTTTTCTCACTCACCTGAGCGAAGAAGAGTGTACGGCAGCAGGCTGACAGTAATCTAACACCACAAACCTTGGCTGAGAGTAATAGACCTAATCCAAAGTTCTCTCTGTGTTTCTCCTCATATGAAGTACCTACAAAGCCTCAAACATCTTGCCTGATAGACCATGTGGTCTTGGAAAAGGTCACCCACAGGTCTGTGACTAGAAGATGAGGATCTTTGATTAGGGTGACATTAACATGCTGAGAAAACAACCACTGGTTGTCAGCACAGCAAAGACAGTATTCAAAATCTGTGTAATTAAGGGAAGTACAATTAGGAGGTATATTCACGAAGTGGGGTTTTTTTACTGATGTCTCTCAAATTATTTCTGCCAAATAGCTGTATGCTCCTTGTCCCCTGATCACATCTCTGCCTACTAGGGAAAGATTATTCCCATTATAAACAGAAACCTGGACAGCAGCTGAAGTCCTGTACGCCCACAGAGCCCCACACCTGTGTCTGGAATCATAACTCCTGCCTGGACACTCGTTTCAATGGCAGGCCATCCCACTTTTCCTCAGTCCCATGCTGCATCATGTCCTCTTTGAGACTGAACATCCTGAATGGAAAACAAATGAGCACTTTCTGCAGCACACTGTACTTCCTACGATGTTTGCAGATTTTTTAACTTAACTATGCCAGTCAAGCCAAAGCAGGATCCAGAGCAACACACACAACTCACATCCCAGCAAATGATGGGATTTTCTTCTGTTTCACACATGCCACGTTGCTCAGTGACAGATACTTCATACACTCTCTTTGACAGACATAAACTCATTAGCCTGAGAAACTGCAGAGTGAGACCAGACTGGCAGCCAAAGTGGTGAAACTGGCCCAAAACAGTGACGCCGGCTGAAGTCCCAGAAAATGTGGTTCCACAGATGTGCCAATGTTTATCTAAACTGCAGAAAAACTTGTATGACTGTAAGTACTTTGATAAATTCATGGCTGTGTAACACCAATCTCCATCTGAATCCAGCTAACAGTTCAGGCTTCCATTTCTGTGCCAGTGCCAGCAGGATTTCTTTGTGTAGTTGTCCTCGATGCATGCCACTGGAAAGCAGATAAAAGGCCAATTTTGATGGAATGATCCGACGAAGGGTCATTTTTCCTTCTTGGTCATATCAGCATACTCTGAATTTGAACCAGTGGCCTTCAAGACAACAGATTTCTAACCCTGTTGCTCACTGGTGATGGACCACAAAGGAAAGTGGGCAGGATCCACACAGAGATGGGTGTTGGGGTGGGAATAAACAAGGAAATCCTGCCACAATGGATATCAGTGAAAGACTGACAGACAAAAAACCCACCCTCAGTGCGGGCAAGTGGTTCACTGTAGGCAGTGGCTCATGAGGTACAGCTAACACCCCACCTGACTGACCCTGTGACCACAGCTCAAGCCATAGGATGTACCTGCACCTGGGGCGTGAAACAGATTTCTTCAGAGACTTGGACAGAAGCAGTGAACACATCCCTGTGTGTCTGAACTGCGACCACACTTTGTACTGCTTTTCACCTCAAATACGTAAAGATGTCCTGACTCACTGCTTTAGCATTATTAATCAATCTTGATTTATTTTTTCCTTTTGAAGGGTGCAGAGAGAAGCTATCAGAAAGGGAAGTAGAAAATGAGTTCTCTCATGACATCTTTGAATTCTTTAACAGTTTCAACATTTTTTTTAAAAAGACAGCTAAACAGCAAGAAATTGAGAGTGCTGCTTAACCATTCCAGAGTCAGGAATTTCAACTAGGGAGTCAAGAACTGTGAGCAATTCCCTGCCATAATGAAGATGCTGAGGGCAGCAGAGCCCCCTCTTCCATCACAGTGAGGTTGAGCAGAGATTATTACGCTAACTGAACTAATATATTTTAGCCCCTCGCAGACTGATAATTTGAGAGAAATAAAAGGGTATAAGAGATCAGGCCAGCAGCCACACAGGACACATTACCCACCTCTCACCTTCCAGGAAATAGATGAGCCTTTGTCTTACTTGGGTGGGGAATTACCTTCTTTCCTTCTTCTAAGAATTGTATTTCAAAGGCAGCAGCACTTCCCATCAAATCACATCCCCCTGCAAGCAAACTGGCTCTGACCATGCCAGCTGCTTGCCAGGTTCAATTTGGGGCTGAACGTGGCTAATGGCAACATGAACCACTTTCAACACTGGAACAGATGCAACATTTGGTCTCGTGCCAGCTGGAGGGGGTGGGAAGGAAATACAGTGTGTGGTGAGCATGAAGATGGTCTCCTCTCCTAGTGTCCCACAACTTGGTCTTCCACCAAGGGGGAGACCAAAAGCCAGGGCAAACCCTCTTTAATCTAAGTTGCATGAGTTCAGGAGTTTGTTCCAGCTGGAGACAGGGAGGTCAGAGTCACTTGGGGAGGAACAGGGCACAGACAGATGATCCATCCCAGGGCGTCCCAGGAGCTTCTCCTTCCTCGTGGCTGCTCCGTATCACTAAGACATAGCTGAGCACAGAGGCAGCACTTTCGAGCAGCCACAGAAACAGCTGACATTACTGCAGCACCGCTGTGTTTGTGAGGGTGACACACACGAGATGCTGCCAACAAGAAGGGCTGCATCACAACATAGGAAGTTAAGGCATGATGCAAAGTTTTGGGAATTGAAATCCTGTATTTTAGGCGTGTGCTCTGATTCGTCCTCCACTAAACCCTCCCTATTGCTTCAAAATCCAAAGGAAAAATTAGTCTCCCACATGAGAGGGAGACTTTGTGAACACCCCTGACCCTAGAGTCCATTTGTTTAGGCATTTGATACTTAATTTTCAGAGAAACCATCTCTGCTGAATAACTGGACATCACTACTTCCTCTCCCTCTCTGACTCCACACTTCACTATTACACCTTTCAAATATCAGTTTGGGTGCTACACACCAACTTACACAGAGCAACACACATTGCGAAGACTGAATGTGATCTTTCTTTCTGTGAAGAAAACTGAAATGCATTAAAAGATTTCATGACTCGCCCCACCATGGACATTTTTAAAATTGGAAGAACATCCAGAGGCAGTTAGGAACAGCATAACACACTGGGGTGCTGGATATACTGCTGCCTTTGGAGTTGATGCAATTATTGGTGATTCGCAGCTGTCGCTTTCTTAAACAACTACAGAAGTAAAAAAAAGATGCTGTGGTTTGTGACTAGTCTTTCTCACAAAAAGATTCTGTAAAGTACTTTTTAACTAGACACTGCCACAGGCAACCACACATTCATACACACATGCAATAAAGCTGACACTGTATGCACTTAATAAAAAATTGACATGAGGTACAGTACTAATAGCCACCACTGTGTAAATCTTGTCAAACAGACCTCATTTCATTCTTTAAAAGGATTACAAGTCACTTGATAAAGGTGACAGAGTGGATGTAATAGACTTTAGGTTTCTAATACATTTAGCTTAGTTTTGCGTGTCAGTCTGATGAAGAAAGGTAGCGCTGCACAACACCAGCAGGGCACATCTTAAAGGGATTAAGAACTGCCTGAGTAACAGATCTCAGATGGGCCTGTCGATAGGAAACCACCCTTGAGCAGGGAGGAAGGGGGAAGTTTTGCCTGCCCAGGACTGAATCTGATGGCTGCCCACATTTTAATCAATGATCTGCAGGCAAACAGAAAAGGAATGGCATTAAGATTGGCAGGGGAGAGCCTGTTACCAAGCCTGAGCCTACTCACAGTGTGCTTTAGCAGAGTCAGAGGTAAAGACAAGCTGCTGAGGGCAAGGAGTGCCAGCCCTGTCTGCAGAGGGCTGAAATGTATCCCAGAGAGCAGCAAGCCTGAGCGTGGGAGCAGACCCACCATTCATCAAGAGCTTCCACTGTCAAGGCATCCAGAAAAGGCACTAGTGAGATGTGGATAAATTTAGAGGTGGAGGTAGGGAAATGTAGGATGAGACGTGTATTACAGGGAAGAAAATAGTTGTAATACTGCATATAGCTGTGATTTGGCATTTTTATGTGGTCAGTACAAACAAAAGGACTTCAAATGTTTTTAAAATTACAGGTAATGTCTTGCAGTGAGAGATCTGAAGTGCTTAATCTATTTAGTTTATCACAAGAAGACTGAGAGTCAACTTGATTAATATATAAGTATCTCCAGGGGGAGAAAACACAAGATCCTGCTGCACTCTTTAATCAAGCAAAGAAATACATAAGAAGAGCCACCTTCTGGAAGCTGAACCCAAACAAACTCAAATTAGAAATACGCACAGATTTTTAATAGGAGGAAGGACTGATAGTTGGAACACTCTGTCATGGCATGTGATGGATCCTTTGTCTCTGAGGTGTTTCATACCATAACTGGTTGCCATATGAAGAAAAGCTCATGCCAAATACCCATTATCAGCCCCACCATCAGCCTAGCTGGGTGTATTTTAATGGTATGCCAGGTCAGACTAGCAAATCCAATTAAACCCCCTACTCTTAAACTCTGTAAGTCAAGATCTGTGGTGTCTTACCTCCCTCCCAGGACACACCACGAGGACTGGGGCATCCTGAAGCAGGAGCCCTGCCCACGGTGTAACTATTTCCAAGGAGTGCTTGCAATAAGTACTTTACTTGGCAAATCTGACTGCACTTTACAATCACTTTGCAGACATGGAAACAGATCCCCAGAGGGCAAAACAGACCATAAACAAGCTTGTTTTGCTTGCCCTTTGACTGCAAGCCTCCAGGGTCACATTCTGTCTTTTAGTACAGCTGTGGCCCTCCTGGTGATTTTGGTGGACTAGGATCAATATTAGTTGGCACATTTCTCTTCTAGTAACTGACCATAACATTCTCACATTGCTTAACTCTCTGATGCTGGGGATCAGGACAGGATTATCATGAACAAAGACTGACAAACTGAGTAGATCCTCCCATATATCTGACTAGTCAGCTTCTCCTGAGGCCTGAAACTTTCCTCTGGGGTGTTTTCTCATGTCAAATATCTTCCAGATACTGCCACACTGTGAGAGGGATCAGAATATTTGAGATTTCACCAGATGATTAACCAAAGCTGTCTCAATATCCTGCATCCTCCAACACCAAACTATCATGTATTCAATTCTTTTCCTCCTTTATGCAGCCCTGGCCACTCAGTCTTACCTCTTCCCTCATCCAGCTTCCCATCCCATACCACTTGGACCCACTACTTCTACCTCCACCACTCTTCTCAGCAGACGTTTTCCTCTCGACATTTCTTACTTTACAATACCTAAAACTATCTCAGGTCTTCTGTTTATTCTGTTGCCACTGAACATGTGCACATTCATGTGTATCCTTCTGTGTCTCCCTGGCTCTCAATAATTAGAATTTAAAAATAAAGACACAGGTCTGGATTTCACCAGGTTGTAACAACATTAGAAGGGGATAGCAATTGAGCAATTCTGCACAAATCTGTGAAAATACAAAGCAAAAATAATCTGAAACACTGGCTTTCCATCTCTCCCCCCCTCCATTCCTGTGTTGTTCATCCAAAGCCCCACCATCTGGGATTCAGGTGAGATGCTGCCATCTCCTTCAGGCAGAGTCAGGGCTGAATTGTCTCAGCCTCCCATGGGCAGAGGTGAAAATTGTAGCTCAGGAAGGAAACATGAGGTTGGCAGCATCAGGCAGCTGTGTCTCTGAACAGCTGCTGTTTTCAGCAGACACATGCCACAAGCCTGGAGGGGCAGATGTGACCAAGGACAAGCACATGGAGGCTTTTCAGTGATACCCTGGGGCATCAGGGTCCACACAACATGGAACCAAGGACCAACCAAAATACAGAATGAGGAGGAAAAAAAGAGGAAAACAAAGGATGAGAGGAAATCATTGCTTCATTACTAATGTTTCCTATAATCTTGCCAGCTTCAGAATGTCTTCTGTGAATAATTTATACGAGGTTTCTCCAATTGACTGTGAATAATTGATGTTCGTTTTCTTCAGTCATTATTTCCCAATGTGTTACCAGGAACCAGACTGAATCCTAATTAAAAAAAAAAAAAAAAAAAAAAAAAGACTGTCTAGGCTGTTTAGGCTTGAAATGTGATCATACTGAAGCCTGAAGTAACTTGGGGAAGAGTACCTTCTGTGGAAGAGACCTTTCCTTTTCTTAGGAATAAATAATATTTCCTTTGATCCAAAAAATAATGAAATAGAGCAAAGCTTTTTTCAGTTCACCTTTTTCCCCAGCTGGTCTGGCACATAGGACACTTTTATAGTCACTTTATTGCATTATTTAGACACCGAAGGGGGTGGGTTTGGAATGGAAATAATCAATTCACGGCAGCGTGGTGTAGAGTGCAGGAAGGCAGCAATCACCAAGAGGTTGGGAAGCACATTCACCACCAGGGTTTCAACAGCCATCCCAGTGGAGATGGCAGGAAACAGACCTGGAGGTGAGTGAGCAGCTCTCCAGCCCCCTCTGACTCCATCAGGCACATTCTGATGGCTCATCAACCAAAGTGGCTCTAGTGCCATTTGATGTTCTCTGCACACACACACACACACACGCACACACACACAATCCTTGCCTCTCATCCCTCTACCAAGCCATAACAAATCTCAAGGTCTTGCCAGCTGCTTCTCTACTGAAAGAGAAATTAATGACTCAGAGGAATCTCTTTTCAACTTATTTAATTACATTGTGTACACAAACAAGGTGAAGAATTCATCAAAAGTCACTAAGGCCAGCCTTTCCCTTCATAGTCTCAGTACACACATCAACACGCAGTTCCCAGTAACTCTTCTCCAGGAATTAAATTCTGAGGGTTCAGTGCAAACTCTTCAGCTCTTTAGTTATTTACCTATTTTGTTTTAATCTGTGCTTCAAAAAGCCAGCAATGTGACTTGTTCTGCAAAGACAGTGTCTTGCTCATGCACAGAGTAAAAATTCTGGAAAAAATACTTGTAAAACTGGGGTATCTCTCAGGGCATCAATCCACATGGAAATGCCATGGCAAAGTGTAGCCTCAAGCCTCAGTTCAGGTGAGAAACCCAATACTATCACTAAGACTCACCCACCTGACTGGAATTAGGAACACGAAGTAGCAGGGATGCTCTAAGAGGAACAGGAATGAACATCTGCTCAAGTGCTTTGTTAAATCACAGCCTCTGAGTAGCAACTCTCAAACTGTGCTGTGCACAGCCCTGCTGGCTGAACAGCTTTGCTCCACGGCAGCCCTGCATTACTGTGTGTGCACAAAATTTGCAGGTGCCCTCTGACTTCAGGGGAGTTAGGAGCAGGCCCAGTTCTTTCCTGCTTGGGATATCCAACTTTACCAAAGACTGAGAGAACACCAAACTCAAAACCTTCTATTTAAGTTTCCTGTTATGAAAGAAAAATGCTAAAACTCCCGCTGATCACGTAAATTGCCTTAAAATGTACAGCCTTAAAAAGGTCATTTACCCTAATTGAGTCTGCAATTAGCAGGAAGATCCGTATCTCCTCCTGTGGTATCCTGGGAGCAGATTACACAAGCTAGAATACACTCAACAAACACAGCTCAGTAGCAATAAATCAGGTCAAATTTTCCTCTCAGACTCCAGTAAAGCCCATTGTAATTGAAGACAGTCTATTTTCTGAAGTTGATGGAGCTTTTCACATTTGTCATTTGGTACAGGCTCACAAAACTCACTTCAGAACTAAACCACATTTCTGATTTCAAAGAAGTTGCTCCCACCTTAGTGGCACCAGGTAAAGGTGCACTTTGCTAAGCAGGGCCACAGAATCACAGAATCATTAAGGCTGGAAAAGACCTCCAAAAGCATCAAGTCCAGCCTTTAACCCAACAGACCCAACTCCACCAATAAACCATGTCCCCAAGGGCCACATCTACACAGTTTTTGAACACTTGCAGGAATGGTGATTCTACCACCTCCCTGGGTAGCCTGCTCCAATAATTTGATCAAGTTCCTCTATATTATCAATATTTATTTTTTGTCTCCTTTCTTAAGAAACCTTCCTGATTATAATTGGCATTTGGATGCTGACTATAACAACGACCCTACCAGCACTTTTCTCTCGTGAACAGAGCAAATCCAACTCCTTTAAAAGTCCTCTATTATTCTCACTATAGTTTCTTTATTATGCACACAGCACTACTAAAATATGCAGATATTTATGAGATAAGGTGCAACCTATTCTTGCCTAGGACAGTAAAAAAAAACTAATATTCTGTTAATATTAGAAATAGGAATGAGGAATAAGAGAATTAATATTTTAAAATAATATGAGGCCAAAATGTGACCCCTTTAAGCTCTTTTTGGGAGAAAATTCTGCTGAGATGAGAACATCAGTGCACCTGGACACACCAAGGGCACACCATGAACCAGGTACTTGGGTTATATTTGCTGGGAGAAAAAGGAGAGGAGAGAAGGAAGAAGAGAGGGAAGGGAGG